>JACYFF010031957.1:44604004-44704358 GCA_017589665.1 Selenicereus undatus
CGTAAAAAATTGCTAGGTTGACAATTCGGTCCGGTCCGGTCCGGTCCAATTTTTTTCGGTCCAGTCCCGGTCCGGTCCTTGACTTATTCGGTCCGGTCCACGGTCCATAATTTTCCTCTTATTCGGTCTTCAGTCCAACCCGGTCCGGTCCGGTCCGGTCCGGGTTTGGACCGATGAACACCCCTAGGTGTTTGTCAGAAGAAGATGTTGGAAAATAAATTTCTTTACTATGATGATATTTGAAAAGATGATGGTCATGGATGGCGAAATAGAGAAAAAAGCTAGCTAGGTGGCTGTTAAACATCTATATTGATTCTGTTTGACAAAATTAGCTGTTTAGATATCGTATAGTGGTTTAGGTAGTGGATAGCTATTTGAATAACAGATAGCGTTTCTAATTTAGCTGTTAGTGGATAGCTGTTTAGATTAGCGGTTGAAACTAATGTGTTTGGTAAATTTAGTTGTTATGCTAGCTGATTAATGTAAATTGACATAAAAGGATATAGATAATTTCCAAAGATAAAATTTTTAAAGGATATTTGTTGGCCAAAAAATATGAAACACTACATTTAAATGTCAAATGTTAATACTATGAGCTTTGCAAAAACACTGCTTAAAACATTAAACGCTACTTGAAATGCTAGTCAAAACACTAGTTTACCGAACACTAAAAATTAACTAATTAGTGTATTAACTTGGTCAAAACGCTAAACACAACTTAAAACGCTATTGCTGAACACGGCCATTGTATACATTGGAGTGAGAGCATCGATCTTAATAGGGAGAGAAATATCAATTAATTCCAAATGGGAAGATGATTCTAAACACATATATTGGTATATTAATTAAGGAAATAAAAATAAAGAAGAAACAAACAATAAATTTTGATTCACTAATTTTAGGAAAGTAATTTATCTAGCCATATTTTATTTCCTTTGTTGGACAATGTACGTTTTGATTGATACAACTTAAATTTTAAAGCAAGTTAAAATGGGGGGAATGAATTTGAGAGCATGTATTTCAGCGGAATTAAATGTGGTGCAAGTAGGCATTTGGGGGGGGGGGGGGAAGTGTAAGTATAATATAGATGCTCTTTCAACTTTTTTTTAAAAAAGAATCAAACCTTGTTAATAGGGTGATAGAATAGAGCTATCCGCCTACTTCAAGAATTATTATTGCCAACGGGCCTGGTTAAATAGGATTACGTGTGAAAACTTTCAAACGCCATGATTCGGGTATCCGAGACACAGATAATTTTGAGTTTATTAGGCTGAATATCTGAACTTAGGTTATGTTTGGATCTTGAAAAATTTAGTGAATTTTTTTTTTGTGAAAAAGTTACTTTTTTTCTTGTGTTTGGTTTAGAAAAAATCACAGAAAAAAAAAATATGGAGGAAAGTTAGATGGAAACATTGTTAGAAACAAGTGATAAAATTTTCCTCATAAAATTGTGAGAAAAGTTTGAGGAAAATTCCTAACCTCCTCCTACCTCACATTTCTTAGAGACATCAATATGATTAAAGTAGTTCATCAATATTCAAATTTCTCATCTAAATTCTTATATCTTTTCCTCAATTTAGACAAGAAAAAAAAAACTTATTTTCTCCATACTTTTTCTTCCTTCACATTTTTTTTCCTCCAACTTTTCTTTCCACTAAATTTTATAAGGCCCAAACGAAGCCTTAGTGAAAAGGTTTCATACTGCTTGTTCATGAGGACTTGTCTTTCCCCCCCCCCCCCTTTCTTTGGATCCTTGTTGTATCATAGTCAAGCTAGTATTGGTTCATAGGAGATAAAACGCTCCTATCTCATATTATCTCTATTCAGAATACTCGAACTTAGAATCTTAGTTAAAAGAATAAGTGTCAAACTATTCGAACCAACATGTGCTGGTAATTAGTATAGCTTGTCCCCTTAGCAGTTCTTTTCGTTTTGGTGAATAAACATTTGGCCTTTTTTATATTCCTCATAATTAGACCTATCAATTTGGATAAGGTGTATCCAGATTTGGGTAAACTGCGAATTAGATGTATTTCGAGTTAAGGTAAAATACGAGCAGACGTATTTCGATTATATGGGTTTAGAATTGACCCAACGGATTTAGTACGCTTTTTGTGGGTTATTTCTTTTTTGTCAGAACTACAGACTTGACATATTTAAAACTTCAAATTGTTCATATTTAATGAAAAAATATTGTAATTGTAATTTCTTAAAAGAATATTAAAAATATCCAAATTTTTAATTATGATATATGTATGCCATGTACGAGTGACCAAAGAGTCAAGCCTCATAAGGTTAGCAATGCGTCAGGTTATCTGTGGGTCAGCCCATCTAAAGCATTACTTAATCAGGTGTTTAATAAGTGAATCAATCCTAATACGAACACGAGTTGACTCTCTTACTCAATTCTAGCATTGTAGTTAGAGACAAATTAAAATAGAAACTATTTAAAAGGAGATTGGAGAAGCACAAGATATTATAATTATCTTATAATTATAAAATCAAATTTTTATATGATTACAGAGTAACATTTTTTAAAATAAGATGACACATATTCATTTCACAAAAAATGTAATAGTATGATGTGCATGTTTTTAATACATGTCTTATTCTAAAATGATATTCTTAAAACCAGACATTTATTTTATGTCATTTCATACCCATTTTTTAACAATTTTTCATTCATAATTTGTTATGACATTATTGTATGAGAACGAAGTTGGAGAAGAAAGAGTACCATTGTTTAATTTATGAAGGGATACAATAATTATATAAGGTATTTATGAAAGAATCCATATGATAAATAACTATTATTGTTAAGAGAGATAAATTGAAGAGAAATCAAAAAATAAAAAAATAATACGGATGAGTTCTTGTTAGGGTTCGAGTTGGGCCCACCTGCTAATTTGTTGATTTTTTTGGGTTTGAGTTGAGAAAATCGTGTTTAAAGTCCAATAATTTCAAGTGGGTTTGAGTCAGGTATTCAGACCGGCTCAGGTTTTACCTGATTTATTCATAATCTTACATAACGTAAAAAGATCCCAAAAAAGATTGCAAGAGTTCGGATTAAATCTCTCCTACTCTTATATAACGTAAAATCATCCCAAAGAGAATGCCGGGGTTCAAAGAGTACCACATGAAAAACTTTTCCTCACCATTCAGCTAAATTGTTTTATGAAAATTATATACAAATTAACGAGTGAGGAATTAATACTAAAATGAGTAATCGCTCCTGGGAATGGATTGGAGAGGAGGCAAGTTATGCTGTGTCTTCAAAATTAATAATTATTCACCTAATATCTATGTTATATATAAAGGCAATACTCTTTTATGGTGTATAATTTTTTTTTTTAACCCATTGTGCCCTTTCTTTTGAACTTACTCCAAGTTAGTATAATAACCTGCTTTCGCTAGGCTTAGAAATGTCAAATAGAAAGTAAAAAGTAAAAAAATATATATTATCCCATACGTTTCCCCCTCCGCACAATTTACTAAAGTTCGACAATATTCAACTTACCATAATTTTTAAGTACTCTAACAACCCAATCTTTTTTCCCTGTAAATCGTCGATGTTGTTTCTTATATTTCTTTGCTTGCTTCTCTCCCATTTCATCTCATTCACATATTTGGGTGGGGTTTCAACTGCAGCCTTCTTTACAATTACCACTTGGCCCCCTAAAACTCTTTAATTATTACCCTCAATATTGTAACACTTGAGTCAAAGTTGCCATTGCAGTCAAATTCTTCAACTATTGCCCTCGTTATGCATCCTGACGATATGATTTACCAAAGTTCGGGCATGGATTAAGTATTCTTCTCAATCATTAGCCTCATACTCCATTTACTGGTTCTTCTCTCGCTCGATAATAATAGCTCAAGTTGTTTTTCTCATAGGTATTTTCTTTTTGATTTTTTTCATTTACGTTTCCCTTATTTGTTCACTTTAATTGATTAGGATAAAGCCAGAAAAAAATGTTCTTGACAATTTCTTCTAAAGTGGTTAATAATTCAGTAAATTAGTTGATAATTGCAATACTTTTTAGTACTTTTTTTTTCATCATTTGGATTCCTTTTTTATAAATGTTCTTTCTGATTTTGAAAGGCTCTTTTTCTAATTTCTCAATTTTGATGCTTTGATCATTGTAGATTGATCTAAGGTAAAATTTCCAATTCACCACCTACTAAATTGCAATTCCGCTATATTTATTATGGATATGACTTTCCCCTTAGTTTTAAAATTTGTATTTTCAGTTCAAGTTTTTATTACATTTATATATCTGCAAGTACTTAGAAATTTTCAATTAAAATTATTAATTATGATAGAAATTTTAATTACTAAAAAAATGCATTGAATCGCCAACGGAATTTCCTACGGAAATTTTGTAAAATTCGGACGGAAAAACTAGCTTCCGACGGAAAATTCGGCTGGGAAGGGCCCGTCGGGAAAGCGCTCATCGAAGATTCTATCTCGCCGGATTCCGACGGATTTCTGACAGGTTCTCTGACAGATACCGCTCGACGGTAAAGCCGTCAGACTATGCATCCGATGGAAAATCCAACTGAACCCAACGGATGAGCCCGAAATTCCAACGGATTTTTCAACCTTTAGGAGGCAATTTTTTTCTGTCGAAAATTTTCCGTCAGCAATAAAAAATTGCCTCTGAAAAAATTTGCCTCCAAAATAAATACCAATAAAATATTTTTTTTGAACTAATTACTCATATATATGTGTATTTCATATATAAATAAAAGAGAAGCACCACAAACAAGATATATAATAATTAACCAACATAAATTTTTATATTTGAAAATTAAAAGTGCTAAATTCGAAATTATTCATAACATCCACAATTGTTTTTGATCTATAGGCAAATCAATTAAACTAATTAGAATCAAATAGATTCATGGGGTCTTCATTGTTATTTTGGGAGTCTTGCTCATCATCAGTGTCCAAGTTGGCTTGGCTAGAAGAACCTGCACTTTGCCTCTGAAGAAATCTCAAAACTTTTTTCACAATACATTTTGTCTTTCCCTATTTCTTGATAATTTGACTTATGACCTCTGCTTGCTTGGTAATATTCTGATTGGGGAGTTGTGCTTGCCGTCTTGGATCAAAGTGCTCAATTGATGAGTGGCATGCAGTCGCTATTGTAGCTGATTTCTTCAACTTGACTCCCTCAACACCAAAACTATACGCACAACCTTTTTTGTCCAAATTTTCTTGAAACCAGAACTCTTCTAGGGTCATAGGGGGCAGTTGAGACCCCCTTGAGTTGCAGCTTGAGTTTACGCCTCCCATTTCTTGTGGTGCTCATCCTGAAAGTTATCAAAAATAAAACTATTGTATACTAAGGTGACAATTATAACATATAAATAATGTCTAAATAAAATGTGACAAACTTACTAATTTTTTTGCAGATTTCTTATCAACGAATACTTTGTCTTTGGTATTCCTTAAAAACTTCTTCACATGTGGGTTCCCTACCTAACGCTTTGGCCTACAAAAAATAAAATGTACACAGATACACACACACACACACACACACACACACACACACATTGAATATCGCAAATACACTTATTAATATGCTCTTTACTTACCAGGCGCCTCTTCCTTTCACTAATCGAGATTGAGCCACATGTATGTAACAAAGGACCAAGACCTTCGAGATCACTTAATCTATTCTTTTTATTTTATTCACTCAACCTCTTAAACTTGTCATCCTCACTCCAATGCTTAAGCATCTCATTCCAAACACTAGGTGGTAACCACTTTGACTTTTTGTTGAACTCCCTAGCCTATTCAAGATTGTCCTTAAGACAAGTTGCACCTTTGATCTCAAAGTTACGCCGTATGTAGATTTCATTGTTTGGATGCTAGTAGTAGTATTTCTGTAACAAAGTTCAAATATACTAGTAAATAGATCGAACAATTTTATGCGACATATTTGGGCCAAGTGGGATTCAGTTCAATATTTGGGTCAATATCGGATCAGGTGTAAATCGAATCGGGTATAAATCAAGTTGGGTTAATTTCGAATCATTTTATGTTTTCAATGTAGCCATCTTTAGTTCTTCACTCTTAAATTATGCTTAAGAGATAAAAACTGTTTAATTAGACAAACTCATTTATTCTAGATTTTTCTTTTAATGATTAATTGATTACACATTATATATATATATATATATATATATATATATGTATATATATATATATATAATTTATTTTGCTTTAAACCAACCTTGAACTCATCAAACCATATGTCTTGTTGGGATTTTGGAATTTCTCACCACGTGGTCTAAGGGCGTGGGTACTTACCTCTAAAACTTTCAACAATTTTCTGAACTGTGCTTTGGTATCGAACAAAACTAAGTACAAAAATAGAATTGTTAAAATTAATTAATGTAGGTATGAAAAAAATATGAATGGCGATGAATACTCATATCCATTCTTGCTTTTATATCTGCATGGTCCAACCAGAGTGCAAACTTGGCTTTTGGCTTACATAATCTATCAGTGGACCCTCTTGTGACTAAATTTAATTCTTTTCTACTACACAGAATACTCATATCCATTCTTGCCTTTATATCATCCTTTGTTTTTTCTAAAACATCTATCATTGTGTTCATAATATTTTCACTAAAATTTTTCTCAATATACATAACATCAATGTTATGCCTTAGAAGTTGATGCTTCCAATAAGGCAACTCCCAAAAGATACTTTGTTTTGTTAGTTATGTACATTTTCCTAAAATTCGGGAATTGAAATTCTATCTCTGTAGTCACTTTAGGCAATCTAGATGCTACATCAGACAATGTTTTACTAGAAATCCTTCGAGGAGGGATAATTTGTATGCTCTCGCCTTTACAAAAAACAACTTTATTAGCTCTAAAACAATGATTCTGAGGCAAGAACCGACAATAACAATCAAACCAAGATGGCTTTCCTCCATGTTGTAACTAGAAGACACAGTTTTGGTGCAAGCAAAGCGAACATGCTAACAACCCATGAGTACTCCAACACGACAACATTCCATAGGCGGAAAAGTGATTGATTGTCCACATTAATGCAGCATGCAATCTAAAAGTTTTCCTACATGAAACATCAAATGTATCCACCCTAACATCCCATAGCATTTTCAACTCATCAATTAAGCATTGTAAGTACACATCAATTCTGTTCTTCAAATTTGTTGGACCCGAAATAACACAACTTAAAAATATGTATGGAGTGGTCATACACATATCTGGAGGCAACTTGCAAAGTGTAATAACAATTGGCCATACAGAATACGATCTTCCAAATAGTGAAAATGGTGTGAAACCATCAGTACATAAACCTAACCTCACATTCCAAGACTCTGTTGCAAAATTTGGATGCTTTTGGCCAAAATACTTCCACGCTTGTCCATCCGACGGATGCCGGAGAACACCCGGTTCTTGGCGGTGCTCATTGTGCCATCTCATGTAGGCGGTAGTACTTTTTGAGGCATATATTATTTGCAATCTTGGGATTAAAGGTAGGCAGTGCATTCTAGCACATAAAACCTCCTTGTGTCCTCCTTGGTTGGAGTTCTTTGGTAATCATCTTGCATATCCACAAAATTTGCATGTAGATAGAGCCTCATCATGTTTATTATAAATCATGCAACCATTCAGACAACAATCAATTTCCTGAACATCCATGCCTAAATCTCTCACTTTTCTCAGCTGTTGATGATAATTTTTTGGAATGCGACTTTGAGGAGGGCATGTATCTTTCATCAGACTAGCAACTTTGTTGAAACAACGTTGAGACATGTTGTGACCTGATTTAACACTAATTAGCCTTATAGACATTTCTAGTTCAGTTATGTTACACCCTTCATACAAGGGTCGTTGGGCATATTCAAGCATAGTATAAAATGCCTCAGGATTTAATTCATGAGAGCTACTCATGTTTATTTCATTAGCTTGAAAGACAGCATGAAACACGTTCTCCATATGATTATGATTATTGTGATTGTAATCATAACTCATAGATTGTGAACTACTTACACCCCTTACTTTTGAATTATCATCTTCCCCATGACTTGTCAAATATCAATAATTCTTCCCAAACCCCTTTCTATATAGATGAGATTTTACAACATCAGGCAAATAGTACTGTATATTCTTGCACTGCACACATGGATGTCCATAAACTCCATTAATTCTATAATTCTCTTGATTTTGTGCAAATTCGTCAGTACATATTTACTCCCATCAACCACTCATTTCTAAGCCCATGTCCATAAGGATTTCTCCTCTTATACATCCATTGATGATGCAACGGCCCATCCATATATTGCTAATCTGGTTGCCTTAATTGTTATATATACTATAATTAATTTCAACAGATATCTTTTAGAAATCAATTTAACCATTAACCAATGAATTATTCTAATACATCATAGAACTCAATATTTGGAAGACAATAATGAGCTTATCTATGAATATTAACACAATTTTGAAGCATATAAATATTTATAGGCAAAGATAATAAAAAAACTTGTTTCAATCGATGAAAAACGCGCCAAGCTTGTGACAGGAACATGAACAATTGCGATTTTTTTTGTTCAACATTATTTATTTTTTTGCCTATCTAAAATACTCCACAAATAAGCCATAACTAACACCAATTACCAAAACAAACATTTCCCTTCCAATATACGGCCATTTAAATTAGAAATTATTTTTCAACACAAAATTTTAATAGCATTTTTGTTCCATCATCAACAACTACTTACAAACATTACAACTATTTCATTTATCCAAATAAACATACATTGCAAATAAAATTAAAGATTAACTTATTTACTATAAATTTTATATTCACTAATGACACCAATAATTGATAATTAAATATGTTAATTAGCACTTTCCATTCGTATATTCCGAAAAAAAAAATTCACATTCATATTTAGTTCACATTTTATATTCCCATATTCCGAAAATAAATTTTCACAAAAAAATTAAAATATAACAATCTAATTAAACATATATGTTACAAAAAATAAACTTAACATAACTATTTTATTTATCAAAATAAACCTAATTAACAAATCAAATACAAATTAAACTATTTATTTCACATTTCATCTAAATAAACATGCCCAAAAAATAAACAAAACACTATTTACCAAAAAATAAAATAAACATACTTAATAAATCAAACAAATCATACAAAAAATTAAACATACCTAAAATAAACATATACCTGACATACTTACAAAAAATTAATATATGTAACAAATCGAACAAAAAATAAACACACTCAAGATGCCTAACCACTGAAACCAAAAAATAAACATATTTAGCAAACTTAAACTATTTACAAAAAAAAAAACACATTAAACATGCTTAACATACTTCAACAGTTTATAAAAATAAATTTTTTTTATAAATATACATACTTAATATATTTTATTTCATTTATCCGAATAAATATACTTTATAAATCAAATAAAAAATTAACATACTTCGCATCCATATCTTCCACATCCATAATTTGCTAAACAAAATAAATCAAATATACTATACATATACACTACAAAATTAAACAACACATATCAAATTAATATAATTTCAAAGCATAATAATTTCAATAAACATACGTGATTAGTTCCACTGCCCACTAAATACCCGAAAAAATAACCCAACTACTGGCGGTGACGGCGAATGTGGTGGTAACGGCGCCAACCCTTCAAACCATAAACAACAAATCAACCACCACCAAAAACACCAGTCAACTTAAAAATTTCAAGGGTTTTTGGAATATAATAATCCCAACTTATGAGGTGGTGGAAGATAATAAGTTGAACTTAATAAATCTTTGCCAGTGAGCTATACTTTGAAGGGATTTAATTTTGGTATACCACCACCAAGTCGGACTCGTCGGAAAGGTGATGTGACGGTGGTTGATGCCTATGTGTAAATAAGAAGCGAACAAAAAAAAAGAAAAATGCGATTTTGACCTTGTTTATCCTACTAAGTTTAGTTGATCGTTTAATTTTAGACACATCAGGCTTTCTCCTTCCTCATATTCTCTGCTTCCTCATTCTCTCTTCTCTTGAAATAAAACTTCCAACTCAATGTAATTAAAACCTACAAAAAGTCAAGGACACTAAGTTTCTCACTCTCTCTCATCAAAATTTCGAAATTAATTGAAAACGTGAAAACCCTAGAGTTGGAGTGTTGCGAATTGCAAGCAAAATTGAGTTTGTTTTCATCCTTTGTTGCCGCTAAAGTGTAATTAGAAGGTAGTTGTTGGCAAAATCGACAAGGAAATTTGGGGAGAAGGTAGAAAAGAAGCACAACCCCACTCTTTAGACTGAAGCGTGTAATGGTAAGCTTTTTGTACTTAATTGTGATTAATTCAAGTGTCATTGGTGCAGTATAAAATAACAAAGCTGTTGGATGTAATTTGTTATTGTTTATTGTTGGGTTGATAAGGGGTCAAGGTTGTTTAATATGCTTGATTTTGTACATGTCGACCTAATGCACGTATCTTTGTATGCTTGATTTGTTTTATAAACAGTGTAATTGACGAAAATGAGTGTTGATAACATAGTTGTAGAGATTCATCATAGGGGAAAATTTGTGGATGGTGTTAAGGTGGAATATGTTGGAGGTGGAGTGTCTAAGATTGAGCATGTTAACATAGATAGGTTATCTAGATTTGTGATAATTGGACTTGCTAAAGATATTGGGTATATTAATGTGGAGGAATTTTACTATCTAATAACTGGAATGAGTTTGGGAGAGGGGTTGAGGACTTGTCATAATAATTTTAAATAATTAGATATGATTGCTACTACTACTAGTCGTAAAAGATTGGTTGTGTATTTAGTCCAGGGTGTGGATGTTCCAAAGGAAATGATCCTCGAGACGCTAGCTTTACCTTGCCCTTCTATGGCCAGACAACAGTCCAATATGGACCCAATTAGCAACATTATTAATGATGGTGAAGAATGTTGCCCAAAGGGGGGGGGGGCTTTATGGGTCAACAAGCACAATTGGGTCTCAAAATTCAAGGGGCACTAGAGGGAAGCATACTTCAACAAAATCCCTTATTAGTAGGAAAAAGCAAAAGACCCATAAAAAAAGGCCCAACTGAAGAGCCAGTTCAGCAAGCCCAAACACCCACACCAATCCCACCCAACATCTGTTGATACCCATATTCCATTCCCTACTAGCACAACTCAAAAGCCCCAATCAAATGACATAACTCCTATTTTCAATGTGAACAATGAGCATGTACCTGAATGGGATTGGGAAGACCCTAGGCCTAAGTCACCTATTCCATGGGATAAATTGATTGAGGGCGATTTACTCAGTGAAGAGTTTGGTGACAATGAATATATTCCTGAAACTAAGGTTGACTTAGAGGCCTTTGAGGACATTGCAGGTAGCATTTCCGAAACAAAAGGCAAAAGAAAAATTAATGTGGGTGGTGGTGTTGATGATGATGGGTTTGAGAATGATGGTGATTAGCATGATCTAGATACTAATGTTCAAGATGACTAGGAGACTGATGTTGAGCACCTGGAGACAAGTGATGAGGAGTAGGCATTTACCAGGGCTAAGGTTGCTGAGTGCAAGAAACAAAAGATTTCAAGAAGGATTGATACTGCTGAACAGGTTGGCAAACAAGGCATGATTGCAGATAAGTCAGCTACTGCTGGCATTGAACAAATACACTTAGGTTCAAGCGTTCATAGTGATTATGAGACTTTTGAAGCTAAAAGGGATACTGATGGAGAGACTTATGAGGATGGTCCTAGGTTGTTAAGGAAAAAGGAGAAAACTGTTAAGGTGGATGAGCACATTGATTTCAAGAAATTAAAATGGCAAGTTGGAATGGCTTTTGGAACAGTTCAGGGGTTCAAGGATGCAATATCAAGGTTTGCAATATCACAGGGGTATGACTTAAAAATAGGTATCTCTAATTCAAAAAGAAAAAGGTAGACCTCGCAAATGGGTCATTCGATTCGGGTACGGGTTGGGTCAAGTTCAGGTTGGGTCATGTTCAGGTTAAGTGACATTTCGGGTCGCTTCGGTTTGGGTCGAGTATGGTTTGGGTTGGGTTGATTTCAGGTCAACAAATTTTTGGTCAAATACGCTCTTCATGTTAAAATAAGAAACTTTGTAGAAAATTTTGGGTCGGGTATGGTTCGCTTCGGGTCAATTTGGGTTTCGGGTTCACTTTCGAGTGAGCATATTTCGGGTGTCCGGTCAGGTATGGGTACGGGTCATTCGATTTGGGTTTTGAGTTTCGGGTCAGTTTTTTCAAGTCTATAAAAAGGGTAGGTGCAGTTTGCAAACAGGGCTGCAGATTCAAAGCTTATGCATCATGGGATAAAACCAAAGTTGCATGGTTTGTTAAAACAGTCAACAACCACCATGTTTGTACAAGGAACATGGTGAAGAATAGACAATTGAAGTTTACATGGATTTAGGTGTCTGATTTGTACATTGAAATAGACAAGGAAATTTAGGTGTGGTGTTGTTTGTTGTGTGTTAAACTTATGTGATTTGGATATCAGGTGTGTATGCTTCAAGCTTAATGTGCCAGGTTTACAATGACTTGTAAACCTTCTTTGCTTATTTTGTTGACATACAATGAAAGTAATGACTATTTTGGATAATTACTTGCTACCAAGCTTAATATTATAATTGCTATTTTGGATCACATGCTTTTGTAGCAAAATCTTTATCCGCATTTCACTACATTCATTCTTTTCATTCATTCAATACAAAGTACAGCTACCCAACCACATTTATCTACCCCAATAAATAGCTACAAAGTTTCAGCACCCACTCCTTACATCTGCCCACATCATACCATCAATTTTCCCTGACCAGAACTACCACAACTAAAAAAATAGTCAGATACATCCATATTTTGTGCCACCCCCAATTGTTTGCAACTGTAAGTTTTAGTGCCATGAGTTCCTCCTTCACTGCCTTTATTTCTTCTTCAACGCTTTTGCTCTTCTCTTTCTCCTTAACAATCTTGCTTCTGAATTTTGCATTCTCTTCTTTCAACATTTGTAACTTATCAGCATTCATTGCATTCTCTTCATCCCATTTGAAAAGCCCGTAATCTTCATTAACCCACAAACACACACAAGTAATACATTAATTGTAGATTGCACCCAAGCATTAAACCCTAATTTTCGTCAATTCAGTAATTTAATTTGATATTACTTACCTTCCACAATTGATACCCAAAAAACTTTCTCGCCTTATTTAGGGGTCTTCTACAGGTTTGATATATAGTAGGTATGTCATGAAAATACTTCACCATGCCTAGATTCGAGCTCCGGATACATGAATATGATGTCTTCCCAGAATTCGATGGCCCAACAATATTTTGTTATTCTATCAGACATGTTTACCTCTTCGAAAGGGATATAGACTTTGGGCCTTCGTTGTCTTTTTTCTTGATAAAATTGTGTTTTTTCTTTGAAGAGGTGGGAGATTGCTCTAGAATAGAGATTGAGCAAGGAGAGAGACCGGGGAAGGAGGAAACTAAGGAAGGAGAGAGAATGAGGAAGGTGAGAGCCTGATGTGTCCAAAATTAAACAGTCAACTAAGCTTAGTAGGATACACAAGGTCAAAGTCGTATTTTTCTTCTTTTTTTTGTTCGCTTCTTATTTACACATAGGCATCGACCACCACCATGTCACCTTTCCGAGGAGTCCAACTCGATGTTGGTATACCAAAATTAAATCCCTTCAAAGTATAACTCACTAGCAAGGATTTCTTAAGTGCAACTTATTATCTTCCACCACCACATAAGTTGGGATTATTATATTCCAAAAACCCCAAAAATTTTAAGGAACAAATTACCTGAGATTAAACAACTTACCAGTGAATTATGAATGGCAGCAAACTCCTTTACCGGTCACCGGCTACTATAGAGCTCGGTCTATCTCTCTTCGTTGCTCTCTCTCTCTCTCTTCGCGGCTGAGGCTTACTGCTTCTTTGTTTCATCGCACAAGTTGAAAGCCCAGATCTAAATTTTTTTGGAAAATGAGCCCAGGAATTCCGACGAAAATTCCTTCAAGTTTCCATCGGAATTACGTCGAAATTTCCATCGAAAAAACCGTCTGGAAAAAAACTTTGGATTTTTCGTCCGAATTCTTGTATTCCGTCATACTCCGTCTAATTTTTTGTCAGACTGTCCTATGGGGGATAACCCTGTTGCTTTTTCCGTTGGATTGAAGCACCGTTTTTTTAGTGTAATTTCCATTTAAAATTTTATTGAGTTTTCAAATTTTTATTGTTATTTAACTCATCTATATTTCTATGAAGACTAAAATCATTAAGTTTTGATTATCTTAACTATCAATACTAGTGTTTCCTATACTTTTATCCTACATTATCTTTTTTTATCGAATATCCTGCAATTATTGTCCAATTTGCATTTAGAATACAAATGAAATTCACCACCTAATTACGACTTTAAGCTTGCATTATTTTATTTTGTTAGGTCCCTAAATAAAAAAATAAAGAAGAAAAGCAAATTTAACCTCTGGGGGCTCTAACTGAAGTCAAATTGAGGATCTCAGTTTTCTCTTTGTTGATCGACCCAAGTGTCCACCAAAGCTCATGTGATATTGCTCCCTAACTTGATAAGTAAATTGATTAATATATATTTAAGTTTCATTATCCTTGATTATTTTTTATAGATTTTTTTTATTTTATAATTTTTGACATCTATCTTCCTTTTGTTCCTTAGATTATATTCGTTAAAAAAATTCAATATAATATTCTTATTACGTTGCATGAAGGAAAACAAATAATAGTTAACATCTTATGAATAAGAAAATTTGATCACACAAATAATGCCTTTATCTGGATGTAAGATCGATATTTGTTTATTCACTTCGGCCTTTGATACTTATTTTACTTGTACCCCATGCCTTTAATCGATTATTTTTAGTACGTTCAATCTAACTATGCGTGAGCATAAGAAAGTCCATGCCTTGATTATGTAGATTTATGTTGTTTATCACTAGTGTGGAATTTTTTCAAGTTATGAAATTTGTCAAATCACTTGTACAGGGTTATTATAGGCAAGCGAGTATTTGGGTGTTGATCCCACGAGGAGCGAAGGTTACTAAAAAATTTAATAATTTTCTAAAGTAACTCACTTGAAAATATTGAAATGAGAATTTTGGTAACTTAAATTATGATTAATAATTAAACTAAATCAACTAAAGTAAAGTTAACTAGTAATGACACCTAAGAGAGAATCAATAGAAGGAGTAGTCTACAATTTCAACTTCACCACTAATTTTGTAATATCAAATGTCATTGCTAACTGGGAATCAATTGTTCTCTTACTTGACTAAGCTGTAAGCATTAATTCACAATTAAAAGATAAATTATAGTCTCTTAATGACATACTTTAGCTAACTTTTGGCATGATTCATCCACACATGACTTAATCCACCTAATTTCGGCATTAAGTATTCAAACATGGTGTGATCCATCTAATTTGTAGCAAGGAGTATTCAATAAAATAGCTACAATAAGAACCACTACTGCATAACCATAATGATTGTCTACAAGAACTACCACGTACAAGCATAACTTAAATAAACCAATCATACAAGTAGCGTAATTAGTAAGCTCAAGTTGCATATGAAGTTCAATAATTCTAGCTTAGATCATGCAATCAAGAAACCGATTTAACCCAACTTAAACAAATAACATCCAATCTACTAAATTAGGGTTCCATCTATCCCAGACTAATTAAATTAGCTAAGCATAAAATATGATAAAACAACAAGGGAGTAGATCATACTAGTAACCATGGTGTGGGTCATGCTTTAGCTTGCTTCGTTATGCTTCAACCATCAATGTTGAACCCTTCAAAATGCGTTGTTGCTGAACTTTGCCCAACTCTGTTCCTTCATTCCCTTGCTGCTCTACCAGACTACAACAACCAAAAAATTGAGAAAAAACAAAAAAAAAAGTCCCCTAAAATCTAACAAAATTTTTACCTAAATACCTTCGACTTCCCTATATTTGATGCAAAGAACTGACCCTTGTTTGAAATTGCACTGAAACGGGGGAGGGAGGTTTGCTAGATTTTTGGGCTTCGTTGGCCATTTGGGAGGGAAGCCCCCATGAGCTGGAAAGAATAAATTAGGGAGAGAGGGGTATGGATGGGCTGGGCAGGTTGATGTGGAAGGTAAAGTTGTGGGTTGATGTTAGACAGGAGGACAAGCCTAAGTGACAACTATTGGACTAGGCTGCATGTGGTGACTGGAGGGAGATAACAAATGAGGCTTGAGTTTTTGGGTG
Organism: Selenicereus undatus; assembly: GCA_017589665.1. NCBI lineage: Eukaryota > Viridiplantae > Streptophyta > Magnoliopsida > Caryophyllales > Cactaceae > Selenicereus > Selenicereus undatus. The sequence goes on from JACYFF010031957.1 coordinate 44,620,347, forward strand.
CGCTGCCGCTGTTCACTTTTGGGCGCTGTGGCGGGTAAGATTTAAGCTGGGGTAGGCTTGGCTTTTTCTTCATTTTGAAATGGGCTAGAGTTGCACGTGCTGATTGGAGACAAGGAGAAAGGCTGGTATAAATGTGCTAGTATACTGATAATCCTTGTCCCACCAATGATGTTAGTGAGCTGGGCTGGGGCATATGCGTGAGCTTTGTCCAATGGCAAATGATGATGATGGGCACGTTGCTTGGATTCTCTCCATTTCTTGGATTCTCTCCATGTCTTGTTTGGAAGGATAAATAAGTTGTTAAACCTTATCTTTGTGGTGGTCTGAATCCGTGCAACACATGTTGAGTCCTTGGACATCGACAAGATCAAGTCACTTCACTCAATTTTTATTCACATATGCAATATTTATTTCACCTTCATATGTATCAAATATGCATTAAGTCACATCAAAATACATCTCGAACACCATCAATTAGGTATAAAAGTGGGGTTAATGATAAGTTCTAAAAATATGCATCATTTTAGGGTCAATTGCTACCATTTCTTAGGGGATTTAATGCTTTAGTAGTTGATTTGCACCCCTATTCCTGTTTTATGCTTTGGTATATTACTTTGATGTGTTTTAAAGGTTTTAAGACTATTTGGGCCCTGCATTGACCCTCAATTAGAGGTAATTTAACCCACCATGGAGGCCCTCTAGCTCATATGCTCATGGTAAGAAGAAAAGAACAGTAAAGTTGGTCCAGCGAGCACTACGGTGTGACTATCGTGGGTACCACTGACCATTGTGCCTCCCAAAATCCAAGCCTCTTCATCTTCCTTCATTGTGTGGCCGATAATGCACAAGCTTTGCTATTTCTAGGGGGGTTTTTGTCCGAAAGAAGAATCATCTCTACCTACTCGATCTCACATCTCACTCTAATTTCATCTCTCAGATCGATTTGGAGCAATACAAGGATCAAAAGAAGACTTTTGCAAGGGGAGGTTTGAAGATTGAAAGATTGTGAAAAGATCCCCATTATTGCTAGGCATACTCTCCTTTTACTTCTTGAACTCTTTCTTGATTTGTTCTAGATGATGTTTTCGTTGAACTATTTTGATTTAGTTTTAGTCACGAGTGAGTAATTTTCTTTAATCTAGGAATTTGCTAGCCAAAATATTGATATTGGATCAGAAACTCTACAAACTTGTGCTTAATCTATTTGGATTAATTCTATATCTATCTTGTGTTTGATTGGATGTGAGTGATGTTGGCCAAATATGCTTCCATATGCAAAGATAGTTAAGTGAAATACCGAAAGGAGAAATGTATTATTAGATTGACAAGATTGGACTTGATGTAGTGGTTCTTCAAAGAGAATTACAAGTTAAGAGAAAAAATTGCAATCAAGATCTATAACTTAGACTAAAATAAGAACATTTGAAAGAATGGTAATTGGATTAGTTTAGACAATTTAGTTTATTTCATGAGAAAAGATTGAATTATGGTAGGTTATATTCCTTTGAATCGCCCAAACTAGAGAAAAGCACATGCTTATTTCAAGGGGTCGAACTCATTGCTAGGAAAATCAAATCCCTAGATGTTTTTCCTATATTGAATTCCCAATTTTATTGCACAATAATCATTTAGGGTAGTTAAACAATCCATTGAATACTTATTTCACTTAGCATTTTAAAAGGACAAGGCTTAATATATTGCATTCGTCCCCAAGGATGATATTTTAATCTATACTACAACACCCATACGCTTGTGGTGCGTGTTAAGTTTTTTGGCGCCGTTACTGAGACCAATTTTCCTAATATTAAGTTAATTCTTAGAGAATTGACTAGGCACTTTTATTTTAACTTTTTGATTTGCTCTAGAAGTGCTTGTGTTGGTGTGTGTAAGATTTTTTCCTTTTTATGCAAAGTCCGTTTCCATAAAAACCTGATCTCGAGGTTGAGAGGACTTTTTGTTCAAGGACGAAGAAGCAAAGGCTAGAAAAGCAAAAATAGAAGGGTTGTAATGCCTCCTATAAAATGGTTGGTGGAATAAGAAATCGAAAAAGGATACTCCAGGATTTCATTACTCGGGGAGTCTAAGGCATTACATCAAGTATGGCCCAACCAATTATGGAAGCTCACAACTTCGAGCTTAAGCCGACCCTCATCTCCATGGTATGATAAGCACGGTTCAATGATGCCTCAATGAAGGACCTTAACCTACACCTCTCGATCTTTTTAGAGGTGTGTGTTACATTAGGGCTCAATGGAGTCTCTACCGAGGCCATTCGCCTTCAATTATTTCCTTTTTTGCTAAAGGATAAGGAATGGGCGTGGCTCCATTAATTGCCTCCAGGGTCGATTATACCTTGGGATGAGCTCATTAGACCTTTCTTAGCAAATTCTTCCAACCTAGAAAGACGACAAGTTTGAGGATTAAATAACCAACTTTGCCCAAAGGGAAGATGAGACGTTCTACGAGGATTGGGAGCGATTCAAGGATTTATTGCACTTATGCCCTCACCTTGAGCTCCAAAAGTTGATGATTGTACAAAACATTTATAATGGAGTTACTCAACCCGTACAGTCTACCATAGATGTGTGAGCGGCATCTTGATGAAAGAACAAGACGGAGGATGAGGCGTGTAACTTAATTGAGGAGATGACACTCGATAATTACTAATGGCCCTATGAGAGAGGCCAACCAAAATGGGCTGGAAGTAAGCTTGAAGTTGATGCACTTACTGTAGTTTTTGCTAAAGTAGATGTTATGACTCAAAGAATGGATTGTTTGAATGTAAATGTTGTGAATTCAAATGCCCCTCCCCCTCCATGTGAAATTTACGGTTCCGTTGATCACTTGACTATAACTTGCCAAGTTGGGAGTCTGCTTGCCTAACATAATAGTGGCCAAGTCAATTATGGCAACAACTATAGCCCGAGACCAACCAGTGATCCTTTTTCTAATACCTATAATTCGGATTGGAGGAATAACCAAAATTTCCTATATAGGTCTAACCCTCCTAATAAGCATCTAATGAATGCTAGACCACCCCCCAGTTTCATTGACCTCCTTTTCTCTAACAAGCCCCCTAACAGTCAAACTTAGAGGCCATGATAGAGAGTATGCTTATGCCACAACAAAAGCCAGATGAATAGATAAAGCAATTAGCCTCTAAGGTTGATGTGCTTACTACTCACAATAAAATGTTGGAAGTTCAAATTTCCCAACAAGCTAGCTCTTCATCGACACCCTCGTGAAGACTTTCTAGTAAGCCCGAGCATACCCTATGGAGCAATGTAATGCCATGATTTTAAGAGGGGGTAAGCAACATGAGGCAGCAGAGGGGATTAGCATTGATGAGACTTTGAATGAAGATGTTATTGTTGAAAAAGAGTTGTATAGTCCTTCTCAGGATGTGCATGATGATGTAGTAAAAGGATACTAATGAGATTCCTAAGGACCCCAAACAAACTTCCCCAAAACCTTATACTCCACCTTTGTCTTTCCCTCAAAAAATGGCTAAGCCCAAGCTTGATTTGCAATTTGGGAAGTTTTAGAGGTTTTAAAGAAACTCTACATTAATATTCCATTCACCGTTGCCTTGTCTCAAATGCCATCCTATGCTAAGTTTTTGAATGATATTTTCTCTAATAAAAGAAAGCTAAAAGAGCATGAGACCATGGCCTTGATTGGAGAATGTAGTTCTGTAATCCAAAATAGGCTTCCCACTAAGTTTAAGGATCCCCGTAGTTTCTCCATCCCTTGCTTGATAGGGAACGTATGTAATGACCGAGGTGTACATGATTTGGGCTCGAGTGTGAGCTTGATACCCCTTTCTATGTGTGATAATTTTGACTAAGGAGAAATGAGACGCATAACCATCTCCTTATAATTAGCGGACCGTGTTGTGAAATACCCTATGGGTGTTTTAGAGGATGTCCTTATTAAGATGGGATATTTATATGTGCCATTTGATTTTGTGATCCTTGAGATGGAAAAGGATACATGCACCCCAATCATTCTTGGGAGGCCTTCTTAATCGCCTTCGGGTGTCATATTGATGTGAAGAATGGTAAATTATCCTTTGATGTGGAGGATGATCATGTGGAGATTAAATTGTTTAAGGCTTCTAAATTCCCTTCAATTTCTAATAAGAGTCAAGTCTTTAGTGCCGTTGTCAGGGAACGAACTTGAGTCACCCACATGATAGGCGGGAACACTCACCACTATACTACAACGATGAATGTCATAGGATTGATGTGATTGATAACTTGGTAAGGGAAGAAGTCACTAACTATGTTTGTAGTGACCCCCTTGAGCATTTTACATTGAATAACAGTACTTCTAAGGATGAGAATCATGAAGTTACAATGTGTGCTCAATTTTTTAAATCCTCTGCACAACTTCCACCCTCTCTTGCTAAGCTGGAAGAGATGGAGAATTATGAAACAGTAGAAATACCTGAAATTATAAATATTCATTCTTTTTAATATTGGATCTACCTAGGGGGCTTGAGCTCGTAAAATGATTAGAATTTTATGGGTAATTTAAATGTGTGATTTTAGGGGTTAGTTTGAGTCAATCCAAGCAAAGACAACATTTGTTTTTGTTTCTTTTCGCTCAAAAATGGTAGAAAATTCAAATAAAATTTACTATGTGAGTGAATTTTTTTTTTTAGCAAAGCCCCCCCAGCTATGAATATTGAAGAAAACAAAATAATTTTTTTCTTTCCTTTTTCATTTTCCTACTCTAACCTGTCTTCCTCCTAACATAAGAGACAAACCGTAACCCTAACCCTAGCTTGCTCCTTCTCCTACCTCTCTTAGTTAGCGCACACCCTATCTCCACCCTCACTACTCACTCTCAATCTGGTCACTCTCAATCTATCTCTTACTCTCTTACTCTCTCTCTCTCTCTCTCTCTCTCTCCCCCCCCCCACACACATTCTCTTTATCTCTCCCCGAGCCTCCACCACCTATGACACTAACCATGGCCACCTGCAGCCATCACCACTGGTGCTTCTGTAGGCCACCATCGCCGCCCACGTGTGCCATCGCTCAGCCATCTCCCTTTTCTCTCCCCTTGGTTGGGTATGGCTAGGGTTTCATGAAAACCCTACTCGTAATTCTCTCTCTATTTTTTTTTTACATATAAAATTTGTTTGAGATTAATGAATTTGATTTTTGAGTATTAAAATCTCACTTGTTTTCTTTGATTTTCATATTTAATTGCTTGTTTTTGAGGAATCTTTAAATTTCATATTAATCTAGCTTGGATTAAATTAGGGAGATTAAAGTAGTAGTGGTATGAATATTAGATTACATGGATGCATGGTAGAAGTTGTGGTTAATGGGTGATAGTGTTTTGGGACAAAAACCTAAGGAATTAGTGTCACTGTTACAGTTAGAATATATGGTGATTTTGAAAATCTACGCATTAGTATCATCTAGTTGAAATATTAAGAATTTTACTGGGTTTATAGATCTAGAAGTATGTATCAATAATTTTGAATTGTGTTAATTGAAGTTATAATAAAAAAGTTATGGTGAAAATATGGAGACTGTGCATACCTAGACTGTATAAAGACAGTTTGGGAACTCTTCCAAATTTGAATTAGTTACGGCTGGAATCTACTATTCCCCTCAAACTAAAAGTTGGATTAGACAGACTAAGCTTTCCAGACTAGGCTTAATCTCTAGAATCTGATGTTTAGATAATGAGTTATGGCATCTGGAAGTTGGACCTTGACTCTATCCTGAATTTGGACAGTGAATGTGAAGGTTAATTAAAGGAATAAAATTTTAGATATTCATAAAAATTACTTTGGGAAGTCTAACTTATTAATTGGGCATAGAAATAGGTTTCTAAGTAGTTTATGGACTATGGTTCATGCGAGTTCCATTTTGAGCTAGGTTTTAAGTGTTGACAAAAACATATTTGGAAATTGGATAGGTCCAAGTTAGAAGGTCGAATTCAAGTTTAGGCACCTCATTTTTCCAAGTAACAATCACTCCCTAACTCCCTTGAAGGTCCCTTTAAAATGTGCTTTAGGTTGGTTATCTCTTACATTGGTTTGAAATGATGTTCAGGGATCCTTCTTGAATAACCTGATATGATGTTGAGATTTTTATCGTTATTATTGAAATTTAGTATGGAGCCTTGGATTGTTTAAAAGTGCATTTAGATAATGTTGGACCCCTATTGGGTAGGGATGGGCTATTTGAAAGTTTGGGCTAATGAACTATTCTCCAAATATTAATAATCCAAGTAAAGGAATTAGGCGGGAGGTGGGAGGTTTGCTCATGATAATAAGAAGGCCTTATAGTCTTCCTCGGGTGATTGCAGGCATGGTTAGTGGCCATGTTCCATCTTGTTGATGAACGTGGGCTAGGTTATTGGAAACTATCTATTCAACGGTAGGCCATGAACTAGATAAGCAACTACACCTAAGTCAATTGTAGGCCATGGGACCTAGTGAGGTCGGTTGCCCTTGTCTTAAACTTGAACTAAGAGAGATTTGAACGAACTTAGGGGTTCGGGTTAGTTTTGTTGGGAACCACTAATGACATTATTTGAGTTATCTTCCCTCTCATCCTTACAATTGTTTGAAATGAATTTGAATTATGTTTTGACTATTAGGGGCGGTTGTTATTGAGCTCCATCTCTTCTTCTTTTTTTTTTTTTTCTAAATGTCTTATTTTCATGTAATGATCATGACCACGAGGATGGAATTCAGGAGCATGAGCGAGGCCAATGACAACATAGTATTTAGTTACGTTTGTGTTGAATAAATTTCCTAGATTTGAAAGCTTGACTTTTGACTACTATGCTGTGGATTTGATCCTTGGTTTGACTTTATTGCTAGACTCTTTTTTACTAGTAAATTCTGTTGTACTTAGCCTTGTGTTTCCTAGTAGAAAAAACAGCAATAATGCCCCATTAGGTTGCTTGCTGCCACTTAGGGTTAAATACTAGTAATAAAAGAAATTAGAATTTTTAGCGTGTTATAAAGTGGTATCAGAGCACAGGTTTACAGATCTGAAGGCTTGCTTGAGAGTGCTGTACTTTAAAATAAAAATTGAAAATCTATAGACTTTGGAACTACGTGGAGAGTGATTATAGGAGGGGGAAAGGGATGCATGCATCTGCATAAAATGTATTGGAATACATGTCTTACTTATGACTACTTGTGCATAGGATGAATGGTATGCAACATTGCCTTGCTTAAGGGGCCGATCTCTTCATGAGAGGGTAGCCAAGAAACCTGAGGTTGACCTAGTTGATCATATCCATCAAATTGGGGCAACGATAGATAGATATACAGGCGATGTACCCAATAGTTGCTTACGGTTTGAGTATAATAAGACACTTTTCCTTGTTCTAAACCCTCGATGTGACCCCGAGTGGTGCTACCAAGTTGATGAGTTACACCCTAAGGTTCAAGAGTTTTGTGACTAAAGTAGATGTTGTTGGTGTGATTGGCAATCAATGGGAATATGATTTATAGAATTAGTTGATCATTTAGTTAAGGTGGGCTCATATGAATAACCCCTTACATCTACCCCAGGAAAAGACCCTACCATCCCTTGATGAGGAAGACATTGGGGATTCCATACTAAAGAACCCGATTAGGATAGGGAAGAGGAGAGACTTATACAGGATGAGAGCCTTGAGGATGAACCTGTAGAGTTTGAGGACCCTAAGGAGGAACCTATAGAGGATGAGGACCCTGAGAAGGGACATGTGGAGGATGAGGACTTGAGAAGGAACCTATAGAGGATGAGGACCCTAATGAGGAACCTATGGAGGATAAGGACCCTGAGGAGGAACCTATGGAGGATGACGACTTTGAGGAATCAGTAGAAGATGAGGACCCTAAGGAAGAACATATGGAAAAGAATACCTTGAAGAAGAATTAATGGGAAAAGAGGAACCCAAGGTAGAGTTGATAGAAGATGAGGATCATGAAGAAGCAGATCTAGATGAGAAACTAGAGGAAAAACTAGTGGAAGAACCCGAGCTTGAATATGCACTTAACACTAATGCTAAACCTAGAACCAAAGCTACTCAATGGAAGTAGTGAAGGTGTGGTAGGATGTGTTAGGGAATATGTCTGTTAGATGCTCCTAGTTAATAGATGCTGGATGATGCTTAAAGGCAATAATGTTATATTTGAAAGATCATATTTTTCTTTGTTAGTAGAGTTGGAACTGAGAAAGTCATTGAATTGTTTGTGTAATGGGAGTAATAGTGTGAAAAATGTTTATCAGTTATGGTTTATGGATTGAAACTATCTATTGCGTCCACATGAATGTGTTTGCTTATGTGATTCTTTAAGAACTGTGTATTTAACCTAAAAGTGAAAGCTGGTGGCATTGATAGAGTGAGTATTAGGCATATGCTTATGGGTGATACGAACTCAATTTTGTGAGCGTTAGGCCAACTGAAAATTATGAATGATGCAAATTGAGGTGATTATGAATGTTACTATATGTATGTTCAACGATGGCGATGCAAATCAAAGTGGGTTGTTAAAGTGTTGTAAAATACATGTCGGGAACTATTACGAATGGAACTAAACTCGATAAAATTTTAAATCAGGATGTCAAAAATCAATGGAGAATATTAAATCGGACCCTGACCCACTCCAAGGCCCCACGTTAATATAAAAAATACCATGGCTAGCCTAAGGGAAAGATTGGAAGCCCTTCAGCCTAAGAATGAAGGCGGGACCCCCTAATATTGTGGATAAGACAAATCCACCTACTGGTACAAACCTTACCAACTTTTTGCTCCTAGAGCTTTTGCAGAAGCAAAGGGCACAGATGCAACAACAAAATGAACACCTCCAGAAGATCGTTGAGGCAAAGGAAATGAAGATAGGGGAGGACCCTCATACATGTTCAAGAGACTTCCTAACCATAACCCACCAATGTACGATGGCACCCCTAATCCTAAAGCATTCGAGCATTGGATTTGAGGCATGGCGAAGTTATTCGATGCTCTCTAGTGCCCTGAGAAATAGAGGGTAAGATTTGTTGTGTTCTACCTAAAGGATTAGGCTATTATTTGGAGGACTACTATGAGGGTATGGGCCTAGATTTGGGTGGAATAGATTTAAGAAGTTACTCAAGAACCACTTTTACTCTGTCTCCCTTCAAAAAGCCAAGGAGAGCGAATTTATGCACTTATAATAAGGGAAAATGAGTGTGTTGGAATATCCCTCCAAGTTTACAGAACTCTTGCTTTGCCCTTGCCTTCGGGCATATGAGAAGCTGAAGATGAACCAGTTTAAGGCAAGGCTTAACCCAAACCTTATGGAAAAGATGTCAGTCGATTAGTATATCTCATATGAGGATATGTACAACACGACTGTCAATGTGAAGAGAGTGATGAAAGAGGAAAATTAGTATTACAATGAGTAGTGAGGGAATAAAAGGAACGAGAACTTGTGCAAAAATCAGCGCTTCCAAAATCAATACAAGAAGCCTCATGGGAGCTATCACAACATCAACAACAACAACAATCTACATAGTGAACATTATGCCAGCAACTAGCCTAGGATGACTTGCAATGATTGTGGGAGGCCAAGACACTACGCACACAAATGCTGCACCAACAAAAGATGGTCCTACTTTGGAAGCCCTTAGCATCAGGTGAAGGATTGCCCGCACCCACTGGCCACTACTGATCAGAGGCATAGAGGACAACAGCCACATCAATACTACTAGCACAAGGGTGGGCAACCAGCAAATCTGAACAACCAAACAAAAGGTCCGGAGCAGAACCAATCGAGGACACCCAACCAACCTCCTTGAAACATTAGAGGCAGGGTCTATGTGATACAAAGGGAAAAAGTTGAAGATGCTTTGAATGTGATGACTTGTATTTTCTCCATCAAAACTCAACATGTCGATGTCCTACTTGACTCTGGTGCTACACACTCTTTCATTTCTGCTAAGTTAGCTAAGGGATTAGGGCTAGTTCCAACATCTAAACACTCTTTATTACTTGTAGCCCTCCTTGATGGGAAGACAGTAAGGTATGACAAGTTATATATGGATTGCCTTATTCAGATTTACGATTATGAGTTCTTAGCCAACCTGTACAAATTTAGGTTGAGTAATTTTGATTTGATTTTGAATATAGATTGGTTAATAAAATATCAATCACAAATTAATTATTCTAAACAGAAGATTATCTTGAAGGGACCTAAGGGAGAAAAGGTAGTTCATAAAAGGAAAATCTTGAAGTGTGGAGTGAGACTTATCACAACAATAGTTGCCCAAAAGCCATTAGGACGAGTTTGCGAGGGCTTCCTATACAATGTAGTAGATACTAAACCCCCTGAACCATCTGTTAAGGATATCCTAATAGTTTAGGATTTTCTTGATGTTTTTCGTGTGGAGGGCATACAACCACCTAGAGATGTAGAATTCTATATTGACTTCGTGTCAGGAGTAACCCCTATCTCTAAAACCCCTTATAGGATGGCCCCAACAAAACTTAAAGAGTTAAAGTCTTGCTTGACGAGTTATTGGAAAAGGAGCATAGGAAGCCAAGTACTTCTCCATAGGGAGCCCTAGGGCTCTTGAAAAAGAAGGATGAAAACTTAAGGTTATGTATTGATTATAGAGAGTTTAACAAGATAACCGTCAAGATCCGATGTCCTCTGCCCTGGATAGATGACCGCTTTTACCAGTTAAAATGAGTTAGGACTTTCTCCAAAGTAGTTTTTTGATCGGGCTACCATTAACTCCATATCAGAGAGGATGATATACCCAAGACAGCATTCTGCAATTGATACGGGCACTATGAGTACATAGTGATACCTTTTGGACTTATCAATGCTCTGGCCACATTCATGGACCTCATGAATAGGGTCTTTAAACCTTGCTTGGATCAATTTCTATTAGTGTTTATAGATTATATATTGGTCCACTCAAGAACACCAAAAGAACATGCTTATCATATAAGTGCTAAGGAAAAATGAGTTGTATGCGAAGTTGAAGAATTGTGACTTTTGGCTAGAAAAAGTAATGGTTTTAGTGCATGTTGTGTCAAGAGAAAGAATTTTTGTGGATCCTCAAAAGATAGAAGCCATAACACAGTGGCCTAGGGTTAAGAATTCCACTAAAGTGAGGAGTTTCATGGTGCTAACATGGTATTATTGCATATATGTTCAGAACTTCTCTAGGGTTGCAACATCTCTCACTAAGTTGACAAGGAAAGCCATTATGGATGAGTGGATCGAAAAGTGTTAGGAAGTCTTTCAGGAACTTAAGAGGAGATTAACTAGTGCACCTGTGTTGGCATTAGCCACCGACGACAAGGATTTTATGGTATATAGTGTTGCGTCTAAAAATGGGCTAGGTTGTATGCTAATGTAAAACAATCATGTAATAGCTTATGCCTGCCGACAATTAAAGCTCCATAAGCGAAACTATATAACCCATGACTTGGAACTAGCAATGGTGGTATTCGCACTGAAAATTTAAAGGCATTATCCTTACAGGGTGCATTGCGATGTCTTTATTGACTATCAAAGTCTAAAGAACCTATTTTCACAAAAGACCTGAACCTAAGGCAGACAAGATGGTTAGAATTTCTTAAAGATTATGACATAAACTTCCAATATCACCCAGGGAAGGCAAATGTAGTAGCCGATGCATTAAGTTGCAGGTCATACTTGACACTTAGCCACTTATTTGCTTTACCTAGAGACTTACGTGAGGATTTAAAGAAGTTGGAGATCAATGTGGTGACAAGAAGGGACAAACCCATTCTTTATGCCATGGAAGGCAACCTACTCTTATCGAGGAAATTCAGGTAGCCCAAGAGACTAACCTACAAGTAGAAAGGATCAAGGTCGAAGTACTTGCAAGAAAGGCACCTGGTTTCACGATTCACGAAGATGGAACCTTCAGGTTTTAAAATTAGGTATGTGTCTCAATTGTGGAGGAAGTTAGGAAGAAAATTTTGGATGGGGGGCACAACACTCCATATTTTATGCGCTTGAGACAGACATTTGTTGGAGTAATATGAAATAAGAAGTAGCAGACTACGTAGCCAAGTGTTTCACTTGTCAGTTGGTGAAAATGAAACACCAAAGACCTGTTAGACTCTTATAGACATTAGAAGTTCCTGAGTGGAAATGGGACTCAGCTTCTACGAATTTTGTGGCAGGATTACCGCCTAAACAAAGAAATAATAACGTAATCTAGATTTTGGCAGAAGTTACACGAGGCATTTGGGATGTTATTACACTTTAGTACAACCTTCTAGCCAGCTACTGATGGATAAACTAAGCGAACGATCCAAACCTTATAAGATATGTTGTGAGCTTGTGCTTTGGATTTTAAGAAAGCTTAGGATGAGCAATTGGAATTGATAGAGTTCTCTTATAACTATAGTTATCATTCTAGTATTTTGATGACCCCTTACGAAGCACTATATCGCAGACAATGCAGAACCCCATTGTGTTGACAAGAGATTGATGATACGTTGGCCATTGGACTTGAACTGGTCTAACTTACTACCCAGAAGGTTAGGGCAATCCAAGAACAAATGCATGCAGCTCAGAGTTGTTAAAAAAGCTATATTGATAGAAGGCGTAGGCCTTTAGAATTTGAAGTGGGAGACCAGGTTTACCTTAAGGTGTCCCCAACCAAGGGCATCATAAGGTTTGGTATAGCAGGCAAGCTTAGCCCTAGGTACATCAGGCCATATCTTATTATTCAATGAGTTGGGGAGGTAGCCTATCGATTCGAGTACCACCAGAATTGCCAAGGGTGCATAACGTCCTCCATGTATCACATCTACGTAAGTATATTCCTAACCCCTCCCATGTCATCGAACTAGATCCCGTGCAACTTCTGGAAGACTTGTCATACAAGGAGCAGCCAATCCGGATCTTGGGTTGAAGAGAAAAAAAGTTATGTAAGAAAACAATGCCACTAGTGAAAGTTCTATAGGCCAATCATGAGTTACCGAAAGCTACATGGGAACTAGGCAGGAAATGCGATCCAAGTACCCTAACTTGCAAAACTAATTAGGTGTGTGCAAAGCTTCGAAGACAAAACTTCCTTTAAGGAGATAGAATGTAAAACCTATAAATTTCTATAATTATAAATATCCGTTCTTTTTTATGATGGACTCACCTAAAGGGCGTGAGCTCATAAGACGATTAGAATTTTAAGGGTAATTTTAGGGTGTGATTTTAGGGGCTAGTTTGAGTTAATCCAAGAAAAATAACATGTCTTTTTTAATTCTTTTCACTCAAAAGTTTTAGAAAATTCAAATAAAATTTATTTTGTGTGAGTGAATTTTTTTTTTTTTTTGAGCAAACCCTCACCAGCCGTGATTATTGAAGGAAAATTTTTTTTTCCCTTTCCTTTTTGATCCTCCTCCTCAAACCTCTCTTGCTCCTTCCATTAGAGATAAACCCCTAACCCTTACCCTAGCTTGCACCTTCCCTTACCTCTCTTAGTAAGCCCACACCCTATGCCCACCCTCACCTCTCACTCTTAGTCTCTTTCTCACGTTTGCTCTCTCTCTCTCTTCCTCGCATTTTCCCTCCCTCCCACCCGTTCTCTCCCCCCCAAGGCTCCACCACCCACGATGCTGACCACCGCCACCTATAACCACCACCGCCGGTGCCACTGCAACTCACCATTGCTGCCCACCCGTGCTATTGCCCATCCATCTCTATTTTCTCTTCTATTGATTAAGTATGGCTAGGGTTCCATGAAATAGGGATGACAACGAGGTGGGTTAGGGACAGGGGGGATATTCCTCATCCCCATCCCCACTCAACTCCCTGCCCCTATCCCCACCCCATTCCCCATTGCGGGTAAAAAAATTCTCCATGTCCCCATCTCCAGCGAGAATTCCTTCCTATATGAAAACTATATTCCAAGTTAGATTTTGGATGAAAGACCAAGCTACCCGACAGACTTAGCTCAACAATTATGTAAAGCTCTTGTAGGTTTTATGCAACGCAAGTTCAACAAACTTCATCAAAGTTTATAATTCAACTCAAATTAAAGTTTAACAAGTCCTTGGAACACAGCCAAACCAAATTTTAAGAAGTCAAATACAACCCGATCAAAGTCTCATAAGGAAAATAGGGATGATATAGCTAGGGTTTTTTCAAGTAAATTTACCTATTTAACCTTAATCTTATATTCATAACTGAAAGATTTATATATATATATATATAATATAATTTTAATTATAAATAGGGAAGGGGAAGCAGGGATGGGAATGGAGATTTTTCCCCAGGCGGGTAAGCAGGGATGGGGACGGGGTAAAATTTTATCTTGACCCGTCCCCATCCTTGCTTGGGCATTGAATCTCATCCATGTCCCAATTGGTGCGAGGATTTTTCTCCAATGCAAGGCCGAGATTTTCCACTCCACCGCCATCCCTACCATGAAAACCCTACTCCTAATTCTCTTTTTTTTATATAAAATTTTTGTGAGATTAATGAATCTGATTTTTGATTATTAAAATCTCATTTGTTTTCTTTAATTTTCATATTTAATTGCTTGTGTTTGAAGAATTAAAACCATCCAACCCTCCTCTTTTTCTCTATATGTCTCAACGTAAAATTTCAATCTTTAAATTTCATATTTGTCTAACTTGGATTGAATTAGGGAGATTGAAGTAGTAGTGATATGAAGATTAGATTACATGGATACATGGTGAAAGTTGTGGTTAATCAGTGATTGTGTTTTGGGACAAAAACCTAAGGAATTAGTGTCATTATTACAGTCAAAATATAGGTGGCTTTGAAAATCCATGCATCAGCATGGGCTTGTTGAAAAATTATGAATTTTATAAGGTTTATAGATGTGGAAGTTTTCCATATCAAGAATTTTGAATTGTTTAATCAGAGTTATAATTAGAAATTTATGGTAGACATAAGGAGATTGTGCAAACTTGGATTATATTAAAATGGTTTGGGAGCTTTTCCAAATTTGAATTAGTTATGGCTGTAATCTGCCATTCTCTTTAAACTATAAGTGGATAGACAGATTGGGCCTTTTAGAATAGGCTTAATCTCTAGAATCTGATATCTAAATCATAAGTTATGACCTCTGAAGTTGGAGTTAGATTTTGTCCTAAATATGAACGGTTAATGTGAAGGTTAATTAAAGTAACAAAATTTTAGATATCCATAAAAATTACTTTGGCAAGTCTAACTAATGAATTGGGCATGGAAATAGGTTTCAACGTAATTTATGGACTGTGGTTCATGCGAGTTCAATTTTGACCTAGGTTTAAGAGTTAACAAAACTGATTTGGAAATTGGATAGGTCCAAGTTAGAAGGTCGAGTGAAGTTTAGGCTTTGTATTTTGCTAGATAACAATCTTGCCCTAATTCCCATGAATGTGCCTTTAAAATGTGCTTTAGGTAGGTTATCTCTTACATTGATTTGAAATGATGTTCAGGTGGCATTCTTGAATAACCTAATATATTGTTAAGGTTTTATCAATATTATTAAAACTTGGAATGGAACCTTGGATTGTTTAAAAGTGCTTTTAGATAGTGTTGGGCCCTTATTGGATCGGGATGGTCTATTTGAAAGTTTGGGCTAATGACCTATTCTTTAAATATAAATAATCCAAGTAAAACAATTGGGCGAGATGTGGGAGGTTTCTACCCAATAATAAGAAGGCCTTATAGTCTTCCCCAGGTAATTGCATGCATGGTTAGCGCCCACGTGCCATTCTGTTGATGGACGTGGGGCAGGTTATCGGTAACTGTACACTCAACTCTAGGTCATGAAGTGGAGAAGCTACAACACCTAAGTCAATTGCAGGCCCTGAGACTTAGTGAGGTCGCTCGCCATTGTCTTAAACTTGAACTACAAGAGATTTGAATGAGCTTAGGGGTTCAGGTCGGTTTTGTTGGTAACCATTGATGACATTATTTGAGTTATCTTCCCTCTCTTCCTTACAATTGTTTGAAATGAATTTGAATTATGTTTTGACTGTTAGGGATGGTTGTTATTGAGCTCCGTCTCATTTTTTTCTACATGTTTTGGTTTTTGGTGATGATTATGAGCATGGAGATGGAATTCAAGAGTAGGAGCGAGGCCAATGACATATAGTATTTATGAATGTTTGTGTTGAAAAAATTCCTAGATTTGAATTCTTGACTTTTAACTATTTTGCTTTGAATTTGACCCCTAATTTAACTTTATTGTTGGGCTCTCACTAGTAGATTCTATGATATCTAGCCTTGTATTTCCTAGCAGGAAATATGGCAGTAATGCCCCATTAGGTTATTCACTACCACTTAGGGTTAAATACTAGTAATGAAATAAATTAGAATTTTTGGTGCCTTACAAAGTGGCATCAGAGCACAGGTTTACGGACTTCAAGGCTTGCTTGAGATTGTTGTATTCAAAATAAAAATTTAAAATCTATAGACTTAGGAAACACGTAAAGAGTAAGTGTACAACGGGAAAATGGATTTTACATAAAATGTATTAGAATACGTATCTTACTTGCAACTATTTGTGTATAGGATGAATGGTATGCAACTAGACCTGGCAAACGGGTCATTCGGTTCGGGTACGAGTTGGGTCAAGTTCGGGTCGGGTCATGTTCGGGTTAAGTGACATTTCGGGTCATTTCGGTTTGGGTCGGGTATGGTTCGGGTCGGGTCGATTTCGGGTCAACCAATTTTTGGTGAAATACGTTCGTTATGCCAAAACAAGCAACTTTGTTAAAAATTTCGGATCGGGTATGGTTCGGGTCGGGTCAATTCGGGTTTCGGGTCCACTTTTGGGTGAGCATATTTCGGGTGTCGGGTCGGGTATGGGTCCAGGTCATTCGGTTCGGGTTTCGGGTCAGTTTTGCCAGGTCTATATGCAACATTGCCCTTGTATGGGGGATGATGTCTTTATGAGTGGGTAGCCAAGAAACTTGAGGTTGACCTGGTTGATGATATCCATGATATGGGTGAGCCCCCCATTCAAGGGCATGCTATGTACCATTCATCCTATAGTAACTGGGTGAGCCCAGTCCATGTGTTGCCTAGGAAAGGGGGACGACGGCTGTAAAAAATTAGAACAATGAGTTGATTCCTACTAGGACAGTCACATGATGGCGAATATGCATTGACTATAGGAAATTGAACAAAGCCACCCTTGGGGACCATTTTTGATACTTAGGTGGGTATTTGGAGTTTTTCCAAATCCCTATCCATCTTTGTGACCAAGAAAGGATCACTTTCTCTTGCCTATATTGGACATTTGCATATAGGAGAATGCCATTTGGGCATTGTCACGTCGCCGCCACCTTTCAAGGCTGCATGATGAAAATTTTATCTAATTTTATTGAGGACATAATGGAAGTGTTCATTGATGTCTTTTCTACGTATGGTACATCATTTGACCATTGCTTGAATAATTGTCCAAGTTATTGCAAAGATGTGAGGATATGAACTTGGTATTAAATTGGGAAAAGTGTCATTTTGTGGTACAAGAAGGGGTTGGCCTATGGCATATTGTTTCCAATAAAGGCACTAAAGTTGACAAAGTATAGGTGGAGCTGATTGAGAAATTACCACCATCAAATTCTGTGAAGGATATGAAAAGTTTTCTTGGGCATGTCAATTTTTATCGGCATTCCATAAAGGATTTTTTAAACATGGCAAAACCTCTCACCTAATTGCTTGTCAAGGATGTGCCTTTTGACTTTAATAAAGAATGTTTGCGTGCTTTTCCCAAGTTGAAAGAAGCATTGATTTCAGCTCCAGTGATGCAAGCCCCAGATTGGGAGCATCCCTTTGAAGGGATGTGTGACGTAAGCGATTTTGCATTGGGACTGTTTTGGGACAAAGAAAGGACTATAAGCCCTATGCTATCTATTGTCCAAGCCAATCTTTAGATGAGGCCCAAGTGAATTATGCCACTATGGATAAGGAATTTCTAACAGTTGTCTTTGCCTCGGAAAACTTTCGCTTATACTTGGTCAATTCTAAAGTGATTTTTTTCACTGATCATGCCGCCTTGAAGCATCTTTGAGGAAGTCTGACTCTCAGCGCTGACTTATTCAATGGTTCCTACTTCTTTAACAGTTTGATTTGGAGATTTGGGATAAGGCGGGATAGAGAATGTGGTGGCGGACCATTTATCAAGATTGGGCCCCGAGGCTACTCTTATTGAAGAGCTCCCCATTTATGATTCATTTATGGATGATCAATTACTTGCCATATCTCACCAATGCACTCTGTGGTATGCTGATTTGGGGAACTACAAGGTGTGTAAAGTGTTGCCTCTGAGGTAGACCTACCAATAAAGGAAGAAATTCTTAGCCGATGCTAAGTACTATGTATGGGAAGAGCCACTTCCCTACAAGCTGTGTGGAGATCGTCGTTATAGGGGGTGTTTGTCGAAAGATGAGGTTTGAAGTGTCCTTCACCATTGCCATCTTTCTACTTATGGCATACACTTTGGCCCCGAGAAGACAACAATTATGGTCCTTCAAGTGCGCTTCTATTGGCCCACTCTTTTCAAGGATGCAAGGAAGTTTGTCATGACTTGAGATAATTGTCAATAAACAAGGAATATTTCTAAGCTCCATGAGATGCTGCAAAGTGGAATTCTTAAGGTGGAGCTATTTGATGCATGGGGAATTGACTTCATGGTCTATTCCATCCTTTACACAACAATCTATATATCCTTGTTGCGGTAGACTATGTATCCAACTGGGTTGAAGCCATTGCCACTCCTACCAATGATTCCAAGGTTGCGATCAAGTTTATCAAGAAGAATATTTTCACAAGATTTGGCATGCCAAGGACTCTTTTGAGTGATAATGGGACTCACTTTTACAACAAGTCACTAAAGACCCTCTTAAAGAAATATGGGGTTTTCTACAAGGTTGCTACATCTTACCATCCCAAACAAGTGGTCAAGTTGAGCTCTTCAACCGTAAATTGAAAAGCACATTATAGAAGACGGTTGATCAGCGCAAGAAAGATTGGTCCTTGAAACTAGATGATGCTCTATAGGGATGTCGAAGCTCTTACAGGACTCCCCTAGGTACTACTCCATATTAACTAGGGTTTGAAAAGTCTTGCCATTTGTCGATTGAACTTGAACATAAGACATATTAGGTCATTCGAACGCTTAATTTCAATCTTAAGGTGACCAGAGAGTGGCGAATGTTGCAACTCAATGAGCTTGATAAGTTGAGGATGCAAGTATATGAGAGTTCCTGTTTCTATAAGGAAAGGACCAAGCATTAGCATGACAAGTATATCATAAAGAAGAGGTTTTAAAAAGATGATATAGTTCTTTTGTTTAATTCCAAGTTGAGGTTATTCCCAGGTAAATTGCAATCCTAGTGGTCGGGACCATTTAAAGTCACTAAGGTTTACCTTCATGGGACGGAGGAGTTGTGAAGTGAGTCCATCGGTTCATTCAAAATTAATGGACAATGGCTCAAGCCATATTTTGTGGGTGAGCCCATTGAAAAATTAGTTTCCATACTCTAACCGACCCTATGCAAGGTTGAAGAAGGAAGGTTGAGCTCTCGATCCTAAACGAGCGCTTCTTGGGAGGCAGTCAAAGCTACTTAATTGCTTTCTTTTCTTTTA
Source organism: Selenicereus undatus (assembly GCA_017589665.1). Taxonomy (NCBI): domain Eukaryota; kingdom Viridiplantae; phylum Streptophyta; class Magnoliopsida; order Caryophyllales; family Cactaceae; genus Selenicereus; species Selenicereus undatus. The sequence goes on from JACYFF010031957.1 coordinate 44,639,953, forward strand.
TGATGTGTATAGTAGGTTATCTTCGTTATATGAGAATAGTGCCAAAAAAAGATAAAACAAAGAGAGAAAAAAACACAAGAATAGAAATAATAAGCCAATCACTACCCCGGTCCAAAAGTGGTAATCACCACGGTCCGTGGTGGTCTGCTACACCTACAGTCAAAAACCCTTGCTTTGTCTTCTTTCTTCAACACTTTCTCTCTCTGTCGCTGTCCTTTTCTCTATAAAACCTCCACAACCAAAACCTTTAGTCCCCTCTACTCTTATTCAATTTTTCACTCAAAGTCACTCTAAATCTCTATATTTTCTCCCCATTCTTTTTCCTTTTTCCAAATTTCCTACTTTTCCACACCAATCTCCCCATTTTCTTCTCTCTCTATCCACACCTTGAACTCCATCCAATCCCCACTCTCCATTCTCATCTCTCTTCATCTAAATCCTTTATTTTCTTCACTCATCTTCATCCTCTTCCATTCTGTAGCCGAACAGCTTCCCAAATTCTCCATTTTCTCCCTCTTTGATACTCCCATGTCTTCCATTGTTTAGGATTAATCCAAAACCTTCCACATATCTTACAAACACTTCCAATGGAACCCAAAAAGAAGCTAAGGAGCACAAAGGAACGAGCACTTACGAACAAACACCACAACGAGCAACACAGACCTCTCGAACATCCAGCAATGTATGGACCCGAGGTAATGCTCCTCAACCCCTTGGTTTAACCCATTCCAATCACATTGCTAGATATAAATGTTTGACTAGTAGAGTTGTTGTAGCTACTCGATATTACGATAAGGATTTGTTGAACCAATTAGGGTTGTTAAATGTTATTCGGTGGTATTTATAAGGGGTGGAATAGGCAAATTCATCAAGACCCGAGACCATATCTAAGGGACCTCACCATCGAATTTCTAAGCACGTTGCATGTATAGGTCCATAGTTGTCCGAGATGTCAAGTAGGGTACGTTTCCTTCTAGTTATAAGGGGAGTTTTATAAGTTGATCCTTAGTGCCTTAAATGACGTGTTTGGTTTTCCACCTAGTTTGAACTTGCTTTGCCGTCATGTCCTCTAAGAGTTTAACCCGAATGCTTTTTGGTATGAAATTATAGGGGATTATCGGTCCAATACAAGTACCAATAAAGGCACTTCCATTAGGAACCCTTGTATACGAGTGGCCCAATGGATGTTACGTTGTAGTGATTTTGCTATGGATGAAAGTCTAAATATCCGTCGATTATCTGAGTTGTACTTTTTGTCTTCTGTAATGAAAGGTGACAGAATTGACCCTGGGTCTTTCTTGGCCAACCAATTGTATAGTGCAACTACTGGGCCTTGGGGTAGGATTATGATTGGGGGTATCATCACCTCCATTACTCGGTCTTTGGGTGTTGATCCTAACACAAAGGATAGGGTTTCAGGGTAACAAAGCCACTTTTGAGTTGACGAAATTTTGTAAAGTAGAGGTTGGTCTGTTGTAGTGGACATACCCTGGGAATCAGCTTTTGCCACTTCTCAATATCGAGAGGACCACACTGCTTCATCGGGCTAACCCTCTTATGGTCACCTAGTGATGATGAGGTTGTTCATTCAACACCTCCCCCTCCCCCACCTACACAATATGGCACCTCTAGTTCTTCCTCTCGGCCCTCTTCCTCCTATGATTATGAAGAGGTTCAAGCCACCCTTAGGTGCATTTAGGAGGAGCAAGCCTCCCTACAAGCCTATATTCAATCTGAGAATACCGCTCTTTATGACTTTGTTCAAGAGTATGATGAGTTTCGTGGGATGATTGCCTCATAAAACCAATATTTTTAAGATTTTATGGCCTATCTTAAGACTTGGAGAGATTAGCATATCTCTCTAGGCCATCCCCTGCACCCTCCTTCTTCTCCTCCTTTCTAAATGCTTCTTGGTTCTCCCTCTCCCCCTTATTCATCTGTGCTTACATTGAAGGCAATGCTTTGTCCAAGTATGGGAGTTGAGTTGATTGATGATGTCTAAAGCCTAACTTCTTAAGTTTGCGGATGTGTATATAATGCACATTATTGCATTTAGAATTGCATTCATATAGAATTGAATTTAGGGACGACTTCATGTAGTTAGTATATTTAGTTTTTTTTTCATAATTTTGCATCTCTTATGCATTTTAACATTTAGAGTAGTTTGCAATTTTAGGATTAACTTCATGTAGGATTGCATTCATGTACGAATGAAAGAAAAAAACAAAAAGAAAAAAACTTGAAAATTTTGAAAGAGAAAGAGAAAAAACCTCCAATGATAAATTTTGTAGACTTGGTAGACTTCTTTAATTTGACTTGCCCTTCTATATGCCCCAATTGTGAATAAAAGTGTTTGGAAATGAGTTTTCAGAAATATCCTTCATGTTTTGACCATGTTTTGAATGCGAGTGGATTGCCTAATGAATCTTAGTTTACGAATTGACATGTAAATCTTAATGAGCTGGTGATGACCGTGGTACATGTCTCGTGAGGCTTTGAGCTTTAAAGGACTAATTCATCGATTGTAGTCTTTATGTCATTCTTGATTGACTCTTTTAGACGTCATTCTCGAGAACTTACTTTGTCTCTCATTTAGGATCACACCAGTGTATGTGTTTAGCCAAAATGATTGAGGTAATCTTTGTTTTGATTGAGCTACATTTACCAAATAGTCACCCTTATGATACACGATATCTCCCTCGTTAGCCCCTTTGAGCTTTAAATAGGCCTATTTATGTAAACATTCATATATATGGCTCTTAGCCAAACACATATCTTACCCTTAAGCCAAGGCTATAGAGTTTCACTTTATAATATTTTGATTAGAAGTTAGTTTGTGGGTGTTATGAAATGTTGGAGAAGTGTTGAATGTTTTTGACCATGGTCATTCTCTCTCGAAAACAAAAAGGAAGAAAAATCTCAAAAAAAAAACAAAAAAACAAAAAAAGAAGAAGAAAGAGAATAAAAGAGTTTGGCATAGATCGGATTGTATCTATGTTCGCTTGAGATTCAACATTTTCTCCTATGTGATTTGATTGAATATTTGAGTGGTATTGGTTTGAGGAGTAAGTTACATGCGAAATTGGAAGCATTTAGTTTTGTTCTTAATCTCTGGCATTTAGCTCCACATTCCCAAACTTTTTATTCCCCTTTTACCTTTACCCATAGCCTCATTACAAACCGTACTAAGTCCCGATGATTGTCTATTGTATTTTTGCATTTTGGTGATGATGAATTTGAGAGTCTTAACAAGTTTATGGTGGACTTGAGTCTTTGGAGTGAGAATTTAGGGAACCTTACTCTACTTTACACACAAGAGTCAAGAGTGTCACTTGACTAAAGTGAGACTCTATCGGTTGTCTTTTAACTTTATCTATTATATGCGTTGATGTGCATGATTGAGATGATTGGGTGATTAATTCAAAATTTGACAATGTGGCCTTTAAACATTTTTTAAAAACTTCATTCCCTTATTTGGTTGCTAAATGTTTTGATAACTTTTGGGCAAACTTTGGGTTGAGTTTTACCGATACGAATGCTACTCATGTCTTGCATGAGGAGGTTGTGAATAAATGTGCTTTTAGTCTCATGATTGCTTGAGGACAAGCAATAGTTCAAGCATGGGGGCATTTGATAACTACTAAAAGTATGCATCATTTTAGGGTCAATCGCTACAATTTCTTGGGGATTTAATGCCTTTCTGGTTGATTTGCACCACTATTCCCATTTTACACTTGTGTATGTTGCTTTGATGTGTTTTACAGATTTTAAGACCACTTTGACCTTGCGTTGACATTTCAATGGAGGCAACCTGACCCACCACGGAGGGCCCTTAGCTCATATGTCAGTGGTAAGAAGAAGAGGATGAGAAAGTTGGTCCAATGAGCGCCACGGTCCAACCGTTGTGGGCACCACGGTGTTTGTGGTGCCTCCCAAATTGCAAGCTTCTTCATCTTCCTTCATTGTGTGGTAGAGTACATGAGCTTTGTTATTTTTAAGGTTTCTTCATCCAAAAGAAGGATCATCTCTCCCCACTCTATCTCTAATCACATTCAAATTTCATCTCTCAAATCAATTTGGGGTAATAAAAAGATAAAGGGAAGGCTTTTGCAAGAGGAGGCTTGAAGATTGAAAGATTGTAAAGAGTTCTCCATTGTTGCTAAGCGTACTCTCCTTTAACTTCTTGAACTCTTTCTTGATTTGTTCTAGTTTATGTTTTCTTTGAACTATTTTGATTTAGTTTTAGTCATGAGTGAGTAGTTTTCTTTAATCTAGCAATTTGCTAGCCAAAACATTGATGTTGGGTCCCTAACTCTACAAACTTGTGCATAATTTACATGTACCTGATTGGATGTGAGTGATTCTGGCCAAAGTTTTTTGCATATGCATAGATAATTGAGTGAAATGTTGAAAGGAGAAACTCATTATTAGATTGACATGATTGGACTTGACTTAGTGGTTCTTAAAAGAGAATTAGTTAAGAGGAAAATTTGCAATCAAGATCTATAACTTAGACTAAAGCAAGAACATTTGAAAGAATGGTAATTAAATTAGTTTAGGCAATTTGATTTATTTTAAGAGTAAAGATTGGATTATACTAGATTGTATTCCTTTGAATCACACAAACTAGAGAAGAGCATATGCTTAATTCAAAGGTCTAACCCATTGCCAGGCAAAATAAATCCCTAGATGTTTTCCCTTGATTGAATTCCCAACTTTTTTGCATATTAATTTTTTAGCATAGTCAAATAATCCATTGAACACTTATTTTTCTTAGCCTTTTACAAGGACAAAACTCAATAGATTGCATTGGTACCTGAAGATAATATTTAATCTAGACTATAACACTCACGCTCTTGCGGTGCTTGTCAATTCAGTATGTATATGAATTAAATGCTACAGACACCTACACAAGTAATCTTTACCAGTCTCCAGCAAAGTATATCAATAATGTATAAACTCATTTAAACCACCAAGTAAACCATGGTCGAGGATTGGGTGGCCAATAAATCAAGCCATATGAACTTGAACTGCTACCAACCCATAACTCACCTTTGAACAATTCGAATTACGCTAAGTGAGTAGGCAAAATCAATGCATTTTTTTGCACATAATAATAACGAAATAGCAAACCAAAAGTACAAGAGTTCACCCCACCATAAAAAATATTATAAGTACAGTTTAGAAGACAAGCTCCCACCATAAGACCTTCTCACTAACAAGCACATAAAGCATGAAATTATATTTGCTACTTAAACAAAAAAGTTAAACCAAATAAAACATAAACTTCTCTTTTTTTAACACTTTGTTTTTTGTTTGAGTTATAGATCAGCTCGAGAGCGGTCATTACCCTCATAGGACGGGTTTTCTCTATTGAAAAAGCTCGACATCGGGACCTGTGCTTAAGAAGAAAAGGCAGTCAACCACTTATCTCAACCTGTTTTGATATTCCATGAAGGCTTCATTCATGATGGACTCTTTTTTTTTCCACTTTTTCTTCCTTTTTTTCTTTTTTGCAATCCATTACCATGGTTCGACCCATGGTTTGGCTCGAACGTGGTCACAACTCTCCCTGCATAGCTATCCTCCATTCGTAACGTTCACATTTTAGACCTAAACTTAAGGGGTGGTCCTTTCGATCACGGACCCGACCGATAATGGACCTACAGATGCAAACTATGTACTAAGGTAGAGCCTGTGGTGCAAAGAACGTATTCAATTGAAACCTCATAAGCGAAACCGTTAAGAAGAGTCTAGTGGGGATTAACTCAAGTGAAGCATTTAAGAGGGATTGATCCTTTAACTACCAATGTCGAATGATAATTCATATGGGTATTTGCTAGGTTGAAGTTCTAGTAAAGCGACTATTCCCTCTAGAGCCAACGTGACCTACTTAAAATGCATTGATTGCCTAAGAAAGAGATTGGACATCTATCTTAGGCTGGTCAAATGAAGGAAAAGACAATAGGTTGAAAATGGGCACAAGTGTCGAGCTGCCTGAACCTACTTATGTTCGTGACATAATGGGGACTATATTTAAATAAAGAAAATGACATAATTTATTTAGGAATGAATGCAGTAAGTAATAAAATAAGATGATGGGGGGCTTAACATTACAACATATCCAAATAACAATGAAATTGAGGTTATTTACTGCAACCATGAACTTAGTACCTACCAACGTTAATGTTGCAAAAATTGTGGCCATTCACTTAGCGAAACTAAAAACATTATCCAACAAGCATGGGTCTCATAAACTCAATCAAAATGACAACAGAAAGAAAACACACCACAAGACCATCAAGATCTTTCTCCACAATCCAATTCATTGCAAAAAATTTTCAAATTTTCTAAATTTCACCTCAACGTGAATCATTATTCAATTTCCTTCCACCCATACCTAAATCTTACATTGTCCTTAATGCAAAGAACATCAATGGAATAAATAGAGATTTAGGAAAAAGAACAATACAACCTGATAGCAGAAGCAAAAGTCTCCTCCAAGTGTGAAGTCCATAGCTTTATAGCTCCATGAGCTTGTCTTTCTAAGAGTGTGTCTTTAAGTACCCCACAAAATCACATCGAGCCACCAAAAAACAAACAAGGTGTTGTATAGAGGTAATCAAAAGGAGCATATGTACCCTCAAATGATCGAATTGCCTCTCAAGAAGCACAAAAAATCGAACACAAAAAAGTTATGACAACTACATAATATAAATTAGATCTATCAAACTGGTAGACTCAATCATTCCAGGAACATCGTTAGTTGTCACAGGTTTCAAACGTTAACCATTAACTATTAAAACTCACCCATCTTAGGATCCAAGATCTAAACCACCCTAGAAGGGACAACTTACTGAACAACAAATGAACCATCCTACCTATCTTTCGACTTGTCGAAGAAAGGGTTTCAACTTAGAATTATAAAGCCAAACTTTCTAATTAGGTTTAAATGATTTTCTCAGCTTATGTTTGTCATCAAAAGCTTTGGTTTTGGCATATAAATCTTAGCATTCTCACAGGATTTATTTCTCAATTCATCTAAGTCATTTAATTGAAACCTATGATTAGAGCCAACTTGTTTCATATCAAAGTTAACAGTTTTAATAGCCCAAAAAATCCATGATGCTCTAACTCAACTGGTAGATGACATGGTTTACTAAATATAAGTCTGAAAAGGAACATCCCTATGGGGGTCTTGTAGGTAGTGTGATAGGCTTAAAGGGCATCATTTAGTCCCTAAGACCAATCTTTTCTATTGGGTCAAACCATTTTCTCTAGTATGGCGTCAATCCCATGGTTAGACATTTCCGCTTGATCGCTAGTCTAAGGGTGATAGGGGATAGCAACGTTGTGTGTCATCAAGTACTTTTTAAGCAAAGATTTAAATGACATGTGAAGAAAGCAACTACCTCCATCAATATGAGTGCTCTAGGAGTACCATGTCGACAAAAGATGTAATCTTTAACAAAACTCATCACTACCTTATGGTCATTTGTCCTAGTAGCTAATGCTTCCACCCACTTTGACACATAATCAACAATAACCGATATATGCACAAATCCGAAATAGGATGGGATAGGACTTATAAAATCAATGTCCCAAACATCAAATATTTCAACAATCAGAATAAGGGAAAAGGGACATCATATCTCGACGAGACAATGCGCCAGTGTGCTGACACTGCTCACATGCAAGATAAAAAAAGATGAGAATCTCTAAACAAGATGGGCCAACAAAAACCACTTTGGAGGACCTTGATAGTAGTACTTCAGCCTCCAAAGTGTCCACCAGAAAGGGAGGAGTGAGAAAAGGTAAGGACACTATGAATTTCACTCCCTGGAACACACCTACGAATTACTTAATCAAAACAATGCTTAAATAGGTAACCGTCTTCCTAATAGTAATGCTTTACTTAGGATAAGGATCCATCTTTTTCTTACTTGGCCCAATGGGAGGGGATCTTACTTATAGCAAGGTAATTGATAACATGTAGAAACCAAGGGGGGTCATGTGACATTGAAAACAATTGGTCATAAGGAAAATCATCATCCAAAAACCACTAGAATCATTAGTGTACTGGTTGAGGACCTAGATAAATGATCTGCCAATGATTTTTTTCAACCCTTCCTATCCCTAATCTTGAGGTGAAACTCTTGTAATAAGAGGACCCACCTAATCAACGTAAGCTTGCTTTCTTTCATGGGCAATAACTGTTTTAATGTAGCATAATTAGTAAAAATTACCACCTGTGAGCAAAGAAGGTATGAGAGAAACTTATCAAGTGTAAACACAATAGCTAGTAACTTTTTCTGAGTAGTGGTGTGACTCTTTTATGCATCGGTGAGAGTTCTACTAGCATAACAAATGACATAAGACATTTTTTTCCACCTTTTGACCTAGAATTGCCCCCACGGCAAAGTCAAATGCATCGCACATGATTTCAAATGGCATGAAAAAGTTAAGAGGTTGCACAATAGCGGTTGACACAAGTAATAATAAAATCTTCTCAAAAGCTTCTACACAAGATTAATTGAAATCCAAAGAAGTGTCCTTGGCTAAGAGATTAGAAAGTGGTCGCACCACTTTACTAAAATCTATGATGAACCTCCTATAAAAATGTGTATGGCCTAGAAAAGATTTCACCTATTTCATAGAAGTAGGGTAGGTAAGTTAGACATCAAGTCAACTTTGGCCTCATCAACTTCAGTGCCCCTTTTGAAAAAGTCATGACCTGACCGTTTCCTCTTGAACCATGAGATGACTCTTTTCCTATCTCAAAACAAGGTTCATCTCTTCACATCTTTGCAATTAATACAGTACATAACTTATTAAGGCATGCATCAAATGAACACCAAAGATAATGAGTCATTCATGAACACCTCTAGAAAATTATCAATTGTTTTAGAAAATATGACTGATATACATCTCTAAAAACTGGAATGTGCATTACACAACCCAAAAAGAATTCTTCTGTAAGCAAAGGTACCTAATGGACTTGTGAGGATAGTCTTTTCCTAGGTAAATAACTACCTGGTTGTAAGCAAAATGGCCATCAAGAAAGCAATAAAAGCTTTGGCCTGCTAATCTCTGTAAGATCTGGTCAATCAAGGGAATGGTAAAGTGGTCTTTTTTAGTAATTCAATGCAACTTCTTGTAATCAATAAAAACTCTTTATCATGTGATCTCTCGAGTGGGAACTAACTCTCCAGCATTTCTTCTAATCACGATGTTGTTAGACTTCTTAGGGACAACGTACCTAGGCCTAACTCACTGCCTATCAGAGATAGGATAAATGGTTCCTGCATCTAAAAGCTTTACTACCCCTTTTTGGAAAACGTCCTTCATGTGTGGATTTAATTTTCATTGCATCTCCCTAGTAGGATTGACATTCTCTTCTAAATGAATCCTATGAATGCAAATGGTAGGACTGATCCCTTCCAAATAAGCAACGGACCATCCTCTGACACCTTTGTGATGAGACAAGACACTCACTATCTAGTTTTCTTAGTATAAAGACAACTAAGATAAAATGATCACAGGTAAGGTCTCATCAAGTCCTAACAACACATACTTGAGTGTATCAGGCAAGGCCTTTAACTCAAGATTGGGTGGTGACTTAATGGATGGAGGGAGGAGAGAACTAGATAAAGGGAGTAAAAGGTCATACTTTGACGTCCAAGAAGATGACTCATAAGATAAATCAAACACAACATTCAACTCCTCAACTATATATTTTAGATCAAATGACTCCAACTTAGAATGGGAAATACTCACCCTTAAAGGATTATGGGTTAACAATGCAGTAACGCATCCTCAACCAACTCATCAATCAAATTGATAAAGGAACACTTAGGCTTACCTTGTACAGTAGGTTAGGAGAAAGCCTTGAAAATGTTCAGTCTAACCCTCATATTCATTACAGAAAGGTCAATCACCCTTGACCTACAGTTAATAGTGGTATTGATAGTAGCTCATAAAGGATGCCCTAAAATGATTTTAATTTGCTTAGACACATGAATGTGGTCCATATCTAAAACCACAAAGTCCACTAGAAAGAAACCTCTATCAACATGGGCAAACACATTATCAATTCGACCCTGAGGTGTTCTAATTAATCTATCAGCTAACTGAAGAGTACAGTTGGAAGGTCTTACCTGCAAGTAAAAAGAATAAGGTATCAAGTTGACCCTAGATCCCAAATCAGGAAATGTTTTCTAAATCCTATAGTAGGGGTGGGTAATGGGCTAGGTACTGATTGATTAAGCGGTCGGCTTATTTAAAATAGGGCTAATAAAGGACCGGGTCAATAATGGACTGGGCTATTAATGGGCCAGCCCATTAAGGGATATTAGTGGGCTGGACTGGGGGGCTCATTAGCAGTTCGTTTAGTGACCCATTATTTTTTAAACCTAATTAACACATTGGTTTACATGTTCCAATTAGTTAACCTCATTAATTTCCAACACTTTTTACATAATAATAATTACTATACACCATTGTTTTGCGCAAGTTTGTTCCGTTTTTAAACGGCCCAAAGCGGGCCGCCCATGGGCCGACTTGACTCGGCCCGTTTATTAGCTCGATTGTGTATTTTCTAACTTTGAATTTGGACTAGTTTAATTTCGTTGAAAAATTACAAATACATTAGCTGGAAAATTAACTAACCAAAAACACTCCTTAGGCGGTAATGGGCGGGTCATGGGCAGGTCGGGTTCATTTGCCCTATAACCCAGCCCAGTCCATTTAGTTAATAGGCTGGCCCAGTCCGGCCCAGCCCAGTCCGACCCAGCCTAGTCCGTTACCCACCTCTATCCTATAGTCATCGATGTGACAAGTAATGGTTAGGACACCAAGAGCTATAGATTAGAGGTCACCTATTCACTAAAGATTATTCACGCAGGATAACTTTATTAGACTTGGCATCTCTTGATTTTCTCTTATATGTGCACTTGGATTTAAGGAACTTAGCATAAGTTGGGATTTGGTTAATAGCCTTAAGAAGTGAGGGTGCCAATGGAACGGGTATGGATGGAACAGGTTGAGCTGTACCCTTACCCATACCCATTTTTAAATTAACACCCATACCCATACAAGTAGTTAACTTTTTAGTACCCTGACATATGTGACTCTCACATTTTTGTCAGAATTTTTTAGTGCTCTGACCAGTGGGTGTGTAAAAAAATAAAGGCATAAAATATCAAGTTTCGGTGACATGCTGAGGTGGTGTCACTTAAAGTGTAAAATTGGGAGAGAAACCCAGAATTGCCCCTCTAACTTGTTAAAAGCTTGGTGGATTTCATGTTTGACCTCTTAAGAGTATAAAAAAAAGAAATTGTTGAAACTCTCTTTCTTCCTGCAAACCAATTGCAATATTTCCCGCCTAAAAGCTAGATTGCAACAACCTCATTTCAATTTCTCCTTCGTCATCCATACCTAAAGCAAGGCAAAAGGTGAATGAATTTCTCCTTCATCTCTTATTGATCATGTTAAATTTTCATTTTTTTATTAGGGTTTGTGTCAAATTTGTCCTCTTTATGAAAGTAATGTATCCTATATGGTGGTGTGTTGCAAGAATGGAGAGCTCTAGTAGCTCTTGGAGTGAAAGAAGATGTCCAAGAAGTATGGCAAACACAACAGTACAATACTCGATTTCAAAGTGTTCAAAGAACCCTGGTCAACCCTATTATGGGTGTTATAATTGTGGTGGGTTTGTGATATGGGCAGCTTTGAAGAGAAACATGCGTGAAGGAGAGGCAACAAGTCATGGACCAAGCATGAAGATGCAAGGAATTGAAGACGAAAATAAGAGCATTCTGGTTCAAATTGGAATGAGGTGGAAGAGAATAAGATGGCAATGAAACTTATGAAAATAAGGGTTTATGATGCCTTGAAGATATTGGTTGCTCTTAATGTTGTTATTTGCATCTTTGTTGTGATTGTGTCAATGAAATGAAAAGATTTAGGAACAGGGTAGAAGGTAGTGGTATGTTTTGGGAGGTGTATGGTATTTAAGTTGTTGCTAATGACTTATTCCCCTGTGTGTTGAATATGCTTGCAAGTACTGCTATTGAAAAGGAATGGCGTTGTTTTTCAGCAACATTCTAGCTTGCATCTTTGTTGTGGTTTTGTGAACAAATGCTTTGTGATATATAGTTTGATGTATAGAACCAAAATGAGAAAATTGTAACGAATGTAATATGTTTTCAAGTAATAACATTGATAAGGAATGGCTCTGTTTTAAAGCAAAATTGTATGAACTATTGCATATGATATTGTAGCCAGTGCTGAGAAACATAGACATCAATTCATCCCAAAAGACAGGATAAGTTGTACAAATTACACATTTCAGACATATCTTCCTAGCCCCCAAAAATAGTCTTAATGACCTAGCTGTCTTAAATTACACATTCTGAATCAAACATAGAGGTTTCATTGATGCTGGGTAGATGTCTGAGGATGGCTTAATGGCTGAGGCTGGCTGGATGATTGCTTACAGATGCTGAGTTGTGAAACTTGCTTCCTTGGCCTTCTTCTAGGTCTCTTCCCTTCTGCATTGCCATCAGAGGGGGGATTCCTTTTCCTGATTATCTTGGAAGGCCTATTCCCTTGGCCTTGACTAGTGGCTGAGTTGTGGTGAAGTCACCCACACTTCTCGCATCTGACAGTTTTGCTTTTTTGGGCAGCTTCTTTAACTCCTCTGGCCCCCTTTTCCTCTCTTTTGCTATTAGTCCTCTCTTGAATGTTTTCAATGGTGGATCAAGCAAAGGCCACTGAAATTTAGGCCAAAGCTTCTCATCTAGGATTAGAAACATAACCCCACTGTATGTAGCCTTGTACATCTCTACTGAATAATATAAGCTAGTATAGTCTTCTCGTCTGTAGTTAAAATGAACAAGGCACCTAGCAGCATGTTTACATGGTATGCCACTTATTTCCCAATGCCCACAGACACGTTGCCCGCCTTATTCAAGTCAACAGTATAGTTAGTGCCTTCATGATTTGTGACATCAAAAGCGTTGTATCCATTAGAAACTATGCCACACTGCCAAGCCTCCCTTGCAATCTTTTGGAGCTCATTTTTTATAGGGGGAACAACTGATGAGTGTTAAGGGTATATATCATTTTAGGGTCATTTTGATGTGTTTTTAGGAGAATTATGCGCTTAATGTTATAATATATATACTCTTATTCTCGTTTTATGCTTGGGTATAGTTCTTTTCTGTGATTTGCAGGATTTTAGACCATTTTGACCCGGCATTTTACCCTCATTTGAGTGTATGTTGACCCCCACGGGTGCCCCTGTGATGCCATGCTCGTGGCGCATGAGAAGAGCAGAAAATTTGGCTCCAACCAAGACCACGGTCGGATTGTGGTGCCTGCCACGGACCATGGTAAGTTGGTAACTAATAGCCTCTTCGTTTTCCTTTAGTGCTATCGAGATTCATCCAATTGCTGCCTAAAAGGGCATGTTCTCAGAACATAAGAAGAGATCTAGTTCAGCAACCAAAGTCCTACTTTCACATCTTCTTAGTTTAGTCTAGTTTTAGTGTAGTTTTCGTTGAGATTAGAAGGGAAAAACTTGTTCTTGGAAGCTTAAAGATTGTTGCGCAATTCAAGGGTTGTCATTGTTATAAAGGTTTCCTTCCTTCTCTTGAATTTGCTTTTAAATTCTTGTTTTAGTTGAACTTAGAAACATGAGTGAGTAGTTTTTATCTAATTTAGGGATTTGTTAGCCATAGAATTGTTGTTGGATCCTTTATCCTGGAATTCTTGCGCTTATTTCATGTTTGGAATGATTCATGTCTATCTTGAAATTGGAATGTTGTGAGTTGAATTTGGCCAATTTTGCTTGCTTAAATTAGGTAGTAGGGTGAAGTACTGAAAGGTGAAACTCTCTACTTGATCGTCTTGATAGAAATTAATTTAGCAAAGCTCGAGAGAGAAATGCTTGTTAAGAGGAGACTTAGCAATCCGTAGATCTTTAACCTAGACTAAATCGAATACACTTGAGAGAGTGTTAGTTGAATTTGTTTAGGCAATTTAGTCTGTTTCGAGAGAAAGGATTAAGTTCAATTTGATTGCCATTCCCTGAATTGTTCTTTCTATGAAAACTGCGTGCCTTAATCTATGATCCTACTCTTTACTTGGTGAATCAAATTCCTAGATGTTTTTTCGTTATTGAATATCCAAATAGTTAAATATTTTATATAAACCCACCATATGAGATGATTTATCGCTTAGCAAATTCTAGTAGGCTACTGACCCGATAGATTATTTTGATCCCTGAGGATGATCTTTTAATCTATACCACGACACCCGTGCGCTTACGGAAGTGTCAAGTTTTTGGCCCCGTTGTTGGGGATCAATTTGTTAACTATTGAGTTAGTCTTACAAAATTGACTAAGTGGTTTATTTTTTTCCCTATTTCTTGTTTGATTCCAATAGTAGTGTTGGTGATTGTGCTTGTAGGAATCTTCCCCCATTTATGTGAAGTTCATTTCTATACAAACCCGATCCCGAGATCGAGATGACTTTCTGTTTATGGAGAAAGAAGCAAAAGCTTGAGGAACAAAGACGCGACGCTAGAAGAACTTCAACAAATATGGGGGGAGGAAGAGGTGACCAAAGAAGGACACTTAGGGATTTTGTTACCGCTTGAGTCCAAGCTTTCTATAATGGTGTTACCCAACCTATAAGATCCACTCTCGATGTGGCAACAAGAGGAGCTTTGATGAATAAAACTAAAGACAAGGCCTATAATTTGATTGAGGAGATAGCGCTCAACAATTTCCATTGGTCCACCGAACGAGGCCAACCCAAGCGGGTTGGATGTAAGCTTGAAGTTGATGAACTTACTTTGCTTTCTACTAAAGTTGATGCGGACTGGGCCAAAAGGTCATTCTTACTTGACTCATAGACTTCCATTATTAAACGATCAACATCACCTCTCTTTTTTTTCCCCTACTTGTCTTCTTATGCTCCTTCGCTCGGGTGCGTAGTTCTTGCTACCATGCCTTGAACTCCACAAGAAACAACTTAGCACATATTTGGACTCCTCTTCTAATTAGGAATTTTAGTTTGACGTGCAAAGCACTTATTCAAGCCTGAATTGAGGTAGTGGAGTCAAGCTCTCTTTCACACTCTTGTTTTTCTTCTTACGTTCTTTTTTTTCTGAAGGGAAATTCAGAAGTCAACCAAACAAGTAGACTGTCCTCAAACCCAAGTTCCAATAAACTAACACCAATAGTCAATGTTCAATTGTACAAGGTAGGCACTATATCGCACATATGAGATAGAGTTATTATGAAAAATTAAAAATTGCACATAGATAAGTGCTATATCATGCATATTCCATTTTTATACAAGCTAGCAACCAAGTCATTAGAGATCAAGAACCAATCAAAAAGGCAGAAATGTTCCCAAAGGTAAGAACCAAAAATTGTACAAAAATTGAAAATTTTTCACAAAAATATGTAGGTATATGAATTTCCCACCCCTACATTGAAATCTCATGGTGTCCTACTTGGGAGCCAAGGAGTCCCAACCAACCACCAAACACAAGATATTCATAAAAAAAACGCAAAATGTTGCATATATAAAAGATCAAGAGACCAAAGAAAAGAAGAATGAATAAGAAGGAAAAAGGACTACTCAAAACCATCAACATGACACACACATATACAAAAACCAACAACACCACGACATAACCACAATGGAAAACACACAACCACCGACAACAAGTATATACAATACCAAAAACACCACTAACAACAAAGCACTAAACATATACACAACACACATAATGATGATCTTAGCCATCAATTGGCTTAGCAATGTCCAAGTTTCACCTCAAAATTAATCAACAACAAAATCATAACCTAATATTACTAAACAAAAAGAAAGAAAAAGAAGATAAAAAGAATGAAAAAGAGTTAGAAAGATTATACCGGTTAGGATACCAGTTGTAACCAAATTATGCCTCTCTAAAATGGTGCTGCAGGAGGCTAGAGGAACATAAGCCACTCCTCCTTCAAGATTAAGTCAATCCACTTAGATGCCGTTAAAATTATCATGACCTTATCGTAAACAAATACATGCATCTCAGAAGGGTGAATGTAAGAAAACACCAATAAAACCACATTAATAATAGGTGGTGATCTCACAAAGCTATCATATGCTTTTGAAAAATCAAGTTAAGGGGTTTGGGGGTCACATGATCAATATGCTCAAGAGAAGGATGTGGTACCTCAATTACAACCTCCTCATTAGACTTCTCAAGTGTATAATCACTATAAAAATAGTGACCTATGCCAACAGAAAATGTTACTATTGGTAATAATTTTCTATGTCAACAATTTTCCTATAGCTTTAGAGTTTTTGAGAATATTGTGCCCCAACAAATTTTTTTAAATTGTGTTGATACAAACAAATGAAACGGTAACAAAATATTTCCCGATAGACAAGTTTGTAAGGGTTATTTTTTTGTCACTTTATAGATATTTTACAATTTTTTAATATTTTACTGGAAATAACACTATCTATTAGGAAAAAAAAAACACTATTAGCATAGGAAAATTCCCTCTAAAAGTTTGTATTTAGCGCAAATTAACTGCATGAATTTTCTTTTTTTTTAATCCCAGGGTGCCACTTCTCGGTTTTCAATAATTACAAGTGCCCATTTCTAATTTGGCTAATTAGTTCATAAAAACAAATTAAAAACACAAGCATTGAAGTGCTCTAATTGTGTCAAGCTTTACCCAGGTCACGCTTTCTCTTTGTGTCCCTTGAATGTTGCCCCTCTATCACCTTCTAGTTCCATTCTTCTTCACCTGTGATTGGTTACCATCGATTTTCATCTTCAGTCTAGACTTCAGTTACCTTTGGGCTTCAATCAACGGGTTAGTACTCGACTCTAAAATTCCACATCTCCTAATTCCATTAATAATGCCTGTGAAGTAATTCCCCTCTCCCTCTAGCTCTTTGGGTCCAATTAACCTAATACTTAGAAGTAAATTCTTTCCACTCTGGTTTCAATGATCAAATACTGTAAATTATTGAATAGGATTTCGCTCCTCCAATTGTGGTGAACAATTAATTGAAGTTAATTCTTTTTTGTTTTAATTTCAATGATCAAATATTGTAGTTTATTGCATAGGATTTCGCTCCCTCAACTGTAGTAAAATATTAATGTTTTAATTGCCCTAACCGTAGCCAAAACTTAACTGCTTTTAAACCCAATTTTATAATGGGATAAAATTTTAGCCCTTTCCACATCCTTTGTTTGCTTGATTAGATGGGACATAGTATAGTTTGGTGGCTGAAGATGTTGAGTTTGGTTTGTCATACATATATACATATATATGCCGAGACAATGTTTTTTTCCCTTTGGATTTTACTATATTAGTGTTTTCATTTTTAGAGCATCCTCTAGTGAGAGTCAATGCCTCTATCTTAGTTCAATTTTTGTAATCTACATATGGGTGCTTATGATTTTCATTATTTCACTTATTTGATTAGTTAATTGGGGAATTGCAGTTTTGCTTTTTTTTCTGTCCTAGGCCATGTTCGGCAAAATTAGCGGTTCAAGTAGCTGATAGCGGTTTAGGTAGCGGATAGCTGTTCAGGTAGCGGATAGCATTTCTAATTTAGCTGTTAGCGGATAGCATTTTAGAAGAGCAGTTGAATAAAATGTGTTCGGTAAATTTAGTTGTTGGATTAGCTGATTAGTGTAAATTGACATAAAAGGATATAGATAATTTCCAAAGATAAAATTTTCAAAGGGTAATTTTTGGTAAAAAAATATGAAACGCTACTTTAAAATGTAAAACGTTAATACTATTAACTTTTCAAAAACACTACTTAAAACGCTAAACGCTACTTGAAATGCTAGTCAAAACACTACGTTACCGAACATTACAAATTACGTGATGAGTGTATTGACTTAGTCAAAATGCCAAACGCTACCCAAAACGCTGTTGCCGAACACGCCCCTAATCAAATCAATTCAAATTGCCAAAATCTCTTCCTCGAGCGTCGGTTGCGCACTTTGTGCCACTTATTAATCAATTGTAGAATTGGTGTTGCATCGGTGTTTCGATTCTTGAGCCTCCACTGTGAGTTTTCCATATTGAAGACTTATTTCTTTTTTTTAATGCTTCTATGTGGTGTCATTGTATATGGGTTGGCTTAAAATATGTTCATCCTCTTGCTTTTATATTATGTGGGCTGCTGCTCAC
This sequence comes from Selenicereus undatus, assembly GCA_017589665.1. Taxonomy (NCBI): domain Eukaryota; kingdom Viridiplantae; phylum Streptophyta; class Magnoliopsida; order Caryophyllales; family Cactaceae; genus Selenicereus; species Selenicereus undatus. Next base: position 44,658,192 of record JACYFF010031957.1, read on the forward strand.
TCTTCATGATCACAATGCAACCTGTAAAGGTCTATAAGAGCTAAGTGACTAGTACATTCATAATTGACTTAAGAGTTGTGAATTTGCTAATGGCATTTTAACTGTGAAAGTTGATGTCTATCTTTGGATTCTCTAGCCTTTCTTAACATGCATACTTAACGAGTTGTCTGATTGGCATGCATTTAAGTAGACAGTGATGACTTCATCTACTCCTTCTCCATCTCTTTGTACTCTAACATGAATTTTATTGGCTATTTGTTATATGTTTCCTTCTCATGATGTCTCACTTTCTCTTCTTCTTTATCCTTCATTTGTTTAACCTATTCCATACAATATGTTCGAATTTATATGTGCTAATGCCAAAATTTAAAAAGTTACCTTTACTGTCCTATGCCCATATATGGAGTAATTGAGTAATGGATTATGATAAAACTGACATGCTTAAATTAATTATGTTACATGTAGTACTTGAGCAAAGGATCATACTATATATAATCAGGATAAATTTTTAACTAGTGTGCCTTTGACGTCTTGTCATAATAGATGCAATAGGAAATAAATACAAAGCTACTCGAAAATGCATTACAAGAGATGGAAGCTAGTGTTCCCCTTCCCTTGTTCATTTGGCCTAGTCTTAGCTTGTAGAAGAGTTTTTGAAATCTAAAACTTACAAATAGGGTTAGAAGAAATAACGTGTATTGTACTCTATAATAAAACAAACTATAAATAAAGAGCTCTTGCCAGTCACATAGTAGATCAGTCAAAGAAAGTTAAAAGTACCCAAAACACATTAAGAAAAGAAAAAAGAAAAGGAGGTGGTTGATCTTAAATTTAACATGAATGACTAGATCCCGAATACTGTTATGTAATAATCTATAACTAGAAATGAAAGTCCACATTATGACAAGCAAAATGATGGGATAAGACACTTGAATTAGGAATAAGCACAAATTTTAGAGTACACATTTTTTGTATGGGCAACTATACACTAACTTGATTACATAAAATGAGATTTATTAGATGTAATAGCCCAACCCTAAATTATGTTTATTTATTTAATTACCTCATGTTAATAATTTTCTCAAATTTATGTATTGCATTTAATAATCCCGGTGAGAAAAATTTTATTTGGGCATTCACTTTACAACTCAGGTTTTATTTATTTATTTAATTATTAACAAAAACTTTGGAAGAATTGATAGTAGGCCCTAACAAATTTAATCTAAGTAGTTTATTTTGTTTTCCGTAACATTACAAAAATTTAAATTTGAGTACGCAAAAACGTTGTCGTTACAAAGCGTTTTATTCTCAAATCCAACTTTCTTCGGCCCAATTTGAAGCCCAACATGTTTGCTTTCTTAACCTAACTAATTACAATGATTAAGCTTAACCATGGTTAGCTAAAAATCACTTTTAAAGATAAAAACTCATCCAAGTTGTTAGACAAGTCAAATAACCAGTTTCCGACAAGCTTTGGGCTGCCTCCGACTTCCTCCGACACCCTAGTATCACTAGCTACCATCCTCCATTATCAAAACCACTAAACATCACCTCCATCTCTACTTTTATCAAGCTTGAAGTGAGAAACCTTAATCTTGATCTTTTTGGTTTTGATTCTTATCTTAGTTTTGATTCTTGTTTTGATGTTTTTAATTGTTGATCATGATGTTTTGATAAGCAATAAGAGTTACTTTGATGTTGATCATGGTGGAGTTGAGTTGGGAGCATATTAGGGTTAGGGTTATTCATAATCATGCAAGCTTTAAATGGGAAGTTTGTTTTTCTTGGATTCTTGTATTTGATTTAGTGGTTTTAATCTCTAATAATGTTATGAGGATGTTCTTGGTGATCTTGGATGAAGTGGAACTTCGCCAAAAGTTAAGGTTTTATTGATTATGCAAGGGTTGAACCTTCCTTTCATAGCAAGCATGTTATTAGTGTATATTTGATTGAAAAATGATCTTTGATGTACGTGATTTTGAAATGAAATTGAGTGTGATGGTTTGTGTGGTGATGGGAAGGACCAAACCCTTGTTACATGACGTTAAGGTGTGATTTCGGATGGGGAATTGTGTGAAAAGAAAGGAGAAAGCCTTGACAGTGAAGGTTGAAAATTTTCAGAAAACAGGGAAAGTTTTGTGATTAAACTGGTAATTATCGGCCCATTTGAAAATTATGATTTTTGGTGGATAGATAGTTCAGTGCCTTGGCTTTCAGATTCCTTTTGTCCCCGTTTTACCAGAGGTACACATCTTAGACCAAAACTGACACAATTGTGTTCTAGTCCCATTTTGAGAACCCTATAGTGGGAATCGTGTTTGGTGTTCCAAATAAAAGTGTTGCAGGACTTATTGATCTTTTCATATTGGGATTTTATAGCTCAATTGGAGGTGGGGGTGAAAGTTATGAATTTTCCAAGGTGGGACTTGAATTGGTAACAATTTTGATTGCACTTAGAAGCTTATTTGGTTTGGAAAAGTAAGCTATACGGTATGTGCTTTGAAATTGAAGAAGTAGGGAGATTGATAACTCAAGATTAGAGTTTATTGGTCCAAATCAGTGTGTTTGAAGTTATTCTGGACCTACCACCAGTCCAATTGCATTCAAACCATTGTTATCCATCTCAGAAACACCAAAAACCCGTGATCAATTATACCCATCAAAGTCTTTCTTTTATGATCTCAATTATTCTACCTTGATCAGTTTTACGCCAACATTATTTCACTTTGAGTTAAATTACCCTAATACATTTAGTTTTCAAATCATGTTGGCAGAACTTATCTTTTATTGAATTATTTGAGTTATGGATGCCTTTTAATGAATTTCTATTATAATCATAAATTATTAAAGTCAACGTTGCTTACTAATTACATATACCTATAATTATGTTTCTTAAATCGAAATTGGGGCCTAGTCTATCGTTTCTCATTGTGCATAAGTATTACCAAGTGAGATTGCATTTTAAAGACTTCAGGTACGTTCATTATCTTTATTTTTAGAAATCAAGTTGCATTTATCAAAATTATAATGTTTTGGTAAGTACATCAATAAATCAGTTTAATCAGTGATTTATCACATAATTAGTGACCCCATCAGTTATCGGTTATAGGGCATAGCCCTTCAATTACCCGCGCAACTTCAGGTCCCGATCGGTTTGGCAGGTGTACACCTATCCATAGATCATAATAGTTACAAGGGGTTCACTGTCAGATAATAACTAGTCATGCGGTTTTACATTAATTTTATTCACTGTTTTAACTTAAAATGAATTGCAAAGCAGGCGCCTAACCAATTATTGCAGTGATCATTTAACAATACAGGAATGCATGCACCGAGCTTCGGCTCACAGTTTGAAATATTTTCATGTTTTGTTTTAGGCAAATGCTTAGTGAATCGCCCTCATGCTAGAAAGTCAGCCAAAAAGCATGCTAGCGAGTCAGCTGAAGAGAATAAGTTAGCAAGGAAAATTTGGATGAATCAACAGTGATATAGACCATGCATACTTTGGAGCCGTATTTGTAATCTTAAGTGTATGGAAGTGTAAGCTTTGTGGTGAATTGCTTTACTGTAGTGTGTATACCTTATGTTGGTTAATGAGTATGGTTGAAGTTATGAATGACTATGTTATCTCTAGTACACTTACAGTAAGCCTTGTCCTTTTAGGACAGAGGTAACGCCCCGATCATTTGGTTTATCAATTATAATTCAAGAAATCAGAATCATGATTGCAAGTAGTGAAACCTGCTTAATTAGGGGACGTTACAGATTTGGAATCAGAGCTATGGTTTTAAGGGCCACTGTGAGCTATCAAGTGTTTATGAGTTAGCTATTAAGGTATGCATGAGTTATGTTGGACCAGTTAAATGAGCTATTGACTATAAGTTCATATGTATGGGCATATAAGGAGGAACCATTTCCGTTTGGATGATTCAATCATTTGGTAATATCCTGAGATTCGAGCATTAGCATAGTGGAGTGTGGAACCATTTGGGTGACCTGTTAGTTAGGCATGCTTTCATTTATCTGGGAGTTGTATTGTATGTTTCATTTCTCTCACTTGTTTAAATTTTTGCAATTGTACACTCCGGGTGTGTGACCCGTTGAGTTATGAACTCCAACGTGTGGCTGTTGAGCTATTAAAGTGTTTCTTTTCATTTCATGTATCTATTGTAAGGCTTTCGGTTGGATTTTAGTTAGTTTTTAGGTAGAACTCTGTCTGTTTTGCCCCCACGATTTGAGAGTTTTAGTAAGGTGTGTTAATATACATGATCTTGGGTACAGTGATAGTTGAAACCCAATGTGGGGATGCCATTTGCAACTTCTTAAGGGATTAATACAGTGTCAAGTTAGATGTAAACCTTTAGATGAGGAAATGCCTTATGAGGCAATATCTTTGAGGTCAACCAGTATGAAATGAATGTTAAAATGAGTGCTTATGTCTGGTGATAATAGTTAGTAGCTTATGGTGTGGTACTTGGCATTATATAGGTGGTACAAGTAAGATTAACCTTGAATTGTTACGAGGCATCATTTCTTTGTCACTAACACTCTCTTGATTTGTAATAGAGTGTTTATGAAAAAAAAAATCTCATATGTGGTCTGTGGGGAGTCCTTTAAACACATCTTAGCAAACTTTCTTATAGGCGATTAAAACCCTAACAATCATAATCATTTAGTTCTCTGTTTCCATAATGGAGCCTATAATGACCCTTGGTGTGCATTACTGTGTGATTTGCAGTTCTTCCTAAGCATATTTGAGCCATTCTACTTACAGTTCAGTCATCACTCTGTTCATATTTTTACTGCCACCTACTTTAACTCCTTGCTTCTATTTGGGCACTATTCATTTATTACTTGCAAAGCCTTTGGTTGCTTCAGACCCAGTCATTGAGCGCCCTTTCAGCAATTAAATGGATCTATATTGTTTGCGTTCCTATAGCTCTATAACATCGTGTTGGCATACTACTCTATGGTCATGACTGCATGTCATTACTCAAGTTATTTTGACAATCGTTTCTTCACTAGTATAGCCTATCTTATTAATGATGAACAACGATTTGTGCTATTTCCATATGCCAGCAGTTTCGAAGGTTATGTGCCTACCCAAGACTTCCATTTACTACAGAATGTGTTATTGATGGATGCTGATGCCATCATGTTCAGTCATAAGACTGACTCCTTCATCTTGACGTATTAGCCTTTCAAACACCAGATGAATAAAATTTTCTCCTGGTGGTGTTGACCCTCATATTCGTCATTTTACTTACCTATGGGTACCATATGACTTTCAAATGCCTCTTTGGTAATCTGTTAGATTCTTCACTTTTAGTACTTAATACTCTCTCTCAACTTCATAACATTGTTCATTTACTTTACTATCTTGACCATCATGAATAAACCGCATGTCTTGTACATGCAAGTCATTTATATGACTACTAAAAACCGGTCTTTTTCCGGCGGAAGGCCGGTTGTCGAACTCAACCGATAGATATTCCAGCGAGTCACCCGTCGCTCACCTGAATTTTTGAAAACTAGCCGCGAACGGGGTGTTTTTTGGCTGATGAAATTGTCCGACGGAATCTCTGGCGGATATTCTGGCGAATCCATCCGTCGGCTGGCATTTTTTGAAAAATAACCGTCGTATTTTGTGGTTTTTGAGGGGTCCGACGGCCATGTCCGTCGGACAACGCTCTCCGACGGTCGTGTCCGACGGCCATGTCCGTTGGACCGTCTTTAAAACGGCCCGACTCGGCCATCGCGAGTCACAGGCTCTCTCTCTCTCCTTCCTCTCTCCAAATTCGCCCCCCCCCCCCGCCCCTCCCCCGCCGGTTGCCGTGGGTCACCGCCGTCGTCAGCCCGCCCCCGCCGTTCGCCGGCCTGGTGTGCCCCGCCCGTCGACCACCTCCTCCTCACCGGCGAGTCGTGTGGGTGTGACGTTGCTTGTGAGCGTCCACCGCCCACCCCTGTCGCCGAGCTCCTGTGCCTCCCACCGGCGTCGCCACCGCCACTTCGCCGCCGTCACCGCCGCCTGTTCACCGCCCACCATTTGTGGCCCATAAATTTCGTTATCTTCAAGTAAGTATTTAAACCTAAATATTTTGTAGATTTTTGAAATTGAAGAGATAATTTTGATATTTTTGTGATAATTAGTGATTGGTAGATTTATATTGAGTGATATTTGAAAATTGATTGTTGTGGAAAATTAAAAATGTATGGATTGTCGCATGCAGTTTGGCAAATTATAGTGGATTGATTATGTGATATGTGTTAAATTGTTGATAATGGTTTGTGTATGTTGAAATTAGTGTGAAAATTAATATGTAATTATTAGGTAAGTGCTATTATTAGTAATTTGTTGGTGTTCTTGATTGTAGTGAAGTGAAGAATGTGTTCATACAGACATTCAACGTAATTAGTTGTGAAATGTATTTATTGTTGAGGATTGATAGAAAACAATTAGTAAGCAACTATGAGGTTATATTATTCCGTTAAATGTGAAAAAGTTGTGCGTATATATTACTGTGTACGATTTTAGGGAAGGGTGTTGTTTGAATTTGTGTGTTAATGAGATCGATTTTTGTGGATTATTAATATGAAGGAAATGGGTCGTAAGAGAAAACGTATTGCGAAAGGGGAAAAAATCCGTTATTGTTGCTGTGGGTGTCGTTATTGTCGGTGTGCATGTCACAACTTTGGCCTCCCACTTCAAACATTGAAACAGGTTTATATCCTGACTTCATTGTCGTAATATATATGTGCTTTTGTTGGTATCCTATTAATCGTAGCGTATGACGAAATAGTTTAATGAGAAGTCCATCATGCGTTCACTTGTATACGAATTAAAATTATCAGCATACGTCGATTGTTAAAGTAACCAATGTACTGCTTACTTTGTTAATGATGAACAGTGGATAATATGTGCGGACCACCCCATCGGAGGTGGATGTGTGAAAGATTTCTGTCAGGGAGAAAATCTTATAGGCAGGAGTTCTTAGAAGGAGTAGAAATGTTTGATCAATTTGCAAGGTGTCAAACAGAGTTCATTAATAATGGGCATTATAGATGTCCTTGTGCCAAGTGTGGAAACAGAGCATATAGGGAACCTGATAATGTTAAATTGCACTTGTACCAAAACGGCTTTGTTAAGGGGTATTGGTATTGGACATCCCATGGGGAGATAGAACCAACTGAATATGTAAATGTTGGCAGTAGTAACCAACAAAACTTGTATGATGACATGGCTCCAACAAGTCCTATGGATTTCGATAACACAAACTCATTTGTCGATCGTGTTGGAGCAATGGTGAACGATGTCATTGTTACTAATCAGGTTGAAGTTAGTGAGCAACCAAATGCAGAAGCTCAGGCATTTTATGATATGCTTGAAACTGCTTAGACGCCTTTGTGGGAGGGATGTTCAACCCAAACTGAGTTGTCCAATGCTGTGAGGTTGATGAGTATCAAATCTGATTATAATATGCCGCAGAATTGTATGAATGAGGTGATGCAGTTACTGCATGAGAGTTACCCGCCAGACAATCGTGTGCCCCAAAGTTACTCAGAGTTGAAAAAGAAGGTCCGAAGTTTGGGTTTAGATGTGCACAGGATTGATTGTTGCCACGGTGGATGTATACTTTACTTTAAGGAAGATTCGGCCCCTGAAAATTGCAAGTTTTGTGATTTGCCAAGATGGAAGCCGATTAAGTCAGGCGATAATAGGAAGAAGTTAAAATCATATGCAAAAATGTTCTACTTCCCTTTGATACCAAGGCTGCAACGACTTTATGCCTCAAGAAGCACAGCTGAGCACATGAGGTGGCACTATAACAATAGGCGTGAGGATGGTGTTTTGTGTCACCCTTCAGATGGGGAAGCGTGGAAACATTTTGATCGCGAATACCCAGATTTTGCTTCTGAGCCTCGCAATGTGAGGCTTGGTTTGTGTGCTGATGGGTTTAGCCCTTTCTCACAATCTGGCCGTTCTTATTCCATGTGCCCTGTGGTTGTGACGCCTTACAACCTTCCTCCAGATATGTGCATGACAATGCCATATATGTTCTTGACTTGCATTATACCGGGGCCGTCAAATCCAAAGAACAAAATAGATGTGTACTTGCAACCATTGATTGATGAGCTCCGAACTCTGTGGGATGGTGTCCAGACTTATGACATTTCCATGAGGCATAACTTCTTGATGAGAGCTGCCTTAATGTGGACAGTGAATGACTTCCCCGCGCTCGAAATGTTATCTGGATGGAGCACTCATGGTGTTTTGAGTTGCCCTGTTTGTATGGATCAGTTGAGGGCGACGCATTTGAAACATGGGGGCAAAGCATCATGGTTTGATTGTCACCGTCGCTTCCTGCCTCGACATCATGCGTTTCGGAAAAACCACACCGCGTTTTGTAAAGGAAAAGTGGTGAAAGAGGGCCCTCCATCCAAGAGAAGTGGCGAGGAACTGTGGAATGAGGTGCGTAGTCTTCCAAAAGTAACCACGGATGGAGATTTTGTAATCCCGGGTTTCAAGGAAAATGTTCACAACTGGACCAAGAGAAGCATCTTCTGGGATTTACCTTATTGGAAAGACCAGTTGCTACATCACAACTTGGATGTTATGCATATAGAGAAAAACTTCTGCGACAACATCATAAACACTGTCATGGATGTTCTGGGAAAACAAAAGATGATGTGAAGGCGAGGTTGGACATGGCAGACATGTGTGATCGTGCCGAGTTAAATGTTGAACGAGGTGTGAACAGGAGGACACTGAAGCCAAAGGCTTCTTACGTCCTTTCTTTGGACAAAAGGAAGGGGGTATGTGAGTGAGCCCAACAGCTGATAATGCCTGATGCTTATTGCTCCAACTTTGGGAATTGCGTAGATATGAAGGCTGCAAAGTTCCAAAACGTGAAGAGTTATGACTGTCATGTGTTCCTGCAGACGCTAATGCCAATAGCAATTCGTGCGCTACCGGACGATGTACTTGAACCACTTGTTGAGTTAAGTGAGTACTTCAAAACATTTGCTCAATAGTGTTACAGGTCGATAAGTTACAAGAAATGCAACGCAATATACGCATCATCCTTTGCAAATTGGAGAGAGTTTTCCCTCCTGGGTTCTTCAATGTCATGGAGCACTTACCTGTGCATTTGGCAGAAGAAGCATACCTTGGGGGTCCAGTGCAATACCGTTGGATGTATCCATTTGAAAGGTAAATACATATGACAAATTTCCTGATAGATGTAAATGTAAAATTAAAGTGTGCTTCACACACTCACAGAACTTTAATGTAGGTACTTCGGGCGGCTGAAGAAGAAAATTAAAAATAAAACATCCCCTGAGGGGTCAGTGGCCGAAGCATATCTGGTGTTCGAGATATCACAGTTTTCTTCATTCTACTTCGGCGCTAATGTGCCTTCAATACGTACATGATGTCGACGAAATGGGGAAATCAATGTGGAGCCAGGAGGTGAGGCAATTTTGTTAGTTTTCCGAAGCAAAGGTACTGCTGTGGGAAGTCGGACACAGAGGTACCTAACTGATGAAGAAATGAGCACTGCACAGCTTCATATTGTGTTGAATTGTAATGAAGTTGAACCATACACCGCGCAAGTTACAAAAAAAAGTACCCATTGCATCCATCACATGCATTGAACGAATACCATTTTATGAATTGAAACATGGTGCTAATCAGTGAATAATGACTTGTACAGACTATTCAAATAACAAAAGTTACAAGGAAACCCAAATTTCACAGATATGGAGTTAGATGCACTGATAGAGTCATAGTTTATTTGGTGGTTCAAGAAAGCAGTACGATTTTTTAATTTTGCCATCGTCGTTGGAAATTACTATACTAATTCATCAGAGTTTCTAGGAAATGGTCCCGACCTTATGAGTTTAAACATAAATACTTGTAGGTCGACATTGTTGAAATGTTCAATGACGAACATCAGCTACACCTGTACCATTTGGCTCAACTGCCTTTAAGGAAGGTCACAACCTGGTCTGCATTTAGGGTGAATGGATTCTTATTTCATACACAGAAGAGGTGTGAAGGAAAAAAGAGTTACAATTGTGGGGTTTGTGTGAAAGGGAGCGGAGAAGGTGCATTCGAGGATGATTATTATGGAATCCTTCAAGAAGTTATTCGTGTTGAATATCTAGGAGAACCACCAAAACAATGTACATTGTTTAGGTGTGATTGGTTTGATAACACCCCTCGAGGAACACGTAGCCCCAAACTGTGTCCTTTCGTTGAGGTTAATGCAACAAGAAGATACAAAAAATATGATCCATTCATATTTGCTGCTTCCGCAATCCAGGTGGTGTACATGAGGTACCCAAATGGAATAAGAGATAAAGGTAACTGGTGGGTTGTCGTTCCAAACAAATCTAGACACAAAGTGAATGATGAATTCACTTTACCAGTTGCATTTCAAGAGGAACAAGTGTCCCACATGACACCAGTAACTGACATGCTCCCTGCAACTTTGTTGAATGAGGAGGAAGAAAGTGAGGAGGTAAACGAAGACGTTCCAGCTGAGGGAAGTGAACAGGAGGAGTGGGATGATATTGACGACGATACTGAAGACTCTGAATGACAGTGATAATGATAAATGAGTAGATTGTAACCTAAAACCAAATTGTATTCTATGTTAATTCCGACACTTATGACAATGTATGCGTGACATTTATGACATTGTAATTATGGTCACACACGGCATTTGCTGTTAATTTAACTTGCAATTAATTATTTGTTCCTTATATTATTTGACCACTATGTTTTGTATATTTGTCTCAAAAATGTCAGGTACACATCGTGGTCGTGGGGCCGAACGTGGGCGTTCTCGTGGAGCAGACCGACAGGACCCCACCAGTCAGCACGAAGGGGAATATCAGGGACGTCAAACCCCTGAGGTTCCCCACGCCATTATCCCAGACCCTCGCTCTACTCCATCCATGCACTTCAGCCAGCACATGACACCCAACATCCCCCATGTACACATGTCTGGCAGCTACATGATCCCGAACCCACCTATTATTCCACAACAATCTGTAGAAAGGAGTCGGGAACAAAGTGAACATGCTTCTAGCCATGGCAGTACCACAAACAAGCAACTCATCACACCTGACGGCAAAGAGTAAGTAATTATATATGTCTTACCAATTGTATTATCAATTTGCAATTTCTGACAGGATCCATTCTTTCTTAATTTGCAAGTTTCTATCTGTACGATTTTGTGTTAGAGATTACAAGGATATTTACGAGCAAATATCCTGAGCCATGGCCAACATGGGGGAAAGTGCCTAAACAACATTGGGACTTGTGGTTTGGTGAGTTTAAGGTAAGAGTTCTCCCAAATTTTTATACATTTATCTACATATACACATATATATATTCATATTGTTAGCAGATATCACATTTTGTGGCATGTACTTGTGTTCATGCAGAAGCGTTACTGCTGGGCTCCAGACCATGAGACCCAGATACGGAGGAACTTCAAGGAGAAAGGGGCAAGTAGATTGAGGGACACATTCGGGGAGTTGAGGAAGAGGAGGAAGCAACCGTTGTGGTTGTCTGACAGCACTTGCAAGTCGCTGCAGGACTATTGGGCTTCCGAGAAATTTCTGAAGATGAGTTCCCAGGCAAAGAAGAACCAGAACAGTGACCAGGACGGCTTAGGTCCTTCTTTGCATAGATCTGGTTCGGTCCCATTTACTGAGCACAGAAGACGCATGGTAAGTGCGTGGTTCATTATTTCTTGTACTTATTTTTCCCAACGCCTTATCCAATTACAGCCATCCTCCTGTACATTAACGTATTTTGTTATTGTGTAGGTGAAGAAGCTTAATAGGGACGTTACGAACCTCGAAATTTTTAAGGACACTCATGTAGACGCGGCTAACAAATGGGTGGACAAAAAATCGGAAAAAAGATGGGTAAGTCACATGCATGATTTCTTGATTGCGTAACAAATCAGCTCAGTGTCTTCACGATTGAATGCTATGTCTGGAATGTCTAAATTTTTTGAATCTGATTTTGTAGACGGAGCACCAATTAAAGTGGGACCACATTCGAAACTCACAATCTTCCACAGATCCCGGCTCCGAACCAACTGAAGTCCCATCCGAAACCGAGTTGTGGGTGCAAGCTAACTACAACAAAAAGGGCCGTGTGTATGGGCTAGGATCAGAAGGGGTCAAACTGAAGCACCTGGTGAAGTCCACAGCGACATCCCGGGACCGTGATCATGACCCTGATGTGCGAGCATCGGTCACCCAGCTGAACAGCGAGCTCAGTACGATGGCGGAGAGAAAGCGTCACTTAGAAGAGAAAGTGACTTTACTCACTTCGGAATTATCTGGTCTGAAAGATACATTCCGTGAGTTTATGAGAGCTCAACAAGCATCTAGGTCTGGATCTCGCCCACACCCTTCTATGCGCCATCGACAACACCGCCGCGCTGCTCCTTACGTCCCTCCTGCACCTCCTCCTCCTGAACTGCAACCCTATGACGATGATGACGATGATGATGATGGTAGTGGCAACCTTGGGTATGATGATCGCCCTCATGACTATAGGGATTATTTCAACTAGAATGTCCCTTGATCCTCCCCTTCCTCCTCGATACTTATTTGAACAGTTACCTTCTCTTGCGTTTGTTGCCTTGCTTTGGTTGCTTATTACTGTACTTCGTACTATTACAATGTCCATTTGGTGTGGTTGTTTATTTATACTTATTGACTGAAAGTAACCACGTGTGGTGGTTACGTTTGTTGTGATTTGTGTACCACATGTGGTGGTTATGGTTGTTGCGATTTGTGTACCACATGTCGTGGTTTTGGTTCGGTCAACATTTGGTCGGCCTGAGTTTGTATATGCAGGTTGTAAATTTGTATTTGGGGAACAACATTTTCAAATTATTTTTTTTTAAATTTCCCAAAAATTCCGACGGAATTAGGTTTTCCGTCGGAAAGGAGCACCGGGGGCGTCGACGGAATGGCTACTTTCCGTCGGCAGGGTCCGACGGAAAAGGGGTATTCCGTCGGAAATTGGCCATTCCGTCGGTCCCTCTGGTGTCCCTGGCCACCTTTGACCGGGTATGCCCGACGGCACTGTCCGTCAGACAGTCGAAATTCCGTCGCCATGACCGTTGGGCACGGCCGACGGAATAGGTATTCCGTCGGCAGGTGTGGGTCTACGGGTCGTATTCCTACGGCACATGTCCGTCGGATTTTCCACCAGAAAACACATTTTCCGATGGAAAAAACGTCATTTTTCGTCGGAAAATCCGCCGGAAAAAGGCTGTTTTTTAGTAGTGATGTCTTACCTCTTTCATTACAAATCTTCGTCCTTTTATTCATTCAGCTTATATGCCAGTCCTTTATAACCAATAAAGAAATATCTTTGCAAGAATTCATGGTGCGGTTACATCTCTTTACACTTTAAATTGTCCCCCTGTCATTTAAATTTATTGAGACCACTTGGCAGTTGAATGTGTTATCTTTTATAAATATGCCTCTATTAGTATTGTCGGAACCATATTCATTAGACATTCAATCCAGTTTGATTGGCATACCTTGTTATCATTATGGGGATGAACTGACTGTGTACTTATAGAAGATGACTTGTAAAGGTCTTAACAAAAGCTTGAGGAATAAGGAAAGACTAGACGTGTGTTTCTATGGACCGAGGGAAGAAAAAGCCTATTTTCGCCATAATTACATTGTGCAAGCAAGTGAGTTATCGTGTCAGTAATGCATTGAATATTAGTGATATGCAACCACACTCGGTATATACATATCCATAATTATAATTTGTGAATTTAGAGATGTTTCATCTGAGGACTTTCAGGACTGTTTTCCCCTAAGAAACATTTATTTTTAGATCAACCTAGTTCAAGGTGGTCAATCCATTTTTAGAGCCCCTATCATATAGCCCCCTGTAGAGTTCAAAGAACTAAAGATTTAGTAAGATGAGTTGTTACAGAAGGGAGTTATTTAACCATGTGTTTCACCGTGGGAAACCCTAGTTTTATATGTGTGAATAATGAAAGCAGAACCTTATGGTTGTATACAGCGTGCAGAGAGTTGAACAAGATCACTATCAAAAACAAGTTCCCTATACCTTAAATAAATGATTTATGGGCAGAAGTCTTTTTCAGGAATGATTTAAAGTCCGGATATCACACCTAAACCGTGCAACCACAGCTTATCTTTTGCAAGAATGCCCTTTTATAGTAATTCTTGTAATTGTTTGCTTGTCTCATCTTCGAAACTTGATATTATCCAATATTATTTAATCTCCCTTGCATTGCAACCCGATACTTCCTATCAGCATGATCTTCCATGTCTTTGCAAATCCATTGTTAAATGTGTAATACATTTTTGTACGACCTTATATGGTGGTAAACATTCCAGTGCTCTCGACCTTCACCGTCTTTATTTCATGATCATGAGTTCTAGTTCATTCCGTTGAGAGCCGATTCACACATCTACCTTACATCTCATTTATTCATAATGATAAGCTCGTATAACTTGTTCTAAATTTATAATGCAATTCAACTCTCATTGGTGTGGGTGATTGCGATTGTCATAATCCCCTTACTCTCCTTATTTTAAACTTTAACTCCCACACCTATATCTTACATGCTCATAAATAAACTGCAACTTTTCTAGTCAATCTTATTGCTGGACTTGAATTGGTTTCATATGAGCAAAGGCGCGTTTCTAAAGTCACTTGTTCAATCTATTTACTTATCCATTAGTACTTTGCTCGTCCAATCTATTGATCTATCCATTGCACTTTACCGGTTCAATCTATTGATCTATTTATTGCACTTGCAATTCTCACACCTATATCTTATATCCTCATAAGTAAACTTCAGTAATCCTTATTTAATCTTATTGTCGTACTTGATTTGGCTCCATATGAGCAAAGGCATGTTCCCACCGCAGCGTCTTCAATCCATTTATCTATTCATTAGACCTTGCTTGTTCAAGCTATCTATTTATCCATTGTACCTTGTTTATCTAATCTATTTATCCATTTATTGTATTTTGTTTGGCCACTCCCTTAGTTGCATTTATCTAGAAAGTCGTCATGTTGGAACTTCGTTGGTGGCCATCTTGTTTTTAAATCATCAGCTAAACTCGAAGGTAACCGGGCCGTCTATCTTCTTAGATAACTATGTATTGGATCCTTTATAATCAATATTTATAAACCGTGATTCTTGTGGTATTATGGTTCAGAATTCTGGATACGCTCATGGTTATCTTTATTCTAACAATCCCATGATAATCTCTCCTTTATTAGCCTTTTCAAGTCTCAGTGGTCATTTCTTTTGTATGCAATGATTCGCTCAGCTAACAATATCATCGCTCTCATCCTTAATCACAGTCATTTCATCACCCATTATCAACCGAAAGCAGATCCTTGAGTATTCTGATGAGGGGGGATCATGTGATGTATTAAGAATATCAGATGATAACTTTTTGATAAGGGCATAGTCTCAAGCACTGTCTATTTATATTTGAGTAAGCTAGAAGAAACACTGAGTATAAGGTCAGAGCTAACCCAAGCAAGCATTAAGAGGGAAAAATTCAAGTACATGTCAAGGTGATACAACGTCGATAACAGAGTTACGCAGGCAAAACAAGGAGACAACCAAAGCCTCAGATGGGTTATAGAGTGTTTCAAAAGGCTTTCCTTGTCAAAAGTAGTAAAAGACCAACTATCCAAGGACAATTAGGGACGAGTTACAGTAGGCATTATGATTCATTGAAAGGTTAGATCTTGTAACTTGTTGATTGCACCTACCTATTGAACCCGGACACGTACTTAACATGGTTTATAACTCTTAATAGTACCAGAGTACTTATCAGGGTATACAACATTTTTCATTAGTAGATAAGGTGATGAACTAGTAGTGAGCACCTCCTCACTACTAACATAGTTCTTTTCTTTCGAAGAGAATATCAATTTTGAACCCAAGTAATTGCGTTTATTGAAGCTAGTGTGTGAGAAGTATCCGGATCTGCTACTGAAACATGGGATTAAGCAGTTATACAATACGCAGATGCCTTTAATCCCAGAGCTTGTGAACTAGGTCTGCCTATATAACTCAAACAAGTGCATAACGCTTTTTTTACCTTATAACTCAGGCAGTACATTTCAGATCCTGACCTCTCTTAACTAGACCCATTGTGGTCACTGAGGGTCTTGCGTTTGAACAGCACGCAGTTCAGATAGTAAATCACAGGAATAAGTAGTTATGCATCAAGCAGATACCTTTAATCAAAGTACATTGGCAAATCATACCGCCTCATAATCCAGCTAGGGAAACTAAGGATGAGATGCAATCCAAGTACGCACATCTATTTAAGATAAAGTTGCATGTTTTGAAAAAGTTCATAAGTTTCGAGGACGAAACTCTTTAAGGCGGGAAGGCTGTAATAGCCCAATCCTAAATTTTATTTATTTATTTAATTGCCTCATGTTAATGATTTTCTCAAATTTATTTATCGTATTTAATCATCCCGGTGGGAAAAATTTTATTTGGGTCTCCACTTTGCAATTTGGGTTTTATTTATTTATATAATTATTTACAAAAACTTTGGAAGAATTGATAGTAGGCCCCAACAAGCTTAATCTAAGTAATTTATTTTGTTTTTCGTAACATTAAAAAAATTTAAATTTGAGTACGCAAAAACGTTATCATTACGAAGTGTTTTATTCTTGAATCCAACTTTCTTCGGCCCAATTTGAAGCCTAAAATATTTGCTTTCTCAACCTAAATAATTACCATGATTAAGCCTAACCATGGTTAGCTAAAAATCACTTTTTAAGATAAAAACTCAGCCAAGTTGTTAGACAAGTCAAAAAAATATAACCAAAACTCAAACCCATCTTCTCTCTCTGACCAGGCCAGCCCTCTCCCACAGCTGATTCTGGTGTTTTTCCGCCAGCTTTGGGTTGCTTCGACTCCCTTCGACACCCTAGTATCCCTAGCTACCATCCTCCATCATCAAAACCACTAAACATCACCTCCATCTCTACTTTTATCAAGCTTGAAGTTACTAACCTTAATCTTGATCTTGTTGGTTTTGATTTTTATCTTAGTTTTGATTCTTGTTTTGATGTTTTTGATTATTGATCATGAATTTTTGATAAGAAATAAGAGTTATTTTGATGTTGATCATGGTGGAGTTGAGTTGGGAGCATGTTAGGGTTAGGGTTATTCATAATCATGCAAGCTTTAAGCGGGAAGTTTGTTTTTCTTGTACTCCTGTATTTGATTTAGTATTTTTAATCTCTAAGAATGTTATGAGAATGTTCTTGGTGATCTTGGATGAAGTGGAGGTTGGCCAAAAGTTAGGGTTTTATTGATTATGCAAGGGTTTAACCTCCCTTTGATAGCAAGCATGACATTAGTGTATATTTGATTGAAAAATGATATTTGATGTACATGATTTTGAATTAAAATTGAGTGTGATGGTTTTGTATGGTGATGGGAAGGACCAAATCCTTGTTACATGACTTTAAGGTGTGATTTTGGATGGGGAATTGTGTGAAAAGAAAGGAGAAAATCTTGACAATGAAGGTTGGAAAATTTCAGAAAACAGGGCAAGATTTGTGATTAAACTAGTAATTATTGGCCCATTTAAAAATTGTGAATTTTGGTGGATAAATAGTTCAGTGTGTTAGCTTTCAAATTCCTTTTGAATCGCCTTAATTTGAGGTATGTGGAAAACGTTATGGCCGTTTTACCAGAGTTGCGCAGGTTAGACCTATTTTGAGAACACTATAGTGGGAATCGTGTTTGGTGTTCTGAATGAAAGTGTTGTGGGACTTCTTGATCTTTTCATATTGTGGTTTTATATCTCAATTGGAGGTTGGGGGTGAAAGTTATGAATTTTCTAAGGTGGACCTTGAATCAGTAACAATTTTGATTGCACTTAGAAGCTTATTTGGTTTGGAACTAAGCTGTATGGTATGTGCTATGAAATTGAAGAAATGGAGAGATTGATAACTCAAGATTAGTGTTTATTGCTCCAAACCGGTGTCTTTCAAGTTATTCTGAACCTACCACCAGTCCAATTGTATTCAAACCTTTGTTATCCATCTCAGAAACATCAAAAACCCGTGATCAATTATACCCATCAAATTGCTTCTTTTATGATCTCAATTATTCTACCTTAATCAGTTTTACGCCAACATTATTTCACTTTGAGTTAATTTACCGTAATTTATTTAGTTTTCAAATCATGTTGGGCGAACTTATCTTCTATTGAATTATTTGAGTTATCGATGTCTTTCAATGAATTTCTATTACAATCACAAATTATTAAAGTTAACGTTGTATACCAATTACATATACTTATAATTATATTTTTTAAACATAAATTGGGGCCTAGTCTCTCGTTTCTCATTGTGTATAAGTATTATCAAGTGAGATTGCATTTTAAAGACTTCAGGTACATTCATTGTCTGTATTTTTAGAAATCAGGACGTATTTATCAAAATTATAATGTTTTGGTAAGTACATCAATGAATCAGTTTAATCAGTGATTTAGCACATAATTAGTGACTCAATCAGTTATCAGTTACAGAGAATAGCCCTTCAGTTACTCGCGCAGCCTCAGGCCAGGTCCCAATCGGCTTGGCAGGTGTATACCGATCCATAGATCGTAACAGTTACAAGGGATTCACTGTTAGATAATAACCAGCAATGCAGTTTTACATTCATCTTATTCACTATTTTAACTTAAAAAGAATTGCAAAGCGGGCACCAAACCAATTTATGCAGTTATCATTTAACAATACAGGAATGCATGTACTGAGCTTCGGTTCACAGTTCAAAATATTTTCTTGTTTTGTTTCAGGCAAACGCTTAGTGAATCGCCCTCATGCTAGCAAGTCAGCCGAAAAGCATGCCAGCGAGTCAGCCGAAGAGAATAAGTAAGCAAGGGAAACTTGGATGAATCAACAGTGATATAGACCATGCATACTTTGGAGCCGTATTTGTAATCTTCAGTGTATGGACATGTAAGCTTTGTGGTGAATTGTAACCCCGACACATATACATGTGCAAATCATTCTGTTTGGAATACTCAAGCCAACATATCAAAATCATTGGAATAAGAAACGCCAAAAGAAATACAAATAGATCGACTTCTGTTAATATTATTTAATAATCACAACGAAATATAATTTTGTGTTGGAAAAAGTTTTATCAACAAAACCAATCCCAGTAGTTCAACCAACGGAAATATTTTTATTGGCATAGCCTTTACCAACAGTAAATTGATTCTTTGCTAACAACTCGAGCCTATTGGCAAAAGTCGCATTTCTACAGTGAATCCTCATCTACATTAGACTTATAACAATAATCAAACTCATAATCATGCGCACTAGCATCACTTTCAAATTCCTCCCTCTCTTAGAGAAGCTAGAGGAAAAAGGGGGTTGGGGATCATTGGAATATCCTCGGAGGTGTCCATAGAAATGCTAGTCTCGGGGGTGATGTACACGTAAAATAAGGTGATGAGATGTCATTCTTACACTCAAAGTCACATAAAGGGGTATCAACTTGAAATTTAGAGCTCAAAGGGTAAGATGACTCAAAACCACCCAACAAACAACCCTTAGGTGTGGTAGGTCCTACCCTAAGATCGATCTCATGCAGGACAAACACAGTGCACTCTAGATGACCTTTAACCAACTTTGAGAATTGGTCTATGAGCGTACTTGTCATGTTGTTCATGAATTCTCTATAGTTTTTCATTTCTTACTCAATCTGATCAATTCTAGAGTTTGTAGAAGTAACATGAGGAGAAGAGTCAACATCTTGCTTAGAGGAGTAACAATAATCACATGAAACATGAGCACATGGAGTATAAAGGGGCTTAAGTGTATTTCTAAACTTACTCTCGTCTAAAGGTTTAAGATGAATCTCATAAAAATTGAGAATATGGTGACTAAAGGTTCCTTTAGCATTTTCATACTCCCAAGTATCATGAGCCAAATATTCAAAAAAGTCCCAAGTTTCTTTCGGAGACTTGGCAAAAACCCATCCCAAACCCCAAATGTATATGGTGTCAACATAACCCAGATATTCATATTTAAGACCCTCAAAACTTGGTAAAATTTTCATTTCTTAAAATATGCTTATTACATTGAGTACGAAAGTCATTCATTCTACTCAAATATGAGCAGAATACTTTGTGCTCATATTGAGGCAAACAGAAAATTTTAGTTTTTTTTATTTTTCAAAATTTTTTATTTTTTTTTGGATTTTCTAATTTCTATTTTTTGTATTTTTGATTTTTTTTTTCTTTTTTTGGATTCTTTCAAGAGAAAAAAAAACAAGCATAATAAGCTTTGGATTTTCTAATTTTTATTTTTTTAATTTTCTGGTTTCCTTTTGGATTTTTTCAAGATAAAACAAAACAAGCATAATAAGTTAAGTCACTACTAACAAAGAAATAAACAAAGCAAAACCAGAATATATACAACTAAGAAGAAAGTGTCAAATAAAAGAAAATTGTAACCTAGTATCATGATGTTGTCCTGAACAATTACGCCAAAAACTCGTTCATGATTTTCAAAGTATAAAATATTAGCCGCAAGCATACAGCTTATATAGCACTTGAGGATCGTCTCCTTAGAGACAGGAATGAAATTTGGTTATAAGTGAACTCTAAACTATCATATTAATACTAGTAGCTACTTAACGATCTAAAAGTACGCAAAATGGTCTAATAGTACATTATTCACATGATAAGATAAGTAATTAAAAGGTAATGGATCAAATGATTAAATGGATCATAGACCCACCTAAAAACCTAAAAATCCAATACTAGCATCGTTGTCTAGTTTTACTGCGTAACATAAAAATAATATTGAAGATCAATTTGATTAACAAGCCACTAACATAATGAAAATCAAAATTAAAAGCAACAAATAATGAATTCTTAAAGAAAAGGAGAGGAACGAGCTACTTGTAACTCCATTAGATAAAAATGAAGGACAAATTCTCAAACCAAGCGATGATTTCCCTCCATCAATACATCACCATCCACGTAATCAACTTCGATGTCCAATGTCTTGACAAAGAAAAGAAGAAGATACGCAATAAAGAGGAGGAATAGAGGCGAATAGGGAAGAGAACAGGTGCCCTAGGCATCGTGGCCCACTTTACTCGACCTAGCTGCTCACCTCCATCAATGAAGGACTAAATGGCCCCAAATCACAGTGGGGCAGAACAAAAATAGGGGAAAAGTGAGTAAGAGCCACAATAAGAAAAAGAACAAAATGGAAGTCAGAGCGGGGGAAAGGAATTCAAAATTAGCCCAATCAAGTTGTACAATCAGCCTAGAACCAAACAAGAAGCCATAAATGCCGAATTAGAAAAATAGAACAAATGAAGAAGAGAAATAGAGGAAGGGGAGGTTGCAATCGATCAAAAGCAAAACCCAAATCAATGCAATAGCAAGCTGAAAAGCATCTGGGCTACTCAAAATTAACAAAATCAAGCTTTAGTTACATGAAATTGAGGGCCAAAAAACATATTTAAAATCAAAATTAAATAGAGGAAATCAAAATTAAAATAGATTAAAACCCTAAGTCTAATTCTACCTAAAAAACTAGCTTACCCTTCCAATCGCCTTGCTGCTTTAATTTATAGGGCTTCAAGCATCCTGGCCATTCGATTGAAGATGTTGTGGATGATCATGATGGTGCTAGTGATAGGAGGAATCAGTGAAGGTAACAGGGGCTTAATGATGCTGATGGTGCAGGAGAATGAATTTCGTGCAGGCAAAGAGCATGGTGATATTGAGTGTCAATGATGGCGGAGATGGTATGAATACGGTGCTAGTGATGATGGTTCAAAGAAGACAACGATTGGGGGTTCGTGTCTGGGTTCTGAGTTTATGGAAGGAGAGAGAAAATGAATAAGGGGGGAGATGTAGAAAGGCACATGAGAGGAAGATAAGGAGGGCTGGTGTGATTTGGGGTTTTATTTTTCCTTTATTTTTTCTTTTTGTTGATGGATAAAAGGGAAGTGGGTTTTAGACTTGGGCTGTTATGGAGCTTTGCACAATTTAAGTCCAAATGCTTCCATTTGCATCCTTTTTTGCACTTTTATGAATCTGCACTAACTTTCTGCAAAATAAAACAAACACTTATAAAACTCCAAAATAATAATTATTAGGAGCTAAATAGGTATAAAATCATTGTAAAAATATCATATTATTTATGCCAACAATGACCTTCAATTAGCAGTTGTGGTCTTTGCTCTTAAAATATGTAAACATTATTTGTATGATGTCTCCTAGAAGATCTACACTGATCATAAGAGCTTGAAGTATCTTTTCACTCAATGTGGCTTGAACATGAGGCAAAGTTTATGGTTGTAACTCATTAAGAACTATTACTTGGATATCCAATACTAGCCAGGAAAGCTAATGTAGTTGTAGATGCCTTGAGCAAAAAATCTTTAACATTAATATGCTTCTCAGTTTTATACCAACCATTAAGAAAGACCTTGAAAAGCTTGAGGCTGAGTTGGTTTTGAGTGGCTCTTATGGGAGACTTATAGCGATGGAGGTACATTCTACCTTAACAGATGACATTATTCGATCTCAAGTTCAGACCTATGCCTACGAAAATAAAGGATGATGTAAGTGTTGGAAAATCTCCAAGTTTTGTGATACATGAGGCTAGTTCTTAGGTGACCCTAGTAGCAAGGAACTAAAAGAGAGAGTTTTGACTGAAGCTCATCATACACCATATTCTATTCATCCAAGGAGTAATAAGATGTATAAAGATCTTCAACAAAGATTTTGGTGGAGCAATGTGAAAAAGGAAGTGGTAGATTTTGTGTCTACATGATTAACTTGTTAGCAAGTGAAGTTTAACCATCATCAACCAACTGGGAAATCATGTCACTAGAGGTTCCAATTTGAAAAAGGGATTTAATATTCAGGGACTTTATCATAGGATTACCTTAAAAGCAAAATGGGAATGACTCAATATGGGTGATCGTGGATAGTTTACAAAGGCAACCTGCTTCTTACCCATTGAGGATGCATGGAAGGTGTACAAATTAGCCAAGGTGTATATAAATGAAGTGGTTAGATAACGTGGATCGTTAATGAAGGAAGCTTGCTTCTGACCATGACTCCTAATTTTTATCATAAGTATGGGGTGCCCTTCAAAAGGCATTAGAATTGAAATTTAACCTTAGTAGCACTTATCATAGGGAAACTGATGGGAAAATAGAAAGGACTAATCAAACATTAAAGGACCTGTTACGTGCATGTGTTTTCGATTTTTGAGGTACTTTAGAGAAAATTTACCACCAGTGAAATCTTCTTGTGATAATGGTTTTCATGAAAGTATCAAGATGGCACCTTTCGAAGCATTGTATGGGTGTAAGTGCAGGTCCTCACTTTGTTGAAAAGGTATTGATGAAACATTACTGGTCAAGCCAGAACTAATTCAAGATGGAATTGGCAAAATTATAGTAATTCAAGATAATATGAGAGCTAACCACGATAGACAACTGAGTTATGCTCAAAAGAGGCATAGATCCTTAGAATTTAACGTCAGCAGGAAAGCATTTTCGAATGTGTCACCATTTACAGGCATCATGAGGTTTAGTGAAGTGGGAAAATCAAGCCTCCATATGTGGGTTATTACGAGATCATTGAGTGAATTGGTCTAGTTGTGTATCACTTAGCATTGCCTCCTGAACTCTCAAAAATTCATAATGTCTTCCACATATCTCAGTTGTGGGAGTACAATTCAGATCCTAATGACAATATGCAGCATGACAATGCTGAACAAATGGCTAACTTGACTTACGAGGAGTAGCCTATGTGAATTTTGGACCGTCAGGATAAGCAACAACGTAATAAAGTTATTCCTTTTGTCAAGGCAATGTAGGCTAACCATTCCACGCAAGAAATAGCTTGGGAGAGGGTGCTTATATGAAGGTGAAGTACTCCCATCTTTTCTCTAAACGAAAATTTTAATGTAAATTTGGAGGACGAAACTTTATTTAGTGGGGAGATTGTAATATCCCCAATTTTAGGCAATGTTGACAATAAATAAAAAAGATAGTTAAAGAAATTGAGCACATATTAATTGCATGTTTCTTAATGAGGGAAAAAAAAGTTATGCAATGAATTACTAGCCCAACAAAGTTCACTACACTTAGATATATTACTGTATTATACCCAATCAATACAATTAATATAGACACCTTATATTCCAGAACTAAACTTAGTCTCCTATACTGCCTCATTTAGCCACAAATACCATGTCAACCTTAAGTTACATTATGCTAAAACATTGTAGCATATCTTCCTATATTTCCTTATTCACACCCAAAAGTAGTGGTGACGAGATAATCGTCATAATTGTTGTAATAGTGGTTATCCAAACCTTTAAAAGATCTCAATCTTGCTCACTGTAGGCTACATAATCCTTTATTTAGTATCCTAAAGTATTAGGACATTCCTGGTTGGACATTCCAATTGAGTCTTAATTGCTAACTGTCACTGACCACTCTAGAACGCCCTGGATTTCTCTAGAGCATGTTCTAGGGTGTTCCACAGGGTTTCACATAATTTCACACTTGTGTAGAATCTTGGATATATGCATAGAACATTCTGGATGTATGATCTTAGCAGTTGGATCAAATAGATCTCCACTGTCCATTGAGGAGGTGAATGTGTATATATACCCCCAAGGGCAGCTTATTTGTACATTAGCTATTCCAAGTGAAATACAAAGCATTCTCTCAAACTCTCTCTCTAAATTCTCTTTGTGTGTGAATGTGCTTACTTAGGTTTCGACAAAGTCTAAGTTAAGCAACCATCAAGGCCTATTAGCAAACTAAGAAAGGGTTCCGAGTGCATTTGCTAGCGCTGCACAGGCTTGAGGTTGAGTGAATTATCAACCCGTGACAATTGGCATTAGAACCCACTTGTTTGGGAGATTATGGCTTCAAGCATGATCGTTGTCAATCCTCAACAAGATGGCAAGAAGGGTAAGCACAAGACCAAGAACGTGATGGTCCTTATAAAGGATAGGCTTGCGGAGTTCACCACCACCATGTCTAGCCTAACTGGTAGGGTCGAGGACATGGACAAATGCATCGAGGAGCTCGAGTCCATGAGGGGCATGGATGAGCTTCATAGGGAGATGCAAACAGCTATGAGCTCCATGATAGCCGACATAAATAAGGAGATTCAAGCCCTTCAAACAACCGAGGCCAATAAGGATGGCGAACTCCAAGCTTGTAAGGCCGAGGTTGAGGCTTGCAAGACCAAGGTTAAGGTGTATAAGGCAAGGATTGAGACCCTTGAAGCCCAACTCAAGGTGTGCATAGTCATGGCGGCCAATGGTTAGTTCATCCAAGTATCCACCCCCATTGCTCCAAAGGAAATGCATCGAGACCTCCTACTTTCCATGGGGTGAGGAATGCAAGGGAGATCGATAGCTTCCTATGGGGACTTGAGGCGTACTTCAGGGTAATGGGCATTAAGGATGATGTTGAAAAGGTGAGCAACACTGCCTTCTCTCTTAAAGATATTACATTGTTTGATGGCGTTGTAGGTGTGATGACGTCCGAAGAAGACCGGGTCCCATTAACACTTGAGATGGATTTAAGAGGGAGCTTAAGAGCCAATTCTATCCCTAGGACGCCGAAAATGAAGCAAGGGCCAAGCTGAGATGCCTTCAACACAAGGAGGGTCCCATCCAAGAGTACATCAAGGAATTCTAAGAGCTTTTCTTGGAAATTTCAAACATGGGGGAGTAAGATGCGTTATTTTGCTTCCTCGATGGCCTACGTTGGTAGACCAAGATGGAGCTTAAGACGTGTAATCAACCCTACCGAGTCCTTGATCGAATTTAAGGGGGAGCCCTCAAAGGGACAAAGCAAGAACACGAGTAGTAGTTGCAAAGGTGGGGGAGACCGGGACAAGTCTCCTAGGCACAATAAGCCATCCACACTAAAGGACAAAGAGAAGGGAAAGAAATATGAGGCACTAAGGAAGGTCTCATGCTTCTTACGCAATGGTTCTCGCTAGGTCTTTGAATGCCTTAAATAAGGCACACTTGCCGCTCATGTCCAAGGGGAGGAGAGGCAAGAAGAAGAACGGAAGATAGCTTCCATGAAGCTTCTTAATGCTATCCAAGCAAAGGTGGAAGGACAACCTCATGGATGCATCTATGTAGAGACTATCATCAATGGCAAGCTACTACAAGCAATGTTGGATATGAGAGCGGATAAGGTCTACATGGCCAAAAAGCTTGTCAACAAGATTGGCTTCTCCTACACCAAGGAAAGAGTCTTTGTAAAGAGCATTAATGCCCGGAGCCTCCTAATCAATGGTGGCGCTCGTGGTGCCTAAATTCAAATCGGCCAATGGAAAGGTAAGACTGATGTCACCATTGCTCCATTAGATGACAAGAAGTTGTATTTGGGCATCGATTTTCTTAACACAGTGAAAGGGATTTTGATGCCTTACACTAACACTATGTGCATCATGAAGATGGGGCAACCCTGTATTGTTCCCGTGAATAGGGATATTAATAAAGGTAAAATGCTCTTCGCTCTTCAATTCTCTAAAGGAATCAAAAAGAAGGTGCCTACTTTCCTTGTCACCGTCAAGATGGATTAGGAGTTTAAGGAAGTGCAAGCACCCAAGGTCGTCCAAAAGGTGCTTGAAGAGTTCAAAGATGTCATGCCCACCAAGCTACCCAAAAGGCTTCCCGCGAGAATGGAAGTCAGCCATGCAATAAAGCTTGAGCCATAGGCTAAACTTCTTGCATTTTCCCCTTATCGTATGGCACACCCGGAGCTTGAGGAGCTAAAGGGGAAATTAAAAGAGCTACTTAATGTCGGTTACATTTGTCCCTCTAAGTCACCTTATGGTGTACCATTCTTATGCCAAAACAAACATGATTGGTCACTTTGGCTATGCATCGACTACCGGGTGTTTAATAAGATCACTATGAAGAACAAGTATCCTATTCTCCACATCGATGATCTTTTTGACCAACTTGGATATGCAAGGTACTTTATCAAGCTTGATTTGAGAAGCAGGTATTATCAAGTTTGCATAGCTGGAGGAGATGAGCAAAGGCAGCATGCGTGACACACTATGGATCGTATGAATTCCTTGTCATGCCCTTTGGCCTCACAAATGCACCGTATACATTTTGCACCCTTGTGAATAAGGTACTTGCTCTTTTCCTTGATCGCTTTGTTGTTGTCTATCTTGATGGCATTGTCATCTATAGCAAGACCTTGGAGGAGCATGTGGGACACTTGCGAGAAGTGTTCTAAACTTTGAGGAACAATAAGGTATATGTCAAGAAGGAGAAGTGCTTCTTCGCACTAAGAAGTGGTGCTTTTCTTGGGTCACATTGTTAGAAAGGGCAAGCTTTACATGGGCCCGATAAAAGTCAAGGCCATCTTTGAATGGGAGCCACTAACTAGAGTCACCAAGTTGAGATCATTCCTTGGCTTGGTGAACTACTACTGACGGTTTATCAAGGGCTATTCCGCTATTGCTGCCCCTCTCACTGACCTGTTAAAGAAGCAAACAGGATGGTTATGAGGTGAAGAGTGCCACCACACCTTTGAAGCTTTGGAGAAGCCCATTATTGAGGAGAGTCTTAGCACTTCCCAACCTCAGCAAGCCATTCGAGCTGCAGATCGATGCTTCCGACTTTGCTATTGGTGGAACCTTTATGCAAGAGGTTCATTCCATTGCTTTCAAGAGCCCGAAGCTTAACGACACCAAGAGGTGGGTACACCGTACAAGAAAAGGAGATGGTCGTGGTAGTGCACTATCTTGGTACTTGTAGACGTTTCTTGCTCGAGAGTAAGTTTATCATTAAGACGACAAAGTCGCCACTAATTACTTCTGAACTCAAAAGAAGCTTACTCCCAAACAATCTCGATGGTAAGACTTTTTAGTGGAGCTTAATTATATCATGGAATACAAGCTGGGTCATGCCAACCTGGTGGCCGATACTTTTAACCGCAAGGGAGTACTCACCGATATCAGTTGGCCTCAAAGCAACATACGTGACTGCATCAAAGAGGGGGGCTCCAACATAATTCCTCGGCCATACCATCATCAACCATGTGAAAGAGGGAGAGACAAGGCAACTTTGGTTAGAAGGTAGCTTGATCCTCACTAAGGGAAAGCACATTTATGTTCCTTTATACAACATGCTCAGGCGAAAGTCATTAAAGAGTGTGATGATAGCACATGGGTGGGTCATCCGAGCATGCACCGTACACTAGCTCTATTAGGAGATTCCTACTATTGGCCTTAATTAAAGGATGATGTGGAGGACTACATGAAGACTTGTCTCGTGTGTCAACAAGAAACATAGAGCAAGGAGCACCTGCGGGGCTAAGAAAGGCTCTCCCCATTCCTGAAAGGCTGTGGGAGAGTGTTTTCATGGATTTCATTTTGGGTCTACCAACACGTGAGGGGTGCAATTGGGCCCCTGTGGTGGTAGACTAGTATTCTAAGTATGCCACCTTTATTCCTGCACCCAAGGAATGTCCTGTTAAGCAAGCCGCCCATCTATTCTTCAATCATGTGATGAAGTATTGGGGCTCTCCTTCTTCCATCATGAGTGATCTAGACGCTGGCTTCACGGTGTGCTGTTGGACGGAGTTGATTAAGCTTATGGGTTTCGAGCTCAACGTCTCCACTAACTTCCATCTGTGGAGTAATAGACAAACCGAGAGGGTCAATGCTCTCTTAGAACTCTACTTAAGGCACCACATGAGTGCCAACCAAAGGGATTAAGGGAAGTTACTTGACGTTGCCCAATTCTTATATAACTTGCAAAGGAGTGAGTCCACAAGCCGAAGTCAATTTGAGACTTTCATGGGACAACAACCGTTGATACCAAGCTCACTTGCCACAGGGTACAATGGACAAAATCCACCCGACTACAAGTTTGCCAAAGATTCAAATGATCAAATAGGTGTCGCTCAAGCCTACTTGGAGAAGGCCTCTAAGAAGAGGAAGAAGTGGGCCGATAAGAGGATACGTCCGAGGGAATTCCAAGTGAGAGACTTCATGCTCGTTAAGATGTACAACCACACAAGGTTAAGCAGTTGGCGTCGGGGTCGCATTCGATGATACGAGGGTCATTTCCCATTCCTTAAAAAGGTGGGTGCGCAAGCTTACAAGGTAGAGTTGCCTCCTAAGATCAAGTATCATCCTATTTTCCATGTAACTGATGTAAGCCTACTCAAGCCTTATCATGAAAACCAAGTACATCTGAGTCGAGGTGTCTCTCAACGAGCACCCACAAGTATGAAGATACAACATGACAAGGAAGTGGTTGCCGATCGAGTGGTGCGACACTCCAGCCAACGACCGACACATAAACTTCTTGTCAAATCGAAAGGACTATCGGAAAGCGAGGCTAGCTGGGAGCTCATCTAACACTTGTGGCAATTTAAGGAACAAATACAAGCATATGAGGACAAGACGGTAATAAGGACATCGCTAGATTAGGTGGGGAAGGATGTCACAGGCCGCTCTAGAATGCTTTGGATTTTTCTAGATTTCTCTAGAGAATTTTCTAGAGTGTTCCATAGGGTTTCACATAATTGCACTCTTGTGTAGAATCTTTGATAGCTATATAGAGCATTCTGGATGTATGCTCTTAGCTGTAGGATTAAATGGATCTCCACTATCTATTGAGGAGGTGGATGTGTATATGTACCCCCAAGGGGAGCTCATTTGTACATTTAGCATTCCAAGTGCAATACAAAGCATTCTCCCAAATTCTCTCTCTAAATTCTCTTTGTGTGTAAGTGTGCTTAACTAGCTTTCCAAAGAGACTAAGTTAAGCAATCATCAAGGCTTACTAGCAAACAAAGGAAGGGTTTCGAGTGAGTTTGCTAACACCGCACGGGCTTGAGGTTGAGTGAATTATCAACCCATGACATAAGGTACATTAAATGTCAGCTTCTTCGAACCACTGATTTTAATGAAGGGCAAATACCATTTTAATTGTTTATCATGCTTTTGTTAGATGCGAATTTTTTTAAAATGTTGTATTTTGATATGATTGGATGCCTTTTGTCCATCTTTCATTATTCATCATTTATTGTTATTGGGTGATAACTTAGGAAACTCTGTGCGTATTATTGTTTATGCCTTCTTTCAGAGAACCACTATTCCTCATTGGGCTATTATTCTATCGTTTCCTCCCCCTCATTTTAAAATAAAACAAATTTCTAAAATTGTCTTAATGTGGTTGTGTTTATTGTGCGAGGACTATATTCTCATTTTCTTAATATTTTTCTATTTTCAGGTGACTTGTAATTGCATGGGGCACAAACAAGTCTTGGGACACTTATCTATTATTAAAGTAATCTCTACTGATTAAGTCATGAGAGTCTTCGTGTTAGCAACTGCAATGAAAGTTATGGACCGACTCTGTTTATAAAGTTAATATATTTTATTCAGGTTATATAACTAATTACGTCTAGTTATTTTTATTAAAGCCAATGGCCTTGCATGACCCTCTATCATGCTGAATAACAAGTCAAATAATACCATTTGTATGATATTTTACTTATAGATTGATAATTCGTTTACATTAAGAAAAGAAGTCATTACACAATGACTTGGGGAAATGGTTTGAGGACTATAAAGAGGCTAAAAAAGGGCTTTGAAAGCTTGAAAGATGATCAAAAGAGAAGGATTTCAAAGCTTGAAAGAAGATCAAAAGAGAAACAAATGGGCACCCTTTTGAGAAACTTGAAAAGGGTTAAGAAATTTCCTAAAAAAAATGGAACCCAAAAAAGCTAAATTTATAGCAAAGATTAGGGCAAAATGCGTCCTTAGATTGGAGCAAAAACTTCCAAGAGATGTAAAGTGCAATTAAAAATATCTTTGGAAGATATTCAGTTTTTATTACTGGCACGGAGAAACAGAGAGAAGGCGGAAATACACTCAGTCAAGATCGGTTGAGCCATCTTGACTGTATGCCTAAAATTTCTAGGGAAAGTGAAACAAACTTAGCCAAGGATTTGAAATTCCAAAATAAAAATTTGAAATTCAGTTAAGGGTACTTCCGAAAAAACTAGACAAACATCTATTGAGAAACAAAATGGCTAAGCCCCTTTAGGAAAAGAGAGTAGATCAGTGAAGGGAGCAACAATCAACCTCAAGAAAGCCCTTAGGATATGCATGACTCACAATTCAAGGCAAACAATTCCAAAAGAGATAAAGAGGTCGTTCAGGTTACAAGCTGAAGTATGTTAGATTAAAGTCTAAAATCCCTTAAGAGGCAAATGATTTAGTTGGGTCACATCTTTAAGAGGCATTGACCCAAAACCCAATAAAAACCTAAGGAAAAAAATTAACGGGATCAACTAAGTCGCCAAAATTGAGCATTGGACTGGAGCTCAAGTAGGAAGCTTAACCGAGTCCTATGAAGCCTTGATGTATTCTCTCCTAGGTACATGGCTTGTGAAAGGGTAACAAAACTAGCCAAGATTTCACATTTATATTTGGAAAAGGTGAAGATCTAGAAAGGCATGTTTTTTTTTTTTCTGACTTATGAGAAGTACTTATTGGCGCTTATTGCTGAAACATGCTTAATTGTGTTGAAACATGTTGAATCATGCTGAATGGTTGAAGAAAATATAACTTGATATTTTCAATAAATACATGACAACGCTAAATTGTTTCGAATTATCATGAAATGTTGCTGAATTGTGCTGAAAGTTACTGAATACTGATGATAAGTATTTATTAAGTCAAAAAGAACATACCTGAACATAAATAAAATTGAAAATATCTAGAAAGATATAAAATCCTAGTTCAATTTCTCTAAGAGAATTGCCTGTAAAACCCTTATATAAATAATAACAACAACAACTCCCACTATGGGTTCCGCTTTCGCGGGCCTGGAAAACCCTTATATAAATAAGTTGGTGCATAAACCCAAAGGTAAGGTGCAAAAATATACATATGTGAACACAAAGTCTATGTAGAAACCATAGACCTTTTCTTCTTCAAACCCTCTTAGCTTGAGCCTCGGAGGCTCTTGAAGAGCAAAACCCCACTCTTTCAAAAGTTGTTTTGTAGAAAATCCTTGGACGGTGGTACTAGATTCCTCAAGGTTCCAAAAAAAGGTCATAAATCTACTCTGCGCTAAAATAGTTTTTTTATGAACTTAACAAAATGTTACTTAAATAGTGGAAGTGCAATTTTACTAGGATTCATTCAGTGTGTAAAAAAGCTACATATGTTGCTTTGTCTTGTTTGAAATTTGTAGGAAAAAAATATAAATATTTAAGAATTTTCGAATTTGCCAGAACATGTGAAAAATTCTAATTGCTTATGGAAATCTATAAACAATAAGATAAATAATTGAAATGCTTTCAAGAATGTATAATAAATTTTTAAAAATGTGCAAAGAATTGCAAGGATATGTATTAATTTATACAGGCGATAAATGTATAAAAAGATTTATAACAACCTGAAAATAGTAATAATTTAAAATGGATAAAAATATCTACTAGTTTTAAATGTTGTATAAAAGTCCCTCCACACATGCGAAGAGTTTAATGAACAATGAATGAATTTACTCTCAGATGACGCGTGAACTGGAAGAACGTCAGAGTGAAACAGTAGAAAATTTGGGGCCGATTTCTGTCTGGAGTCCTGGCTTACCAAGCGTGTTCTGCTCAAAATTAACCTTCCTAGACGGCCCACAAGTTCAGCGTCAAGCGTGTTGTGGCTCCCCCCCCCCCCCTCTTTCTCTCTCTCTCTCTTCTTTGGCTTCCGCATCCCATCTTCACGCTTGGAGTCGCACACTTCTTAAATTAAATAGTCTAAATTATCCTCCAATTTGCTTTCTTTGCAAGTATCTCTAAAAGCTTTGCTTTCCATTCTTACTTTCCAATTTCAACAAATTTTATTTTGGGGCCTACTGCATTTTGATTGGATCTAGGAACACATGGTTCAGCTCGATTTAATCAAGCTTCATTCATCACCTGTTTACCTGATTCTTTGACTTCCAGCTTCTCAAGTAGCTGCTTATCAGTTAACACTGACTGGGTAAGGGTGGCTTGCTTCTCTAAGTTCTCAAATTTTATCGAATTTGGTTTCCTATTTTATTGTTTTAAAGGATTAAGGTTCTTCCCTAGAAAGGGTTAAAAGGATTGAATTCGATCTGCGTTTTTAGTCTGTTCAAATGGCATTTTTGCCCACAAAATGATTAACGGGCATTTCGGATTTCAATTTAGTTTCCGCTGCCAGGTGCTTGATTCAGTGATTGTGGAAAAGTTGTTTGTTTAGCTTTTTGAATGAGGCCAGTGTTGTTCAGATTCATGGCTATGAGAAAGAATGTAAACCCACATTTTAGCAAGGTTTTTAGTGACAGGAAGTGGGCTATTCATTTCTTTACGAGTTTGTTGGTGGCAGCAACTCTTGTCCTAGCTGCATTTTCTAGGATATACTTGCCTAGCTACGATGATAATGCATCAGAGGTTGATGCTATATTGGTTTCAAAATCCGATGAGTCTATTGATTGTTTTGTGGAAGATGAGATAAAGAGATCTCTAGAATCGAGTAGAGATTCAAAGGATCAACCCGGGCGGTTTGCCTATCTGATATCTGGTACCAAGGGTGACAGCCATAGGATAATGAGGGTCCTGCAAGCAGTATATCATCCGAGGAATCAGTATGTTCTACACATGGATTTTGAAGCTCCACCTAAGGAGCGACTGGATTTGACGATGTCTGTGAAGAGTGATCCAACTTTTCATGAAGTTGAGAATGTGCGTGTAATGGACAAATCCAATTTGGTTACTTATAAAGGTCCAACTATGATTGCCTGTACTCTGCAAGCCATCTCCATTTTGCTAAGGGAGAGCACAAATTGGGACTGGTTTATCAACCTCAGTGCGTCAGATTATCCGCTAATGACACAAGATGGTAAGATTTGGAAAATGTTTCTTGCTGTTGCATGATAGTTGATAACACTTACTGCTGCTATGCTGTAGTCTACATTTGACAATGTTATGTGGTATTTAGTGGTTGATTAAGTAATTGTTTACTTAGAGCATTTGATTGTGTTATAAACAATAATATCTAAGGCCAACTTTCCATATCAGGAGTACGAGGGTGTAGCCGTAAGGTTGTAGTCGCCTCTGATTCCTTGTTGCTACATCTGTTGTCAATAACTTTCTTTGGTGCAATTTCTTCAACACAATGATTCTATGCTTGATTTCTGACATGTTAGTAGCCTAAAGAGTTCTTCCAAGTAATGAATTAGCATTTTTCAAAGGAAGAACCAAAATTGGCTGATATAGCTGTCCTGATCAACGACTTGAGGACTATAGTAATTTGCATTGATAACATGAAAAGAAAAGAAAAAAAGCAGGACAGTAATCTTTAGTTAGTTGATGTGATGGTGATTTGAAATTAGGCTATTTGGCATTTACACTATGATGATTGGACCACTTACCATAGATGCTGTCAGAATTTTGTGGGGCTTGAGAGCCCTACAGAAAATAATTATTTGAAGGTCTTTGCCCCAATGATCTCATGTGGACATAGAGACTATCTTTCATTTCATCTTATATGGAACTACTGTCATTTACTTGCCAGTTTATTGACCTGTTGTGACTTATGTTGTAGTCTTATGATCTGGAACCTGTGATTGGAATAAACCACCTCGGCGGCATATATGCTCCATTCTAGGTTGTGAGAAATTGGTAGTCCCAATAATTGGTCCTTTTGATGCCTTTCATTGAATGAGGCCTTTAAATTCTTCTATGCAATGCTTATACCAAGGATCTAACATCAAATGGAGCCTTTTCCTGCTTTCATCCTCTGTGACAATTCAATTGACATGTCTGGAAAAATCTGAAGTATTATGCAATGATTCCAGCTTCAGGCTCGAGACAGATGTTTATTGTAAACACCTGGTCTAGATAGGCTTTCTTATGGGAAGCTGATTTTGCTTTCTTTGGATTGGATTTTCAGAGGTTTTCATTTTTCAATTGAAAACTGGCTGCAAGAAATTTTAAAAATGTTTTCGTGTGTCTCCCAAAAACCAACTTTCTCCTAGTGAGGGATAATATTGCTTACATTTGGATTTCTTCTCATCCCATTCTGGTGGATTTACACTACTATTGGGTACTGAAGATTATATTCATTCATGGTTTCTTTTTGAATTACCTTTTGTTTGTAACTTACATCCTAATCAGGCAAAAAACAACAGAAACCAATAAAGGGATTTAGGGCATCATGAACATGCAATAAGAAAGGACGCAGAAAAAAATTCTTATTATTGCTTATGTCTTAGTCTGAAAAACAGACATTTGTCTAGGTGTTTAGAACCATGCTTGTTCCTGAGTAATTAATTTGAGTTCTGCTCTGTAAAAGTAGCTTTAATTAGATCAAAGGAGATAAGATATGAAATTGTTTTGCCCCTACATAGATTCCTGGATGACTACTTCAGAGCACGTGTAGATGACAGGCTGCCAATTTCAATATGTTGTTCTACATGCGATTTTGCTTCATTGCTCATGAGTTTTCCACAGATTTTACATAGAAATCGCAACATGTAGTAATCCTATGCTGTCTTATTTTGGTACAACTTGTCTTGATGCATATATGATAAAACAACAGGAGGGTGCCGACATGGCAATTCATTGTCATTCTTGGTTTTCTATTCTGTGTATTTGCTGAGTGTTAATCCATGATTCATAGCACAATCAAACAGTTTTATATACCATTTGTCTTTGCAGACATGCTTTATGTCTTCTCCAATCTGTCACGGAATCTCAATTTTATCGAGCACATGCCGATGGTAGCAGGGTGGAAATTGTGAGTATACCATGGCTGGATACTTGTGCTTTCATCTGTTTGTACTAGACCTCAGCATGAATTCATATGTCTACAGGAACCAAAGGGCAAAGACCATCATTGTTGATCCTGGCCTCTACTTGTCCAAAAAATCTGATCTTGCTGTGACTACTCAGCGTCGATCACTTCCTACTGCTTTTAAGTTATTTACTGGTATGCAAGTACTCTATGTGCCATATTGTGCTCCATGATCATAACTTTGAAGCCTTTGCTAGCCCTGTGTTTGATCTGGACTCTCATAAATCGAATTTCTTCTTGTGTTTGTCACTTGATGTGCATGTGTTTAAGCTTGGTAAGGAGAAATTGATTAATTCCAATTTCATGAAGAAATGCATGTATAATTCCTCAGACAGATGATGGTGCTCACATTAGACTAGTTCCACTGTCCTGAAGGAAAATAAATGATATTATCTCTAACACATAGTAATCCTAACATATATAATTCATATGAATTTGAAGGAACAGATTAATTTGATAACATTCACCATGTTGCATTTTTAAGAAAGTGGAGTGATATTTTTGGCATTTGTGGGAGCAGAAGTTCAGTTATAGAGCTAAGATGAGTTTTTTTTTATTTTTAAAATTACTTTTCTCTCTGTTTCTACATTGTAGCTAGTTTCTTGTTTAGTCTCATATTTCCTTGCTTTTGCTATAAGGTTTGCTTGTAGACTGTCTATTATGCCATTCTGTTTTTCTATATGTACTGATGTCTGCTTCAGAAACACTTTCATCACTTTCATTCCCACAATTAGACGATTTCAGTGTATGTGCTTGGACTCCTGCTGGCACGATTTCATATTCTCTTATGCTCTTAATATTGCTATGTATCTCTTGATTTGTTTTTTTTTTTTTGTGGAGATATTGACATGTATCCCCTTTATGTGTATCAAAACAATTTTTTGGAATAATTTTTTCCAACCATCATGCTTTTTAAATAACTCTTACCCTTCACAATCAAATGTAACAATTTTGAACAACCCCCCCCCCCCAAATGCAAACATGGCAAACCCATAAATGACTATACAACAACAACAACAACAACACCTCCCAGTGTGGGTCCTGTTTTCGCGGGGTCTGCGGAAACACGTAAATGGCTATGCTAAGGCATAACTGACAGCCAAGTGAGCATTAGGGGACTCAGAGAAATGTTACATCTGATTATGAAGGAGGTTAAAAGTTTAATTTTGAAAAGGTTGATGGTAGAAAATATAATTTCAAAATAGGTCAATGAGGATAGATGTCAATCCCCCCCCCCCCCAATTCCTTTCCCTAATTCTCTATAATATATTTCTAAAATATTGAAGTCTTGCCACACTATCTAAAACTTCCGCTCTTTTTTTCCCCCCTTTGGGGTTGGAGAGGGGCGGGTGTGGAGGGGATCTTCCTAGTCAACGCAAAAAATATAAGGTTACGTATATCTAGATCTTTTCAAATCTTGGGCGAGATCTGCAATGGGTGGTGTTGCTGGTTGTAAAGGATTGTATTTGTTGGGACCTAGGACGACTGTTTTTACCAGGCTTGACCTTCCATACATGAAAGAAATCAGAGAGGGAGTCATGTACTAGCTAGAGATAACAGATGTATACTGGTCTTTGTCAGCCTTGCAAGGTCCATGTCAATTTCCCCTTTTTTTTTGGTGTTTTGAGGTAAGAGGGAAAAAATTAGACAATAAGTCAGAACTCAAAAGGGCTGGATACACAATTAGCATCTTACAAGGAAACCATACAACTCCCACAATCACAGTCTATAAAATCTAATATTTCAGACCTCATTAACCCAAGACAGAATACGAACTCCTGATCTGTCTGTCTGTGGTAAGTTGAGCATGTGTTTTCACACTACCAAAGAGCATTGTCTCTAAAGTTTTAGCTGACAGTGGAAATGCAATCTAAAAGAAGTGAATGTTCTTATATTGAGAAAGTATGTTATAGCCCTATACCATATTATTTTCTTTAAATGAACCAGCTTCATGTTCAGTTGCAATGTTGCATTCCTTACATAGGAATTTATAGATGCAAATGGAAGAGGAGCACTACTTGGAGTAGTAAGTACTTCAGTTCTGATTGGAGAGAGCAGGGGTTCAAATCCTGTCCAATACAAGGTCTGCCCCCTTCCATGTGTAAGGCTTACCCACTCTATCCCCCTTGCCAAGGGAACCTTACTCTCCCGGGTCCAAGCTTGGCTGAAAACAGGGGGAAAATGCAAATGCCTGACATTTACCTATTACACTAAGAAGTGATGACCTTAACCACTTTAATATTCACTAAGCAAAATTTTCAGCTTTGGTTACAGTACAAAACATTTGAAGTTCTTTGTATTCCTGTTGCTGGGTAGTAAGTAGTCAATGCCTCAAATCTAGGTGGAATGAGAATATTAAGAAACTAATTTTCCTGTGATTTTATGAGCGGTGTTCTGCCCCCTTCCCCCAAAAACATTAAGGAAATAAAATTGCCACTGTCGCTTTCATTTATCTTTTGCAGGTTCCGCTTGGGT
Organism: Selenicereus undatus; assembly: GCA_017589665.1. Classification (NCBI taxonomy): domain Eukaryota; kingdom Viridiplantae; phylum Streptophyta; class Magnoliopsida; order Caryophyllales; family Cactaceae; genus Selenicereus; species Selenicereus undatus. The sequence goes on from JACYFF010031957.1 coordinate 44,696,643, forward strand.
CATACTGAGTCGATCTTTTGTTGAATATTGTATATGGGGCTGGGAGAATTTCCCGAGAACTCTGCTATTGTACTTCACTAATTTCATCTCTTCTCCTGAAAGTTATTTTCACACTGCAATTTGCAACAGCAAGGAATTCCGCAACACAGCAATAGGCCATGATCTTCATTACATTGCTTGGGACAACCCTCCCAAACAGCATCCCCGGGTCTTGACAATTAAGGACTTCGACAAAATGGTCAAAAGTGGTGCAGTATTTGCTCGTAAATTTGCAAAAGATGATCTAGTCTTGGATAAAATTGACAGGGAGCTTTTAGGGCGTTCAAACCGATTTGCACCAGGTGCTTGGTGTATTGGCAGCTCTGGCAATGGGGCTGACCCGTGCTCATTACGAGGTAATTTTTCTATTTTTAGGCCAGGCCCTGGTGCTGTAAGACTTCAAGAGCTTATGAACACACTGTTGTCAGATCAATTCCGGAGTAAGCAATGTTCTGCAAACAGATGATGGTCTTCAAATCTGCTGTAAATTCCTTTTTATTTGGGGAAAGTTGTACAAGGTACACGTTGAGCTGGTGTAAAAATGTGAAAATTTTGGATCGTTATAAAATATCAATTGAGCGTTGAGGGCCTACAAGATCACGTTTACGATTGTAAGAACCTAGATCTTCTTGTTTTTTTTCCTTTCTTTCTATATACAAAAATGGGTTATTAAGAGGCCGCCCCGGGGGGTTGTTCCCTGTTTCACAAGATGAGGACATCTCTCTCTTTTTTCAATAGTTATATTGTCCACCAGGTTATACAAATATAATTATACAACCGGACTCATAAAAAAATTGTCAAATTTCGACTCACTAAAAATATCCTATAGTTAATTAAAATATACTGCTGTGTTTCTTGATTCACTCACTAAAAATAATGTATATCTCACTAAAATATTTTAGTGAGCTGAGACAGTTTTGGTGAACTAATACGTACTTTTAGTGAGCAGACATACCGAAACTAATGTATCTTATTTACCGAAATTTCACTTAGTAAAAATACTATATATCTTATTAAATGTGCTATGATACTAAAAAAAATGTTATTGTGAATTTGAAACTCACTAAATTGTATTCTAGTTTTCTATATTTTTTTAGTGAGTTATGATATTTATTCACTGAGTTGTTATATAATACCACCGGTTGTACAGAAGAAGTTGTACAATCGAATTTCAACTAACTAAAAATGTATGGTTCACTATAATACTTAGTGAGTTAATATATACTTTTAGTGAGTGGATAGATCAAATCAATGCATCTTACATACCCTAAGTTTCACTTAGTAAACGTAAAATATAACTTATTAAAATGTGCTATTGTACTAAAAATATATTATTGTTTATCTGAAACTCACTAAACTATATTCTAATTGTCTACATTTTTTTAGTGAGTTATGACATATATTTAGTGAGCTATGGCATATATTTAGTGAGTTGGATTATATTTAATTAATTCACTACATTCACTACATTTCTATTATACTCACAAAATATAATACAAACACCCTTATGTCATAGTAAAAAATGATTGAGCTGTAACATAACTCAAGAACTTCCCAATATTATTTGCTGGCTATCTATACTATTCTTTTTACTGAATTATGCCATTTATTTAGTGAGCCATGATAGATATTTGGTGAGGTATAAATTATAGTGTAAGACAACATATTTTTTATAGTGAACTATACTGATAGTGAGCTATTATTTTCCCTGTTAGGCACAAGATTAATTATAGTGATTACATTTGGTGAGCAAATAACTGATTTATGATTGTTGAATATAAACTCAATACAAGTGAGCTAAATGTATTTCTTTAGTGAGCCAATGACTATATTTAGTGTAACGCTCCAATAATACATAAATCATATAGCTGCATTTACCTACCTAAGCTTAACACCAAGGAATCAATGAACGGGCGTTACCACCGTCCGCAAGGACAAGGCTTCGCTTGAATATGAAATTTTAGCCATAAAATCAAAATTTATCCTCAAATGGGCAATCACGTCCATTCAAACCATTTAAGTACATACAGGAATGATGCTAACTTTTCAGGGTTACATCAACATACATAACTCCGTTTAATAATACAGTTGTAACATCAAAATACATATTGCAATTCAGATATACAGTTGGGATACCAAAATGCACCACAATAAGGAATGAAAGCATCTTAGCTCTTCTATCCGCCAATTACATGGACGGTCATGACTTATTTCTCACCTTCAGCTTCCCTGCCCGCCTGAGATCGGTTTACCGAACACCTTCCTAAAACAAAACATAAAAACATTTCAAACTGTGAGCCAAAACTCAGTACATGCATCCCTGTACTAATAAAAATTCACTGACAAAGAAATTATGAGGGTCCGCTTTGCAATTCATTTTGATTTTAAAACAGGGAATGTGATGTATATAAAACTAAGTTGTCATTTATTATCTGTTAGTGCACCCCTTAGTAACTGTTACGATCTATGTATAGGTGTACACCTGCCAAGCCGACCGGAAGACCTGACCTAAAGCTGCGCGGGTAATTGGAGGGCAATGCCCTGTAACTGATAACTGATGGGGTCACTAATTATGTTGTAAAACACTAATTCAATTGGTTCATTGATGTACTTACCAAAACATTATAATTTCGATAAATACGTGCTGATTTCTAAAGATACAGTCAATGAACGTATCTGGGGGTTTTTTAAAAGGTTAGATCTAGATGCACTAAAACGAAGAGAATAGAATGAGTGTTTAGGCCTTGATTCTGTTCAAAAATCATTATAGGCATATGAGTTTAGAAATGAACTTATTTTCATAATGAATACATTTACATAAAATTAGCACAATGGATACATTTAAATAAAAGAAAAGGCTTATAAAGAATTTGTGCGAACCAGTTAATAGATTAAACTGATAAAGTTAAATAAAGTATAGAAATGCTAAGTTAAGACACGGTAGCGAGTTTAGGGGGGTAAGGGCTTATGATGAGGGTATGGAATGAGTAATCCACAACTTATACTCCCGACTTCAAAATGAGACATAAGACCCCAATATAAACAGCTTAGGAAGTCCCCTAAAACTTTCATTTAGGACACGAAACATGAATCCCATGACAGGTTCCCTAAAATGGGGTTAGAACACCAACATGTCAGGTTTCAGTGTTGAAAAATCCATTCTACCTAGGTTCAGTAAAATGACCATAACTTCCTCCACAGACCTCGGATTAAGGTGATTCAAGAGTCATTTTAAAGCTAACATCCAGACCTATCTTACCACTAAAAATAGAATTTTTGGCCTGTCCGATCATTACCAGTTTTGTTCCAAAGTTCGTTCTTTTTTTTTGAAAATTCCAGCAGCACTGCTTTAGTTTGTTCCTTCACTTTTTTACACCAAACCTCAACTCAAACTCTTTCTTAAGAGTGTATAAACACACTTTGGTACATCCCAACCTCAAACAACGACACCATATATAATTCCTCTTCATATTCATATCAAATAAAACTCCTTTTCTAGTCACATAAACCCACACACCTCAAATTTAACATTAGTTGGTCCAAATCTTGCATTTTAGACAAACCCTAGCTTTGGTTCACTTTGAACTCACTCCCAACTTTTCCAAAGCACCATAAACAACATAACAACTTCAATATATCAAGAGATAAGCAAAGACAAGGATAAAATATGCAATAAACATCACTTAAACAAGAAGCTTTGCATGACCAAGATGAAACCCTAACCCTAGCCTCATCCAATTTCAACTCCACCATAATCCATCAACAAAATGATTCTTAATACCATAAAAAAAACATAATCCATCACTAAAACAACCAAAATAAGAAACAAAAACCAACAAGATCAAGAATCAAAAACAAAAATCAGCATAAGGGTGAAAATAACACTCACTTTGAGCTTGAAAAGAGGTAGATATGATTCTTGATACTTGTGGAAGTGAAAGAGGTATTTAGGAGTGGTGAGTGGGGGATGTTTTGAGGGTTTTTGGTGGTTGAAAGATGGCTCGGAGGGGGGTGGGCTGCTGCTGTGTGCCGTGTAGAGAGAGAAGGAGGAGAGGGAAGAGAGAGAAAGTCTCTTGAAAGCTTGGTGCAAAATGAAGATAAAATGAAAATTTTTACAATTTATACCACATTTACTTGGCTACAAATACAAGTAGAAAAGTCAAAATTGTCAAGTTTGATTAAGGCTTAATTAAAAGGGCTTAGCTAAATAAATAAAGATCAAGTCTTGTTGCATCGCAAACGACCCTAAACGGGTTCGGGTTTAGCGAAAAAACTGAAATCGAGTGCATTTGCGAAATTTTTTTTTCCCCCAAAGTTTGAGATAAATGGTTGTGGTGCCTTGAAAAAGAATTCTAAACATTAAATTCATAATTATCAAGGCCTAACTCGATTTTCAAATTCAACTAACACAAAACCCCGAATTACAAAGTGAGAGCCTTTCTGGAATGTCCATTGGAATCATAAAAGAAATGAGGTAAATGAAATTATATTAATCCCATGGATTAATGAAATGAAATTAATAAGCATAATTTAAGGTTGGACTATTACATTTAGTGAGCACATAACTCATATTGGTGAGCTGTTGTTTCTCATATGTACATAGCGACAATGAAAATATCATCTGGAAAAACAACCATAACATTTGTGGTGAGCTATAATGCAACATCAGTGAGCACGTAGGTTAATCCTAGTGAGCCAAACGTTTCTTTTAGTGAGAAAAAAATTATTCTGTAGCACAGGGCAACATATTTTTTTATAGTGAGCTAAATGTATACCGCTAGTGAGCCAACGACTATATTTAGTGAGTATATAACTCATATTAGTGAGCTGTTGTTTCTCATATGTACATAACAACAATGAAAACATCATCTGAAAAAACAACCATAACATTTGTGGTGAGCTATAATGCAACATCGGTGAGCATGCAGGTTAATCCTAGAGAGCCAAACATTTCTTTTAATGAGCAAAAAATTGCTCTATAGTACATGGCAACATATTTTTTATAGTGAGCTAAATATATATCGCTAGTGAGCCAACGACTATATTTAGTGAGCACATAACTCATAATGGTGAGTTATCATTTCTCGTATGTCACAAACCAGAATTTACATGGAATGAATGCAATCCAGTTCGAAAATCTCGAAATTAACTCATCAAAACGCAAAATTAACAAACACAACTTCCAATCCCGAAAACAAAAATAGAGATCGAAAAAACGCTATTAAACTTGACGAACAATTCCGTTTAATGAAGATTCAACCTCAATAGCGACGTTAAGATCAAACCCAACCATTCAATAATTGTTGAACACTAAAGTAATCGAAGCAACGAAGAGTAATCGAACAATGGGAAGAATGAAAACCGCGATTTCAAAAAATTAAGGAGCATGAATTTTTATTTTTTTTTAAATGAGTCAGGACTCAACAATTGTAGGACTCAAAACTGCAGTTGGTGGGCCTGGATGGACAATTGAGTTGTCCACCTGATTATACAAAATAATTTGTGCTCTTTTTTTAATATATATTTGGAGCAGAAAAACCTCTTGCTTTTTTCTTTTAATATGTATTGTATATGGTGCTGGTATGTGATATAAAGTGCTCACAAGTCGGATAGTGTTAGAGCAAGAACAATGGTGAGCCAATTATTTGGCTCATCGGTAGGGGTCTATCATTGCCACATCAAGCCTCTCTCTTACTTTTTGCCTCACAAGTCTCATCCTCTTCAATGGTTGACTCACTACTTTGACTCACCAAATAAAATAATACCCATGAACCCACACCCCAATACACAACTACTTTTTTAAAAAAAAAAAAAAACAAAATAACAACAAAACTTAAAAAAAAAAGGGAAAGGGGGACGGCTTGCTGCAGAGAGCCGCCCCGCGAGCCTGCTGGGCGAAGCTGGCCGGTGCACAGCCGAGGGCTTACCCTCGCCCCCCCCCCCCCATTTTCTTGCTTGCGGGGGCACCAGTGCTCATGCTCTTAGTTGACATCCTCCGACGCATGCTGCATGCAATAGATGGAGATATTATATTAAGCAATCAGGCGTAGAATTCATTTGTTCACCCAGTCCTCAACGGTAATTATATAATTATCAGTAATAGCTCGTTTGGTTCCATGCAATCAATTTGGTAATGTAATCAAAATGCTAATGATGATATCATTACCATATTTGGTTCCAATTAAGGGATGTAATCAAAATTCTATTATAATCATATTTACTTCAATTTATGTAAATACAATTGTTTGATTTTTTCTAAACTATTGTCATTACATACCTTTGAATCAAAGTCTACCAAACTATGAACTACTATACTTGAAAATTTCTCTCTTTTCTCTCTGTTATCTCTCCTTTGCTTCACATCTCAGTATACCATCACTTTTTTAAAGTTTGAACCCCCCTTACCCCCCTTTTTTATCATCTCCATATTAGATAAAATTTAACCCAGATAATGATCATATTATTGTAACTGTATTTTTATATATTCTAGATATCATTATCTCTCTGCCCCCTCTCATCATCATCATCATCATCATCATCAATATCATCATCTCTCTCTACTTGCTAAACTTGAGTAACATTACATTATTGTTAATTATAGAAAATGGAATGAAGTCAGTCTCATATGAAATATCATAATCATGGTGATAATATATTGAATCATAACTGTCAACAAAGGTGCAAATAATTAATGTAAGCAAAATAAAATTTGAATTGAATTGTACGTAATTCATATCACATGTAAAATGAAGTGTTGTTTGTAAATGAATTCATTCAATTATAGTTGTAAAAACTTTGTAACCAAACATTGTAATATAATTATTATCCTATTTTATTAAATTTAAACTTATATTATATAATTGATTCCATTACATACTAATTATACTACTTTCAATCAAATGTCACATAATAGTCAGTCAGCAGGTGCTACGATCACGAAGGTGGGCGGCCACGAACTTCTTGCAGTGCCAGCGTGAAACTCGCTTGCGGCAAAATTAAAATAGCTTTTTGAAAAAAAAATTTGTTTTGGTCATAATTACTCTGCATTTTTCTTAGCTGGTTGACATAATTACAGAGTGCATTTCCATTTAGTTGTTTCTTTCTCTTGGCTACTAGTTTTTTCTTTTTTTTTTTTTAGTTGTACCACACAACAGGGTGTACATTGCATGTGTACGGATGTACGCTCCATCTTGGATGACATTACAGACTCACTGAAAATCCGTTACATTAGGCATTATAAAAATGCGCGTTCTCTGATTGTAAGGCGTTGCATTCTAAAACATTTTATGGGCTGCCTAGGCTCAAATCTTATTGTGAGTACAAATGAGGGAGTTGTATTTTTTATTTTTCTTTTTTGGGCTGCCAATTAATTCTCCTTTCTTCATGACATAATCCCTTTTTCGATTCATTCCTCTTTTGATTTTTCTTTCTCTTTAGATTATTAATCTAATTTTCTTAAATGATGACTAAATAGTTATAGTAACATTTTTTTACTCATAAATGATGTCCAATAAAATTACACTTAATTAACAACTTTTTTGTAATTATTTTTGTGGGATGCCCACTAATATACATAGTACTGCTCACTGACTTATATAGTAACTCTCACTAATTCATATTATTATTATTATTATTATTATTATTATTATTATTATTATTATTATTATTATTATTATT
>JACYFF010031957.1:44722701-44737508 GCA_017589665.1 Selenicereus undatus
ATCACAAAAATATGGGTGGTTGGTTTTTTACTATCTTGATGTATGTGTCATTGACTTTTTTGAGCCTTTCTGTTTTTTCACTTTATTTTTAGTACCTTGCTGCCTTCACTTTGATTTTTTGCTACCTTTTGGACTTTTTGTTTTCGTCCTTATGGCTCAATTTTATTTTTTTTTTGAAATTAAGAAAATGTCTCAAATTTGGGTAGAATATGTATGCAAACTATTTTTAGGACTTTTTCAGGAAGTATACTTGCTCTTATTGATTAAATTTCTTATAATGACTTTATTGGTACTGGTTATCACAACCTACTGCTTATAGCATAAATAATATATTTTATATAATTATAGACCTATCATGCTTAGCACCATAGTAAGGTTTAAATAGAGAATTTTGATTGTTACCTAAATTTAGTTGACATTGGATCCTAGCATTCTTCTAGCTTCATTACAAGAAATGATGCATCCACCCATGCTCAAATTTGTCTCCTTCTACACTTATATCCATGGCAGGGCATATTCGATATGCTTAAGGTAAACGTGCATAGGGTATCAGTGGGGAAAATTTTGCCACTTAATAAGTGTGGCCGATAGTGCAGTATCTACGCTTATATCCGTGGAAGACTGCGCCATTTATCACGCTTATAGGTGTAGGTAGATTCCCCTCTCTTGTATCTGTGGCCAGAGTAACCTTTGAAAAAAAAAAATCATTTTCACCACTCCCTCACTTATAAGTGTGACGTTATGCATTTGATAACTAACTTTCAAATGCTTTAAGCAGACAATTAATTTTGACGGAAAAATTGTTATATAAAAGAAATAAAAAGTCATTGTATTAAAACAAAATGCAACTAATTTATATTCACTAACATGTGTGTGTGTGTATATATATATATATATATATATATATATATATATATATATATATATATGTCTATATATATATATATAGGGGGTTGACCTAGGGGAGAGAGAGAGAGAAAATATATATTTAACCATAATGTAAATGATACAAAAAGTACAACTTTATAACCATAACAAATTGTCATCAATTAAGTTCAAAAATAACTAGTGTTCAACCACATAATGACACGTACGAAATTGAATTCAACATGCCTACAATGTATGCATTCAGTGCCTAAAAGTTGAGATTGTTTGAAATGTACACGTATAAGATTGAAGCTAAACAGAACAAATGAGATGGTCTAGAACTCCATAATTTCCAGTGAACACTTCACAAACCCAAACTTTATATTCGATTCGCTTCAACCTGAAATTTCCAAACCCATAAATTAGGGTTAAGTACAACAATCAAGACTACTAAAAGAAAAAAACTTCTAAAAAGATTGCAAGATATAATATCTATTAACCTTCACAACTAGATAGTCCCGCTCTACAAACATTATGTAAGATCTTTACCTTTAGGTTTGTCTTTTTAGTAGATTCCCTTATTTTGAAAAAAATGTAGCAGAATTCCGCCTACAACTTAGCTATTTTCCTTTTACAACATGTCACAAATACAATAAGAAACTATTCACAATCTCAACGGCTACATGCCGGAGCAAATCAACTCAATGGCCACACGCCTGAAGTATCCAATACAAATCCAACCCTCACCATGAATAAATCCAAGAAATTAAACAAGCCACGATAGGCATTTCAATGCACAATGTAAATCAAATAACTCATTACCATAAAAACATATAACTTAAATATTTTTAAACTAAACTCACAATGTTCACATTTTACAGTCTCTCAAGTAACACCTTGTCAACCATTTGTGGATCAGCTTTGTAATCGCATACGTTTAATACCTATTGTAATTATATTCAAATTGTAAACATGTGATTGAATCTATCGTATTAAAATTGAGAATACATGAAAGATAAGACCATATTTACCACGCATGCAAGATAATTGGCAGGTCCACTTAATTATGCGACAAAACAATGCTTGAAACTTATTCATTAAATACTTTTATATTAAGAGATCTTTACTTTGCTAGGGAGGCCGTCCGTGGTTGTAAGCCTCACATCCCTAGGTATCTGTTGGAGTTGCCTCTTTACCTCTTCAAAAATAATTTCATTAAAGACTCTATTTTTGAGATAATGGGAACTTTCTGTATTCCTCTCTAAATCTTGTAAATTTTGTAGATAACTTTCATATGGATGTTTATAGCTTTTTTAGGATGCTAGCTTTGCATCCAATCTTTTAGAGTGTCCTACATCACTAACAGTCAACAATGATTTAAAAACTATGAAAGATACACAGGTTTAACAGATAGCAAACCTTGGAAACCCAATAAGCGCAACATGTCCGTGGCCAAACTTTGTAACTTCAAAACCATCTCCTCCTCCATCGGACCCCTGATTCAGAATTCATGTAAGAATTATAGCTGAATGTTCAGAAAAGCACATCATAATACTAGGAGACCAGAACGCAATGGGAAAAAGGCATATCAAAATCAACAAATAACAACAGCCTTATTCCACCCAAAATAAGAGGAACCACTGAACCAACCACAACCACCGTCCCTAAAAGAAAAAGAGGGGAGAACAACCAAAACAGAACAACATGGATATTTCAGCTAGCCCACCCATAGGATGCTTCGCCAAATGACAAATATAGAAAATCCAATTATGACAGAACTCCTCTAGTCCATAACAATGAATATAACTTTCAGAAAGATCTGATGGTACTACTAGCAATCAGTAAACTCCAGAGTGGTCTAGTGAAGTAATTGAATGTATTGTATGGTGTCAGCGTATCAAATAGTTATAAAAAATTAAAAAAAAAAACTAGATTCGTCATAGTGTACACGTCAACAGAAAGCAAAATAAAACTGAATCTCAGCACCAGATTGAAAGGATATAATGAGGAAGATAAAAATCATATTGATAATCAAATTAAGAGGATCTGCCCCAGTCTCACTAGGAGCACAAATTTGGAATAGATTGAGAAACTTTCAAGCATGGAAGGAATTAGTGACATTTATAGGGGGATATTCAGAACTATGTAAAAGACTATAAAGTCGCAAAAAATCAAAAAGTTTGCATACCTTAGGCAGCTCTAACAGCTGTGTTCTGAGCCTCGCAATTTTCGCCTTGAGTTAACCCATATGATACTTTGCATAAGCACAAATTAAGAAGCCTTTAGTTTTCATTCATCACCACCAAAACCCTGAAAGATTCAATACAATAAAGCTATATGAACACAACTTCACAACAATACTCAAAACCCATTCTTCCATGGATGCCTGCATTATCAATTTGAGTGTAAAATAAATGCCACAAGTATACGACTATCGTCGTAGTACTTGAGGATCGTCTCCTCAGGGACAGAGAAGAGATTAAGGTCACTAAATAAGGTCAGACTATAATAGGCTAAACTAATAAAGTGTCTAACACATAAGGACTAAAATAAACAAGATAAGCTAAAGTAATTTTATCTCATGCCCATGATGTCTAAGATTATCAACCAAACAAAACTCACTAAAATAAACTAATGCATATAAATCCATTGAATTTCTCTAATCTAAATGAAACCATAATCAACCAAAATGCAACCTTCATAATGTGTTGGTAAATAAACTAACCTAATCAACCCCAAAATAGAAAGAGTTATGGAAACAGGGGATGGACATAACACTAGAATTCATACTACAAATAAGTAAAGAACATAGTAATAATCCAACATTTAAAGGAAGAAACAGGGAAAAGAAGACAGAAATGAGCAACTGAACAACTAAACTTCTAAAATTAAACATAATCGAATCAGAGCATAATCATCCAAACTAAGCAAAAATCAATCAAATTAACTCAACTAAAATCAGAATACAATTGCATCAACCAAACTAAAGAAAACAAACAAGTAAACTTCAGGGCAGAGACTCATAACAAAAACAGAGAAACAGGGCAATAAATCAAAACCTGAAACAAAGAAAACAAAGGCAAGAGGGACGAGTCTGCCATTGAACACGCTGCCAATTCGACCATCATCATCACTAGTTCACAGGGTTCTTGCCGAGCACTCGAACATGGGCAAATTCAGGGGAGGGGGAGCAATACCCGTGAGACCAGTCCATCAAGCAATCTTCATCAGTAGCACGAGAACCACGACGAACGAGCTTCAAAACTCACAAACAATGGTGGATTTGCCATTGCTAACGCTTCAACAGATCGAATTAAGGGGAGGTGGAAAACCAAAATCCATCAAACTTGTACCCAAAATATTATGCTTACAAGCTGAAAATCATGAATGACCACTCTAAATTAACAAAACAAAGTCTGTTCACATGAAATTGAAGACTGAAAACATATATGAAATCGAAAGGGATGCAACGAAACAAAACCCTGAATTACTAAAACTTAAAAAAACGAGAATACCCTCGAATTAAACCCAAAATTTGAAGCTAAAACCTGATTAAGACCTCTCTAACCCTCGCTCTGGAGCCGCAACCTTCGATTTATATATCTGGGCCTTCAATCTCGACCCTCGATCTGCTCCTTATGTGGACGGTGCAGATGATGATGCGCTGGCTGAGATGGAGGTGGTTTGGTGTGGTGAATGCACAGTTGATGGTGGAGACGACTGCTGGAGACGGAGATGCTGATGGTGCTGGATGGTATCGGGGATGAAGATGGAGATATGAGTGCTAATAGAGAGAGAGAGAGAGACCGAGAATGGGGGTCGGGTTCTGTGAGGTAAAGGTTTGGTCGAAGAGAGAGAAAGTGAGAGTTAAAGGGGGGCAGTAAGTCACGTGCCCAGCACGTGTGACTGGGGTCTCTCTCTCTCTTTTTAATTTTGTTTTTCGGTTATAAAAGAAAACGGGCTCCGAAAATTTGGGTCGGTTCGAGTCAATCTAGTCCAATACTTAATTTTCAGCATTTCTTTCATCTTTTTTCTGCAGTTGTCTCGAATTATTCAATACGTACAAAACAAAATCAAATCAAATAAAAATCTAAATATAGTAATTATTTTGAGCATAAATTAGGTATAAAGATATCGTAAAAATAGCATATTTTTAGCACGAACAATACCCACAAACTGGCAATCATGTTCATCCTCCAAATTACCTTAGCAGCACCAAATTTATACAATTAATGTGCATCTAAGTTGTGAAAAGCACATATATATTAACTAAATTGAGAAATTGAATGGGCAAAATCGAATTGGGAGACTCATGGCTCACATCCAAAATCACCAAGAACACCACCAAGAGAAGAGGGGGATGTGTGGTGGCGGCGTGGCGGGGTCCTCGCCGGCTATTGGCAGCATCGTTGACCTTGGGGCGGCGTAGCAACGGCGATAGGTAGCGTTGGGGAAGCAAGGGATTGAGGAGTGGAGTTCTCTCCGCATAGTTGAGTGAGAGAGAGGGAGTGCGGAGGGTGGCAGAGTGTCGTTGATGGCACAATGGTTGACGATGGCCCGATGTAGGCACAACTAGTTGCCCGATGTTGTTCGTTGTCTGCAGAACATGGGATCCGAGGGGGCACTGCTCTGGGAATAAGAAGTAGGGGGTATGGGTTGATTTTTTTTAAAAGAAAACTATTACAGGATGCTTTTACATGGCTGTAGTAGACTATATTATTTTACTGACTTGACACTTGACAAGATAATACATAATGGCGTAACAATTTTTCAGAGCACTTAATGCTCACAAAACTAGTAATCCATATTAAGATTTTACATGTCTTCATCTCCAATAATGTCTTCAAGTTCATTATTATTGAAACGCCTTGAAAATTCTGATTCATTTTATTACTGACCTTTAATCTATTTAATGCAGCGGATAACAACCTAACGAGCATCACTGCCGTGTTTCATTAAGAAATATGTGCCAAAAAGAAATTCATTAAAATAGCCAAAAATAAAATTCAAAATCAACAATTCAATGTCAATGGTCAAACAATCAACTACAAGTCCAAGCTTTATTAAACTAACAAAGGTTTAACTAAAAGAACTTCTAAGCGGTCTGACTTTCATCACATCCCCATGCAGCACATTTGTTCTTGAAAGCAAAACATTTCAAACAATGAGATGGGACTCAATAATGTTTCCCCCTAACTGTGAAACACCTACTTAAATTCATTTCAAACATTTAGGGGTGAAAGGGAAACATTCAAACATTTCAAAAAAGATTCCCAATTAATTTATGATCTTTAAACATCAAACATTAACCATTATTCAAAACCAAAAAGAGTTAATTTCATGGCGAGTGACCCTAACAAAGGGTCTCATGGCCTTCTGCTGAACAATTTCATGGGTTACCAAAACCCATCTTGTCATATATCCATTTACAATGGAACGTACCTAAAAATCGCGTACAATAACCCGAATAGACTAACTTATCTCTATATCAGGACCCTGATCTCAGGAGGCATTGTACTAACCGAAATTTTTTAATTTTGGCCTCACTATTTAGATTAGTATTTTCATTGATTATGTTTTATTTAATTTGCTATGTTAGATTTGTTTGCGTGCCAATTGAGAGTAATGATTTATGTGGAGTAATTTTCTAAATTTTTCTTATTGATTACGCGATTACATGAAATTAGTGGGTTCGTTAATGTAGGTTGGGCCCATTAGTTGAGACCCGACAGCCACTAAAAGACCTCCCTAAACCCTAGTTGCTACCCCCCTAATCATCATGCCCCTCCTGGATAATGTGTGCGCTCCCAAATTGTTACTAGCTATGATCCTTAGTGGATGGTAGATACAGGAGAAATAAAGTACATAGTTCAGGATTGAGTTGATCTTTGTGAACTTTCACTACTACCTGGTGGGTTCACAAATTGTCGTTTTAGGTAACGACGATGAAAAAGGTGTTCTTGATTTAAAGACGAATCATTCGAGGCTCCTTGAAGGGACTACGTTGTCTCTTCTCAATGCTCTCTATGCACCTGATGTGCGATGTTTCCTTATGTCTTCTGTTCCTAAGATTAGTTTTCTTTAATTTTCGTCTAGTTGTCTTAGACATCATATAGCATGGTGATTTGTTTGGCCATGTCACATTAAAAGATGTTTTCAATGGACAAAATAGAATATTTTTATCCTTGTCTTATTTTTGAATATGTTTTAGACGTGCTCATTTTGATCATAAGGGTCAAGATAGAGATAACTAGCTAAAGATGGCCTTTTAAGACCAACTCACTAGGCTTAAGGTGCAAAATGTGAGTTATGTCTAGCTAGTAAAGCAATAGAAAATCCTCTTGTAAGATTTCAAGGGCATCAAATCCCTTAGCATTCATTCACTTTAGACATTTGCGGGTCCATGAATATGAAAGCAAATCATGGAGTCATATATATTCATGATATAAGTATGTGTATCTACTATCTCACCGTTATTAAGTGCTCGATGTGTTCATATACTTTATAGCGCTAGTAGGACTCAATTGAGACGAAATATTAAAAACTCTTCGAACTAATTGAGATCATGAATATTTTCTTCATGAAACAAAATCCCGCAATATTGATTTCCTTAAGGATGTAGTTTCTTAGCATTTGGTGAAATTTAAAAGGGCCTCAATTTGTATACGTTACAATAAGACCTTCAACCACCTCTCGGTGAGGGGGATGATTTGAATTCTCACTAAGTCACCGAGGATAGTACACCTTCCTTATTTGATAGGAATGGTGAAGGTTTGTCTATTAAGGAGAATGAGATTTGTCCTCAATCTCCAAATGTTGAGGAGAGTCATTCCTGAACATGTAGTTAGTCCTCACATTCAGGATCCCACCTCCAATGGATAGTGGGAGTAATATTCTCTCCCTACTTAGGGTTCCATACCTCTTAGAGAAAAGGTTAGGAACACCTGGTCCCTTACCTCTTAGAGAAAGGGGGAGGGATTTCCCACCTAGGCAGATAAATAATGGAGGTCCCAGGATCCCAAGGACTGAGCGTGGATGAATTCTTCGACGATATTTTCAAATCGAAGAGGAAATAATCTTATGCACATCCCTTGGGAGTTGAGGGATCTACCTCTTGTCAAGAGACGGTTGGTTCACCAAATTACAAAGAGTGATTGGATGCGATAAGGGATGAGATGGACTCATTGACAAGGTTTGAGAACTTATTGAAACTCCACCCTGATGTAAATCTTCGAGATAAAACATCGGGTGGATAGTTCAATTGATAAGTTTAGGCCCGGATACTCCTAGCCCTGGTTGCCCATTTGGATTTTGAGTTGTTCGAAATGGACGTGAAGGTTGTCTTTCTCAATGGTGATCTTGAGAAAGAGATTTACATGGACCAACCCATTGATTTTGTATCAAAGGGATAAGAGGACAATGTGTGTCATCTTAAAAGGTCCACATGTGACCATTGTGTATGTTGAAAGATCAACATGGGGATTACGTTCCTTATGTTGATAACATACTATTAACTAGGGAACAACTTGAAGATGATCAAAGCTACTAAAAGGTAGTTATCCCATGTCTTTGAGACAAAGGACACGGGTGAAACTAGGTATGTCCTAGGAGTGGAAATAATCCAAAGCTGTCCCAAGAAGCATGCGTCGAAATGACTTGGAATGATTTTTGGGTTTATAATTCCTACCCCGGAGATACTCCAGTTGAGAAGGGTCCAACCCTGAGTCTTGCTCAATGTTCTAAAATAGATGACAAAAATAGAGATAGTCAACAAATGTCCTTAACCCTAGTATCATAGTAAGCTTAATGAAAGTCATGTTATGTACATGACCTGATATTGCTTTGCGGATAATTTGATAAGTCGTTATCAGAGTAACCCAAGACTTCCTGATTGGCAAGTCATCAAGAGAATCAAATGCTACCTTCGTGGTATTGATAACTCAGCGTTTTGCTATCAAGGAGCAAACCTCAAATTGAGAGGATGTTCAAATTTTGATTGGGGTAGTAACTCGGATAAGTCTAAGTTAACCTCAGGACATGTCTTCACCCTGAGTGGGAGAGCCAAGTTATGGTGCAGCAAAGAAGCACAGCTGCACAACAATGTCAGTTATGGAGGTAGATTGTGTATGTTATACCATAGAGACAAAAAGCATTGCCATTGGGTATATATATATAGACTAATAAGGTGATTATGTTCCCTTAACTAAACACATTCCTAGTGATGTGTCCAAAACTCATTGGTTGAGTCTTGGATTTCATAAGGTTTGGCATCTAGACATGTTCTGTTACGTGATGGACATGTTTTCTTCTATGAGCATGCTGCTCATTGTTGTATGTTAGGCATATTGAAATGTCACAGGCTTCTGATTGGCATAGTCACACAGGCAATCGCCCTGACGCTTTAATAGCAGGCAGGATGAGACATAATCATATTAGCACTAGGTGTGCAATATTGATTACTCACACTGGAAGTGTGTGAGTAGAATGAATATAGTTGCCTTAGTAAGACTAAGATGAGACTCGAGGGAGTCGAGTATGAAATAAGTTTTCATATTGAAGCCCTAAAAGTCGAATCTTGAGTGTCAAGGCCAACATTCACTATGTTGATCTAGTGGCTCAGGTTAGATTTTTGAGTAAAAATGTAGACTGACGATTCGCATGGCATAAAGAGTGACGAACCCAGCTAAGTGGGAGCTATGCCGTGACACACATCTCATACTGTGTGTGCCTGTAAGACGACCCATATGTGAGGTGACAATTGAATTCCCTTTCACTTGTCACTGTGTGACCCTATGGACGATGACCCTTTGACTTAAAGCTATGATATTAAGTCAAAGCTTAATAATGCTACTTTAATGTGATTCTCAAGGGCCACGATGTATATGGTTCATCGAGAACACGTTAGGAAAGCAATTAAACTAAGATAAGATTTCATGAGTATCTAAGGAAAATTTATCCACCATCACCATATCACCCCGGGCGAATGTTGAGAACATAATCATATGATATATCAGGCATAAGGGACTAAAGATGTCACTGGTGATGTCTTGAGATATTTTTAGGGTATCGTATTTCGTGAAGGTGTTATGTTAGTTGGATGCTGACTTAATATAACACTATTTGTTATCTTCGGTTGCACGTCCCATTCCCAGTATGAAGTGTGAGGAGACATGATTCATGGGGAACATGTGTTGTAACTGCCTTTTGTGGCCGAGTGGGAGCTGTAGGCCGGACCCATTAGTTGAGGCCCGACGGCCACTAAAAGACTTCCCTAAACCCTAGTTGCTACCCCCTAATACCTATATAAGGAGGTTTGGGGGGAGGGGTTAGCTAAAAACACACGAACTGAAATATTGTTTCTCTCTCTCCTCACAATTACTCTATCATTACTGCGGAGTAATCGGGTTTAGGACGTGGACGTTATAAGGCGACTCTAGTAGCCGCTGAAATTTATTATTACTGAAGAACTGATATTCTTATTGTAGGCTATTACCGACAGTTTAATTCCGCATCCAGGTTAGTCATGAATTTATTTCCTTCAGTTAAAAATTAAATTATGGTGTAATTACTCAAAAATTTGCAAGTTGAATTAGGATATTTGGGATCGAGATCAATCGAGGTTACATTAACTAGAATCAAATGCGTTTTCGATCTAATAATAAACAACACAATAAAAAAGGAGAAACGGGGCTAGAGCCCCAACCTTTTCGTCAAAGGCAGAAAAGAGGACTGGGGAACTTTGCTCCCCAGCCCCGTGACCCCCCCAGCCCAGTGAAAAAGAGAGAGAGAGAGAGAGAGAGAGAGAGAGAGAGAGAGAGAGGGAGAGAGAGGAAGCAGTGGTGGTGGTGTGGGCCGGCTATCACGGCCACGAGGCGCCGGTGAGGAGGCGAGTGGGTGGCTGTTGGGAAGCTGCATGCTACGAGGGTGAGGTGACAAAACCCTAACGACCTAACCCTCATCAGCTCTTCCACCACCACGACCTGCCACCACCACCATCTCCACTGCTAGTGGTGGGCTCGGATTTGGCCAAAACCAATTCAAAAGAGGGAAGGAAGAAGGCAGAACAGTGGTAGTGGTACTGCCTGGGAGGAGGAGATGCTCGGGTTAGCAACACGAGGAAGGAAGGCTACTCGAACGCAGCCCCAAATTCAACCCAATTAACCCTAAATCGGGCCCTTTAGCTTGGAATGGAGGTGGTGGTTCTTGATTCCCTAAACTACTAATAATTTGCAAATATTTATGAATTATTTGTGAGATTTGATTTGCTAATCAGATTAGAGTTGTGACGAATTGAGAACTTATAGGGAGTAGGTGGATTAATTGGGTTAAAATTGAGATGATTTTAGGGCATCCCCAACCCAAGTGCCAGTTTTTGGAACTCAAGCTTGCCACGTCAGCATGAAATCCACTTGCATTCCATTCAATCTCCAAACCAATGGAACTCAATTCAGGACAATTAATTACATGGAGCCCACAATTTATTTCTTTTTAATTTTTATGTTGTGTTTGGATTTTAACTTTTGTAACATGTATGAATTTTAATTTTTTTTTGGAGTTATGAATATTAATTTTGTTGACATAAAAATGTATAAATTTGAAATTTTAATTCCCCCCCCCCCGGTTTTTTTGTCTTTGTTGTCGAAGTATTTTAAAAAAAAAGTTCGAAAGTACAATTCAATTTAAAACTAACACAAAGAATGATGAATCTGAAAAATAAATTACAATATGAAGATTGAAAATGTGCAAAAAAATTCATCACGAACGTTTGACTTTAGAATGGAAAAAAAATTACATCCCCAAATGTCAACAAATAACAGGAAATAACTACGTTTGCGAACTTCTTCGCACCGTGTGTCGATTCCATATTTCTTCGACCAAGTCGGATTGAAGACGTGCATGTAGGTCTGGGTTATGAACTTGTGCCACTCTACGAAGATAGGCTGCGTAGCACGGATGATGGTTCCGTTGGACATAAGGTTGCGGGGTGCTATCCTCCACATCATCATAATCAAAACTAAGGTCGTATGAATTACGCTCGTCCTCGACGATCATGTTGTGGAGTATGATGCATGCCTTCATTACCATACCCAATTCAGCCTTATCCATGTTTTGTGCAGGGCCGCGGATGATGGCAAAGCGAGGTTGTAGAACCCCAAATGCTCTCTCTACATCCTTCCTAACAGATTCTTGACGTTCAGCGAATAACTTTGCCTTTGCTGCCTGAGGAAGGGGGATGGTCTTCACGAATGTGGCCCATCTCGGATAAATACCATCAGATAGATAGTACCCCATGTTGTACTTACGACCGTTGACGATATATTCACAATCTGGAGCCCGACCCTCGTACACCTCTTGTAAAACATTGGATCGGTGGAGGACGTTTAAATCATTTAGGGTTCCCGGGCACCCAAAGAAAGCGTGCCATATCCAAAGGTCGTATGAAGCAACAGCTTCTAGAATCAATGTGGGAACTTTGTACACCCCTTTTGCAAACACTCCTTTCCAACCTATGGGACAATTCTTCCATTCCAAGTGCATACAATCGATGCTCCCTAACATACCTGGAAAGTCGCGGGCTTCTGCCACTTGTAACAAACGATCGACATCAGCTTGTGTTGGTTTTCGTAAGTACTCTTCCCCGAACACTTGAATGACACCAACAACGAAATTTTTCATGCACTCCATAGCTGTGCTTTCACCAATCTTTAGGTATTCATCGACACAATCTGCCGATATACCATAAGCCAACATTCGCATGGCTGCTGTGCACTTGGTCAATGGTGACAACCCACGCCTACCGAGGCCATCGTACCTCAATTGGAAGTACTCAAAATGACTCTCTAAAGTGCCAACTACGCGTAGGAACAAGTGCCGTCGCATACGAAATCTACGCCGAAAGTGGGTCTCGTTGTAGATGGAGTCTTCGGCGAAATAGTCTTTGTAGAGGCGATCGTGTGCTTCTTGCCGATCTCTCTTTACAAATTTTTTCTTCCTTTTGGGTCTTCGTGATGATGATGATGCCCTACTTTCTTGTCTAATATTTCTCAACTTCAGGGCCAACTCCAACATTTTCGGGCCATTCTCATTCATAACCGTAGTTTCCAATATTGGGGAATCGTCGCTGGAATCTTCTAGGATGAAGCTCAAACCATCTGTTGAGGATGACGTACTAGAAGAGGATGATGAACCACTCATTCTTCAATACCTGTGCATTTAAATTATAATTATAAATGTACATTATATGAGACGAATATTTATTTTATGACAAATAAAAAAAATAATAAGGTAGAAACAAGTAATTGCGAATTTGTACGCAATGCATCAAGTAATTAAAATTTGGAAACAACTTACAATGAATTTGGAGACAACATGGAATTAAAAATGCCATTAAACAAAGGGAAATGTTTCTACCTCAACAACTGTTCCATGAAAACACAATAAGACTGAAAATTATAAATTATCGATCAATCTAAATTAAGGTCAATATCAGAGGAAGACGAGTTTTGTCGATAGCGACTCCTAATTTCTTCCTGAATGGGGCCATAACGTGCTTGATCTTCAGGACACATCTCCGCTATGTTCATTTTCAAAATCTTGTCCTCGTACTTCATCTCCTTAAGGCGCTGTTTCCTTTCTTCCAAGGACAGATGTCGATCTCTGAGCTCAACAACTTTCATAGCTGTTTCAGCCTTCTTCTTTTGGGCCAGGACATATTGCTCAAACATGGTGCTATTCTTCTCGTTAGTTGTCCGTATCGCCGACATTTTTGTAGTGACGATATCCAATACGGGGTCTGTACCTAGCTCCTTTGCCTTTCTCTTGGCAACTTTTGTTCCGATAGGGCGGATAAGCCGTCCAACGACCTCAGTTGGTGTACTCTCACTGGAAGGAGTTGCAAGGGTAGTGGGGGTGGTGGGGGTGCTAGGGGAGTCACTCTCGGAGTACGGGCCCACCTCATTTACTCTGAGCCGTTTGGAAGATGCTTCTCCAGATTGATCGCAGAAGGTCTCCCACTTTGGCTGATCCTTCAGCAACACCCACCAATGCATAAGATCAAATGCTTTGCCGACCATAGCAACATAAAGATCTTGAGCGTTTTGCATTATGTCATCCTCATTTGTACCACTTGGATTCGCTCGGTACGCCTGAGCCACACAAGCGCACTACTTCGATACTAATGGAGCGGCACGATTCCATCGGGCGTTGCACACCTTTCCCGTTCTCTTTGAAGCTCCATCGGGAGCATGCTGGTTGAATGTGTTTGCCACCTTTGTCCAAAATCCAGATAGCTTTTGATCAGCCCCGGTGATTGGATTGGTGCTCACATTAATCCATGACTTAACTAAGCGGCGGTCCTCCTCTAATGTCCACTTAGGGGGTTGCAGACCACCTTCCTTGTTGTTGGGGTTATTACTTGGCGATGGACGAGGTGCTGGTGAGGTCGCATGAGGAGGTTCAGGTGCTAGTGAGGTTGTATGAGGAGGTTGAGGTGGGTAACATGGAAGGGGCATTGCTCCATAGCTAAAAGTTTGTGGAGGGGTGTTTGGTGGTGGACGGTAATGTTGCCAATTTGTAGGGTATTGTGGCGGATATTGTTGGGAACAAGGTGGGGGATTATGTGGTGGTGGATAGTGCTGCCAATTCGGGGGTCGTGGGGGAAGGTTTGAAGTATTCCCAAACTCACTATGTGACTCGTCCCCGCTAAGTAGGTGCACGAATGATTGTGTGTCATTCGAGTCCATTTCAACGTTCACCTACATTGAGGTTTGTTTTTTAATTTCAATGTCAACTATTGCATGCAATTTCATGTAATTCTAATAAACCAACTATTACAAAATATTAACAACTAATTGCACATTTTAAGTAAACAATTAAAATAGTTAAACCTACACGTTTCAACATTTCAATTATTTTAAACTAAATGAACAAACCACTTGTAC
>JACYFF010031957.1:44748541-44799742 GCA_017589665.1 Selenicereus undatus
TTTTTTTTTAAATTTTAAAGGGGTTTTTTTAAAAGGAAAGAAAATAAAAATGACTCTAGGACACTAATTACAATTTCATGACTAAAGTAAAAACAAGAGATTCAAATAATTAAAGGAACGAAACAAAATAAACTAACAAAAAGAAAACTATATTACCAAAAGACTCAATCAACAAGAAATGACCAAATACACAAAATAGAAAATAAGCACAAGACTTGAGCATCATTCCTTTTAATTTTTATTTGAACTACAAAAACAGAAAATAGAAAATAAACTAAAACCTAAACAAAAGCGAAAAAAATAAAATAAAACAGAAAATCAAACTCCAAATCAGAACTATATACACAGAAAATTCAACATAATCACAAGAGACATGGACATATTTTTTTTCAATTTTTTCCTGTTCCAGAACTGTGCAGAAAATTCCAAACAGAATATTAGTTCCAAAATTCACAGAAAATTCCACACAGTCCTAAAAATTCTAGAAAAATTCACATAGCCTCTAACAATCATGTTGAATCTAAGAAAAATATTCACATAGAAAAAATCACACCAGAATCAGCCCAGAAAAATCAAACAGAATATGAAAATACGGAAAAAAAACCTGCACTGGTGCCTTTCATTTTTTTTTTCTTTTCCTTTTTCCTGCACCAAACCCACATTGGTGAGTGCTTTTTTTTTCCAGTAGCAAATAAAAATTCAAATTAAACTGATATAAACAAAAACTCAAATACTAACTCAATTCAAAGATCAAAATACTCTAAACTAAACACAAATTCAATTGACACCTAAAAATCACAGGAAATAAAACTAACACGAAAATGACTCAAACAACTCGAATGACGAAACTACGACTCGAAGCAACCTAATTCACAACGTCATCCCCGGCAACGGCGCCAAAAATTTGTTGTGAATCTCCGCAAGCGTGCGGTTTATCGCCGTAATACTAACGGGTATCATCCTTAGGGATAGGTTGTGACATTAGGTTGCTAGCTTGCCTAAACTAGAATATCATGTAAATCGACGTGTAATAAATTGACCTAAAATGCAACCCCAAGAGCATGACTGGATTTTTATAGCTAAGACAAGTTCGTTCCAATTGAGTTCCAAGTGATCAAACATTCAACTGATTAGCAAGTTCCAACTGAATTCTTCCACCATCTAACTCAAGCAACCAAAGTGTCGAATGAAGCAACTCAAATAAGAATTCGAAACTGGCAGGGGACAAGAATTGCATAAAGTAAAAATTGCATCAAGCTAAAGTGACAAACCAGAATATGAATAGAGCTAAATTGCATCAGAATTAACAGATAGAAACTAACAGTGAATGAGAAGTAAAGATTGCATCCAAATTCAACTAGAAACAAGGGAAGTAGACGAGCAGGAGCGACAACTTTAGTCAACATTCAAGCAAAATTCTTGCTAAAATCAACCACCGAAACCAACAACTTGCAACGGAAATCAAATCTAAGAATCAAAATTCTTTCTAACATTCAAACGAATCGCAAGCCAGGAAACGAACCCAAACACTGAAAATCAACCAAATTCGAACCAAACTAAATCAGATCTGGAAATCCGAAACAGGCAAACAGGAATTGCATCCTAAAATCTCTGAAATTGAGGATGAAATTTTTGCTGCAAAATCTAAAACTAAACTACTAGACCTAAAAACTTAAAATTCATGCCCAGAATCGTGCCATTCGCTTGATTTATACCGAGCCTTGGCCGGTTCTCACCCGTTGGCGAAGCAAGCAATTCGAAGGGCTGGAAATGGTAACGGTTGCCATTAATGGAAATTGAAGGAGGACAGAGCAATCGAACGGTTGAGGAAGAACACAAAGCGCCATGGAAGAGGAGGAAGAGAAGAGGAGCAGATGGGTGCAATGCATGCGATCAATTAAGTGAAAGAGAGAGGGAGAGGGAGAAGGGAGAGAGCGAAGAGATGGGTATGGAGGTCTGGGTATCGGGGTTCTGGGTTGGGGAACAGAGAAGACAGACGCGATGCCAGAGAGAGAAAGAAGGGGAGGGGGTTTATTTTGAGGCTCGACCGGGTTTGGGGAGTGGGGTAAGTGAACTGGGTTTTTTTTCTCTAAACCAGTTCACTCAGTTTTTGGGCCGGTTCAGCGTAGTTTTGGACCGGTTTTTGACAATTTTTCTCGGTTCTTCAATTCTCGATATTTTCCCCATTTTTCTCGCATTTTTGGCCATTTATTTGAAATTATTCAAAACCTGCAAAATAAAATAAAACTAATTAAAAACGTTAAAAATACGATTAAAACGAACATAAATTAGGTGTAAAAGTACCCTAAAAATAGCTCATTTTTGGTACGAACAACTACTTATGAGTAAGTTGTAAACTAGTGGCTTCTAAAACGAGTTTTTATATTCCTTTACTTGAAAAGTGAATGCTTACTTGGTCATTAACTCATTTACAAGCATACTTTACCGAAATGAGAGGTCATATGCTTGTTATAAGTCGATTTGAGTTTATTAAGGCATTTTAGCCTTCTTGAAAATGGAAATGGCATTGTTGTGATACAATGGGAGCTTCTATGCTAAACACATTGAAAATGAGATGCATATGGAATGTTTTAGGTTAGGAAAATAGTGCTAATTGTTTGGACACAAGTTTAAGGAGAAGACCCGACTTGCGGGAACCCTAATTCCTAGAGAGTAGACCTAGAAGTAAGAATCCTAGAAGACCTTGACGAGGGTAACTCCCCACTGATTATAAGGGGCTTGGATTTACCATGAAATGTGAGTGACGATCCCACCTGAATGAGCACATATGTGTGAGTCCGATGCCCTAGAAAACGATTTTTTCACTATTATGTGTTGAAAACTATTCATTCGAGAACTATGCTAGTGAAAACGTTTAGAAAAATGTGTGAATACTTTAAAAGAGCCTCGTTGGATTCCAAATGACTTACCTGTGAATAATGACTGTTTTTATAAGCACTTACTTCGATTTAAGTTGAGGTTCTCGTCTTTTAATACATTGAATTCCATTTTCTTACTAAGAAAACTCCCGTTGATAAGTCCAACTGAACTCTTTGATGTTAAGTGCTTATGTATAAACTGAACACTCTACTGTTCTCAATGTCTGGATTATAGTTTGAGGCAACTTGCCATCGAGTCCTTTATGCCTGTTATGTGACGTAAAGTACGTGTAATATATGGTTGTCATTGCTAAGCTACGAGAGTCCTAGGTTAGGCAAGTTTGAGGCCACTTACATTCTAAAGGTTTTTGAGATATTGATGGATATGAGTGGCCTTATATGCTTGTTATATGCTATTAAATATCAAATTGTGTGTGATTGCTTCTTAGGAGTATTATGTGCAACTGGTTTATTTTCTTGGGGGTTTACAATTACTCACTGAGCGTGTGGTAGCTCATCCTATCTCTATTTATCTTTTTTTTTAGGTTCTTGATGTGACAGGTAGAAGTCGGTTCATGTAAGCCAAGTCGAAACCACTCTGTTGCTTTGGATAAGGAGTTATATATGTAGATCATGAGTTGAATGATATAATGCAATGTATTCATAAGTTCTTGGACATGTTAGTTAATTACTGTAGTTCATGTAATACACACTGACTAGCAGTCGCTTTGAATGGCAAAATGGGCTAACCATCTGAATAGTCGGTCTTTTAGTTTAATGTTCTTAATTATTTTTGGGATGTAAACCCCAGTGCGCTGGATGTGTGATCCGGTGAGCTATAGCATTTTATTTATTTCTTTTTATTAAACTTTATAATTGGTGTACTACAGTCATGTGGCCTGTAGATTTGTGGTCTCGGACGTGTAGCCATCAAGTTGGTTGGGATATGTCTTTTATGTATTATTATTGTAAGGACCAAATGTAAGGATTTAAGCTTAGGTTATGGTCAGTTTTTAGGTGGAACTCTATTTGTTCGCTCCAAAATTTTAAAATAGTTAACATCCCTAACCCAAGGGATAGGGTACTGCAGATAGTATTAGAGCAAGATCCTGCTATCATAGGCCGATACTCAAGTCCTGCATTTTCATATAGTTGCTTAGGTACGTCTCGAGTAATGATATGATGTAAGGAGTACCTTAGGGTGCAATGTATTCCTAATGTGCTAATTGAAGTGACTGCTTGATTGTTGTATGACTAGAGTAAACTGATGAATTGAGAAGGTGAGTTATGTGCTAGAATATGAGCTAAACGACTAGTGTTCTCTTGAGGAAGCTAAGTGTTCGCCCCATCAGTGATTGTCCTTGTGCATGCACCCTTGATAATTCAATTGAATGGTTAGCTGGTTTCGAACTCAAAAGGTTCGAAATAGGTAGCTCCATGCTTATTCTTTCTCCTTAAGTATGATTTGCTCCTCAGACCTTGTAACAAAGGGAGCAGACATGCTCAAAAGCTGGTAGAAAAGAGGCTAGAAATGGGTAAACTATTCTTCACATTTTCACAACCTAAAGATTTTGGAATGCTACAACCTTTTTACATAGTGAATTAGGCTTTGCTCTCACATTCGAAGACTAGCACCTATTCTATGGCATGGGTTTAAATGCATAAGCATGTGTCCTTATATATGATTGGATGCTATTTGTGAATATGTGTATTCCAAGATGTACCCTTCTAGACTTGCTAATAACAAACCATTAGGAAAGTGATTAAAAGATTATTCTGTATGTTTGAAGGTCATACTAGATGGTACCTTCCTTTTTGAAATTATGAATTGTTTAAAGGGATTAAGGGAGACTTTCATATGTATGCATGCAAATTTGGATGATAACCAAGGTCTTGTTGATTTTTTCATAAGTGTTATCCCGAGCATTCCACATACTTGCCATTAATACTTATATGTGGTTATGATATGTTCTTGTTGTTCACATGAAATATATTTCCTGCTCCCCATCACGTAACTGCCATTACTCATGAGTCAACTAGGTGTCATGCTTACTGTCGTATGGATGTTATTTTGGTTATGGGATTGGTGGCGACCTGGTTATATCAAACCCTAACACACCTAGAAAGGAAACAAAGGGAAGAACCTAACAAACTTTGGAATTGTTACATACTAGAGGAAAGGACCCATATGTTACCAGTGTAAGCCTAAGTATTATTACAAATTTCGAACCTCGAAGTTTCTAGGTGATTGGACCCTCCTTTCATATTGTGAGTCTTTAAGGCACCTATGACCACATATAGGTAGATATGCTCCATAGGCCATCTGGACATACCCATAAGGCCATCGATGTCATTCTCTTCAGTTTAAAATGATTGCTAACTTGTAAGTGTCCAGCTTTTAATAATTCTATGAGAGACCAAGACTTATCCTGTTAGTATAGGTTGCAACCGAAGGATTGCATCTACATATGGTCGTGTAGGAGCACTCTTGCATGACAATGAGTGCATTCAGGCATCAACGTGGCAACAAGTGTAATGTTAAGTTCATAAGAGCTTATGTGGTTACTTGGGTTCATTATGGAACAGTCATTGATGTGTTTTGTGAATGAATCACTGAGTATGAAATTCATATTTTGTACATCTTTGAGTGTGGTTATGTATATGATTCAGTTGGATGAACCACTTGACTTTTATCTAGGTGGGGTGATGGGATTGTTGGTTGGTTATTTGGTCTAATCTTAAGTACCCTTATTTCCTGCTGTTTTGTTTCGGTGACCATTTACTCATGAATTCCGTAACATGATCTTGTCACCATAGAAGTTTGTATTTGCATATGATTGTCCTTGTGCATTTTATGCTTGACCAGATGGCATGTTAGTGTATCTCTGATTATAGTTGAATTCTTGGCGTTAAGAATTATGAATGAGTAAGTGCCAAATAATTGTTTGTATGAAAGATCTGAGTGCCATAAAATGATCGGATTAATTGTCTTGTACTATGTATTACATGATGGGCTTGTTGGGCAGACCTTGGAGTTGTGCTTTTATTTAGTCAATACAATTATTCCCATTGGTGCTTTGGGGTTGTTCTGCTGTCGTACTGTTGTGCTCCCATTCTATGTACCAGCATTTCGCGACCATATAAACCCACACCTATATGGATATAAGATTACCTAGTCTGTGTGTTGTCTGTTTAACTATGCACTCTGGTCGGAAATATTCAGTTAGTTAATTATGGTGGTAAGAGTAACCGAAGGCATCATCCTAAGAGCATTGAGTAATTGCTCTTCTAACCTCATCATAATCCATAATTCACAAGAACTACGAGCCTCTTAAGTGAGGAGCCCTATCTAAAATAGCTTAGCCGGGTAGTTGAATTAGAAGTCACGCTATAAATATATCATTAGATATAAGAACCTTAAGCCAACCCTAGCTCATCACCCCTACGACTCATCGGCTTACATTCTTAGCATATCATTTTCTTCTCCGAGCTGCTCCCTTTGCTTGTTAATTAATTGATGCCTCCATGCATTGCCTAGAGATTTGCTCACTTCATATACGTAATGTTAACTGATGTTGATTATTCTTGGCTGTGGAATACTAAGATGTTGTTCTACGTGATGTCGTTGCAAGCTTATATGTCATTTTTGCATGTTCTTGTTATTCATGTGATTTTATGTGAAGATATGCAATGTCTGTACTAGCCCATGGGGATATAGAATCCTTGGTCAATTGACATAATCATAAAATGATTTGATTCTTTAATGCTTTAGGATGAAGTTGATTTAGTTGTGTACCTTAACTCGACCTTCATTGGTGCCACTAGTTGTTAAGTATAAAAGGTTCCTTATATGCCAACTTATGTGCTTCAATGTAAATTGGTTTTTGTTTAACTTTTGTTTTAACATGAGTTTGAAAAAGGGTATCCATGCTAATTCAATTGCCCCTCTTATGCATGATTTGCCCTCGGCGCCTTAATAGAGTGAGTAGACACTTGAAGAGGATCGACAAGGAGGAGACTGGATACCATGAACATTTTTTTCCCAATTTCAAGAGCTATATTTCGTCGTAAAGTACGATTTGGGATTCTATTATAAGTTAAGATTACTTGTCCCATGTGTATGTGAATCCTGTGTTTCACTGTACCTGAGACTTTGAACTTTCGAGGACGAAGTTCTTTTAAGGGGGGAGAATGTAATAACCTAAAATGTTTAATTTTGGCCTAACTATTTAGATTAGTATTTTCATTGATTATATTTTATTTAATTGGCTATGTTAGACTATTTTGTTTGCATGCTAATTGCACAAAATGAGCATAATGTGAAGTAATTTTATAAATTTTTCTAGTTTATTATGCGATTACGTGAAATTAATGGGTTCGTTAAAAGTTAAGTTGACGCGTAGTTACTCAAAAATTTGCAAGTTGAATTAGGATATTTGGGGACGAGATCAATCGGGGTTAGATTAAGTAGAACCGAACGCATTTTTGGTTTAATAATAAACAACACAATAAAAAAAAAGAGAAATGGGCTAGAGCCCAGCCTTTTCACAAAAGGCATAAAAGAGGAGGGGGAATTATGCTTCTTTGCACTATGACCCCTCAGCCTGAGAAGAAAAGGCGGGGAGTACCGGTGGTGGTTGGGGTCGGCTGTCATGCCGACGAGCGGGTGGTTGCTGGGGCACTGCATGCTGCAAGGTGGGGTGAGAACGTGGGTGACGTGACAAAACCCTAACGACCTAACGCTCATCAGCTTTACCACCACCACCTTCTCCACCGTTAGTGGTGGGCTTAAATTTAGCCGGAACCAGATCAAAAGAGGGAAGGAAGAAGGCAGAACAGTGATAGTAGCACCGCTTGGGAGGAGGAGATGCTCGGGCTAGCAACATGGGGAAGGAAGGCAACTCGAACACAATCCCAAATTCACCCTAATTAACCCTAAATTGGGTCCTTTAGCTTGAAATCAAGGTGGGTGGTTCTTGATTCCCTAAATTACTAATAATTTGCAAATATTTATGAATTATTTTTGAGATTTGATTTGGCAATTAGATTGGAGTTGTGATAAAGTGGATTAATTGGGTTGAAATTAAGATGATTTTGAGGATTGTTGTGGTTGGTGCCGTGAGGAAGGAGTTTGGGTTGTGTGATGAATGAACGAAATTATGAAGTGTATTGCTGTCTTCTAATGATGTGTTTATTATTATCAATTGCCCAAAATCTAATTGAACACGCTGCCTAGTTGAATTGTTGTTGTTGTTAGCTTCTAGTTCACGGTTGCTCTGTTTTCACTTTGGGGATAAGTAGGAGGATAGGAGCCCCTTGAATGATTTAGTTACTTGGTGCAGCAACAAAACGGGTCCCTGAATTGAGCCGTGGCCTAGCCGCATCCCACTTAAATCTAACTAGACTTTCTTGCCCTATTTGGTCATGGATGAGGGTTTTAGTTCATCGGTGTACCTTGCATCAAGAGCATCAAACAGGTTTACTGAATAGTTTAGCTGAATCATATAGCTGGACGAACCATCGACCAAAAGGTTAAAACCACAACGCTTGAGTCAACTAGGCATCATATTGCAGTCGTGAGCTTATTTTTAAATATCTCGTGTCGTACAAATTTGAAAAGAGTATAATGAACTCGAGGCATTAGGTTGTTGCGCAGAAGCATTTTGCCGAGTTCCCTTAAGTAAAACCATCTATGAGTAAACTATAGGCTAAAATTTCTAAAATAAACCACAAGTTTCTTTTTATATGAAAGTGGAAATTATTTCAATGAGAATATGAGTACAAATTGCTCCTGTTAAGCTAAATGTCTTTAAGCGTCATTCGTGTAACTTGAAATGAATTTAGCAAACCCAAAGCATGTGACTGATTTACCGAACCAAACTGGTAAAGTTCTTTTAAGTGGAACTACTTATGAGTAAGTTGCAAACTAGTGACTTCTAAATCGAGTTTTAATATTGCTTTCCTTGAAAAGTAAATGCTTACTTGGCCATTAACTCGTTTTCAAGTGTACTTTGCCAAAATGAGTGGTCATATGCTTGTTATACGTCGATTTGAGTTTATTAAGGCATTTTAGCCTTCTTGAAAATGGAAATGGTATTGTTGTGATACAATGGGACTTCTATGAAAAACATGTTAAAAATGTGACACATATGAAATGTTTTGGGCCCAGACAATAGTGCTAATTGTTGGACACAAGTTTAGGGAGCAGAATCGGTATGCAGGAACTAATTCATAGGGAGTAGACCACATAAGTGAGAAGACCCTGACGAGGGTAACTGTCCACTGATTATGAGGGGCGCGGGGTTACCATGAAATATGAGTAATGATCTCACCTGAACGAGCACAAATGTGTGAGTTCGATGCTCTAGAAAATGACTTCTTAACCATTATGTTCTGAAAACTCCTCATTCGAGAACTATGCTAGTGAAAACGTTGGAAAAGTGTGTGTACTCTTTAAAAGAGCCTCATTGGGTTCCAAATGACTTACTTACGAAAAATGATTGCTTTCATAAGTGCTTACTTCGATTTAAGTGAAGGTTCTCGTCTTTTAATACGTTAAATTCCATTTTCTTACTAAAAGAACTCCCCTTGGTGGCTCCAATTGAACTCTTTGATGTTAAGTGCATATGTATGAATTAAACGCTCTACTGTTCTCAATGCCTGGTTTATAGTCTGAGGTAACTTGCTATTGAGTCCTTTATGCCTGTTATGTGATGTAAAGTAAGTGTAATATGTGGTTGTCATTGCTAAGCTACGAGAGTCCTAGCTTAGGCAAGTTGAGAGTTCTTATGAGTGGAATGAAAGAACAAAAGGGAAGCCATTTGCATTCTGAAGGTTACTGAGATATTGATGGATATGAGT
Source organism: Selenicereus undatus (assembly GCA_017589665.1). Lineage (NCBI taxonomy): Eukaryota > Viridiplantae > Streptophyta > Magnoliopsida > Caryophyllales > Cactaceae > Selenicereus > Selenicereus undatus. Next base: position 44,758,282 of record JACYFF010031957.1, read on the forward strand.
GGCCTCATATGCTTATTATATGATATTAAATAGCAAATTGTTTGTGATTGCTACTTAAGAGTATTAGGTGCAACTATTTTGTTTTCTTGAGGTTGCGAATCACTCATCGAGCATGTGATAACTCATCACCTCTCTATTTCCCTTTTTCCTAGGTTCTTGATGTGACAAGTAGAACTTGGTTCATGTAAGTCGAGTCGAAACCAATCCCTTGCTTTGGAATAAGGAGTTATATACATAGGTTGTGAGTTAAATGATGTAATGCAATGTATTCATAAGTTCTTGGACATACATGGTTAATTACTGTAGTTCATGTAATACACATTGACTTGCAGTCTCTCTGAATGGCCAAGTGGGCTAACGATTTAAATAGTCAGTCCTTTGGTGTAATGTTCTTAATTATTTTTGGCATGTAAACCCTAATGCACTGGATGTGTGATCCGTTGAGCTGTACCCTTTTATTTCCTTTTTTTATTGAACTTTATAATTGGTGTACTCCAAGCGTGTGGCCTGTAGAGTTGTGGTCTCTGACTTGTAGCCGTCGAGCTGCTTTGCATATGTCATTTATATATTATTATTACAGGGACCGAACGTAAGGCTTCAAGCCTAGATTATGGTCAGTTTTTAGGTGGAAACCTATTCATTTCGCTCCAAAATTTTAGAAATCATTAACCCATAACCCTAGGGGACAGGGGTGTTACAGGCACCCTCATGCAAGTGCGCGTTAATATTTTGCTTTAAGATTTGATATTTTATGATTACGTTCATTTTGCTGCCAGTAAGCCCAACCTATTGCAATGAAAACTTCTGTTGACTCATTTAAACCACTTGAAAACTTGAACCGCTTAAGTAAAAATATTCAACCGCAACGTCATAGCGCGTGCTCAGAAATTCATAAAATGAAATTCATAAAGTCATGTATTGCAGTTTAGGTTTTACATATAAGATTCCCTTGGCACACACAATCGCATAATCGACTTATAATCATCCAAACACATTTCAAAAGTGTAACCAAGTGGAGTTAGGACATGGACATTACTGCGAAGAAGCATAAAGTACCTAGCTTGAGCTCGAACTAGAGTATTGAGCCAAAATGATAAATTTAAAATGTCACAATACGGACTAACTGAAGAGAGTCGTTACACCCAAAAATCAATCTTTTCCAATCTAAAAGTCAATCAAGCCATTAGGATCACATGAATATGACTAATACCCCTAAATAGTGGCATTTATATATTTTTTTTAAAGAACCCAACCAATTTATAAGAGCTCATCTACTCAAATAAATCACTCATTAAAATTTAACCCATTAGGCTTTGTAAACAGTTTCAGGTAAGTTTTTTTTACCTAACTTGCAGAGGCCATAACTTCACCTAAAAAACTCAAACTTGGGGGTTTAAGCACAATATGGAAATATGTGTTTTCCTACTCCAACTTTTATGTTAAGAGCATTCACAAAAAAACATAGGATCTACCTAAAAAAGGCACATCTTTCAACCAGCCAGTTTCATGTCAGAATTGCAAAGTCTCAAGTGAAAGATTTTATTTTCTCACATATTTTAAACCCAAAATTAGTGATTCGAAATTTCTAGAATAATAGAATTGTAGATCTACATGCATGCATTTTTTTCATAATTTTTGGTCTTGCACATAAGTGTAGTTTATTTCGTAAAGTTGGGTTTCTGGTCTCGATTGAACTTGTAATTCGTGCATGAAATAATGATACTCATTCAAGTAAACTCTCCAAAATCAATTTAAAATCATTTTTAGTCATCAATACTAGCCCTTAAACTAATCAAACATATCCAAGCCCCTTTAAGAGAGATTTTTGAAGAGAATATTTCAATTTGACCCTGAAGATGAGAGTGAAAGGCAAGGTGTTTGTATAAGCACTTTCAGACAACTCCAAAATTTGAGAATTTTGATTGTAAACATGAAAAAGAATTAACTAGAGATTACAAGATGAATCAACTTGCTGTAAAAAATTCCATCTTTATATGCGTAATTGTTTTTTGTAAACTAACATGAACAAAACCGTAAAACTCTTAACCAAATACTCAAAAGAAAGGAAGAAGGTGACCTGGTGGCAACTTGGGTGGCGTGGTAACGACATGATAGTGTGGTGGTGGTGGTTGCTGGGGTTGTGATGGAGGCAGGAGAAGAGAGATAGAGAGAGACAAAGTCATAAGAGGGACGTGATTGGGAGGAGGGAGGGCTTTGCGTCTAATAAGGGTAGGCGGAAAATATTCACATTAAAAAAAATGGTAGCAATTTTTTTTTTGTAAATAACAGACAGCTGCCACAAGAGGGAGAGATTCTAGGTTTTAATATCCCTTCCCCAAAACACTGCCCAATTTAAATCTAAAAAAATTGAAGTTTGAAGAGGAAAGTCTTAATAATAAAATCTAAATTTTTACAAAATATCATTAATGTAACATAAATCTAAGTTTCTTTTTCAATAATTCATCAATATTAATAATCTAACTTTGAAATATTAAAAACTTGGATTTGGGTCAAAAAAAAGGAAATGATTTGGGCTTGGTCCGAAATTCTAACTACATGAAGGCCCACGCTAAAATATTGCATATGAGCTCAAGTGACTAAATATCGGCTTGACCATTCTTCGAGGATTATAAATATGGATTTTTGAAGTTTTACAATTATCCAGATAATCATCAAAATCTTTATCAAGTTCAAGATGGTCTGGATCACTTTTTAAGTAATTCATGTTGATATGTCTTTCCTTTTTCTAATAGGATTTTTTTCAACTCCAACATCAAAGAGATAATAAAATCATCTTCTGAAGTAGCTCCTTGTACCTTCATATATCTACTGACTCATTATGATAAACGAAAGCAGTGTTCTAGCAATGCATTAGTATTTTTCCTAGTTCAACTAATGCCCACATTTGATGATAAATGTTGTAAAAATGAATGGCTCTTACTAAAGCAGGATCACTAGCTACTTCTACACGTTTTGGAAAACATTCTTGTCATTGATCATCGAGATCTTCTAGAACAATTAACTAAGCAAGATAATTGGCCCATTTGGCTTTTCTATTTTCATACTCAATCAATGCACAATCTACCTCAATATGCAGATTTCTATTATATGGGGATATTGTTGGACTATCAGGAGATATGAGAATCCAATGAAACCTTTTAATCATACACTTTTAAAACCTAGTCAGTCTTGAGAACAATGGGTGCTTTGGATAAGGGATTTTCATGAGATAAGCTGCATTCGATATTCCTAGGCTTTCAGAATGGCGTTATATAGAGGGATTGACTTTGTCAGGTATCTAACCCCACCAACTCCATATCTATTCGAGAAGAAGATCGCAGTACTCCACCATTCCCAAATATCATAGGAATAATTATGATAATAGTCGATGCAGGATGCATACTAGTCGTTGAACTATTTTTCTTGAATATAGGAACTTATTATTATTACTTGAACATCATAAGGAGACATTAAGTAAATCATTTTTAACTCCAAAATATTGAATCTATGTATTATTAGGTAAGAAGAAGACAACGAACCAAAGCGTGATCTACTTTTTGTATGAATTTACAAAATATCCATAAGGATTCTACTAGAAGAAGAAACCCGTTCCAAAAGTAATGACATTTCATTTTGGATTTTCTCCTTTTTTCACAGGAGTTCTGCTATGGTGATCACCATTGTCAAGCTCATAAGTTAAGCTATCCACTAGAGAATTCTTCGATTCCTATATATGTTCAATAGACAAAGAAAATTGGTTAAGCGATATTGGCATATTTGATAAATTGTCACAAAGCCAAGTATTTCCTTGTAATTAGTTCGAATAAGAAAAGGTCTTGAAGCTAAAGAGATTAAGAACTTTTCAATTCTCCTTATGACTATATATAAGAATTTTTTTTTGTCCAATCGTAGGATAGCTACATCCTAGTTCATTAAAACTTCACCGTAATATTTGCAGAGTTTTTCTCCTTTTTCCATTTTGATTACTGCACTCCAGTGCTCATTGCTAGAATCTGTCTCAAGAATTTAAATCATATCCATCATTATGTTGATTAACAATAGGAAGATTTTTACACATCATTTTAATATTTTGAACAATATTTGAATCACTAGGAGTCCATATCTAACTTATTTCTTTCTTGACCTTCTGCTATAATGGTTTTTTCAATTTGGCTATTTCTTTAATGAAATATGAAGCATAGGTGAGACATATAAGAAACCTTTCTAATTACTTTTTATTTTCAATCTTCTCGGGAAAATTTTCTATTTTTTTTCTAGGATATGCTTTTGTAGGATGATTTGTCCAACTTTTATTTCTAGACCTAAAAAATACTATTTCCTATTTATCATAAACGCACTTGTTTTTTTTTTTTTTTTTATCAAAGATAATACTATGATCAATGCATCTTTGGGTGACATCAACAATGTCAACTTTGTGTTGTTCTATGATCTTGGGAAAGACAAAAATATCATCAATGTAAACTAGGCAATAGTCATTAAGATGTTTGAAGATGTTATCCATTCTTTTTTGGAATACTTGATGCACAAGTTTAAGACCAAATGACATTAGTATCCCCTCATAATGGTCTTAAGGGGCGCTTAAAGGAAACAAATGAATGCTTTATTCATTCATTTTCATATGCCAATATTTGCTTTTACAATCCACTTTCGAGAATCATGAGGCTCCTTGAATTCTATTGAAAAGGCATGTTTTATTTGGAATATAATAGCCATCAAAGATAGTATTGTCATCAAACTTTTTGTAATTGATTACCAGTGTAGTTTTTTTTTTCTCATTTTTCTATAGGGTTATTTCTTACCATAGAAGCCAGATTAGTGTGAGAACTCTTACAATTCCTAATTAGCTCTTTATCCAAAAGTTCTTTGATTTGCTTATAAAATTCTTAGATATCCTAGTGTGTGTTGACCATTTGTCTAACTCGGATAATAGTGTTAGCTTTTAGCAAAGTAATCTTTGCGAATGTCTTATCTTTGTCCCAAAATTTAAGAGGATTATCAAAGTAGAGTTTTTTACATGATTCTTCTTGTTGTTCAACAAACTGCTCTTTAATAGATAACTCAAGTAGTGAGATTATTAGTGCTATTTGACGTTGTGCAAGGATTACCTTATCACAACGGTGGCAGTATGTAAACTCAATCTTCTAATGGGTGTACACTTTAATTAATTTATCAATAGGAACCAAGTGACCATGTATTGTGAATATGTGATGAGTGCTTAAAATATGCTTCATTTGTGGGTCATTTTCTAGCATTTCTTAGGGGATTGAGTTCATTAGGGGATGATTTATGCCCCTATTTTTGTTTTATGCTTGGGTATGCTTGTTTGAAGTGTTTTACAGGTTTTGAAAACTTTTTGACTCAACGTTGGTCCTCTAAATGATACTACATTGACCATTACGGATGCTCCCTAGCTCATATGCCTGTGGTGAGAAGAAGAGAATTGAAAAAGAAGACCAAGATAGAAAGGACCACGGAGGCTCCGTGGTGGCCTACAACTCCCAAGACTTTTCATTTTCCTCTCATCTTGTGGTGGGCAATGCTCGAGATTGGCTATTTTAAGGCCGTTCAAGACCACTCGAAAAGATCACCATATATCCCATATTTCTTTTTTTCCCAAAATTTTATCACTTTCTTATTAATTTGGAGCAAAAGAAGATCAAGGGGAAGGAATTTACAACTTTTACAATGGAAGCTTTGAAGATTGAAAGATCAATTGAAGAATATCTGTTGTTGATGAACATTTCTCTTCTCTTTTACTTCTTGAACCTTTTTAGATTTCTAGTTTGAATCATGTTTAGTTTAATCTCTTTTGATTTTGTTTCAATTAACAAGAATGAGTAGACTATTTAGTCTAGGGATTTGCTAGCCAAACGATGATGTTTGAATCTTAATTTTATCAATCTTCTACTTCACCCTCATTTGGTTTGATTCAATCTACCTTGTGTTTGATTTGTTGTGAGTGAATTTGGCCAGTTTGCTTGCATATATTTGATTAATTGGATGAAATATCGAAAGGGGAAATCTAATTTGAGACTGAGAAGAGCGGACTTAACTTAGTGATTATTTAAAAAAGAATTACATGTTGAGAGGAAGAAATTGACTATAACGACCGTTAACTTAGACTATATTGTGACCCTTTTGAAAAATTAGCGATTGGATTAGTCTTAGTAATTCAATTTATTTCGAAAGAAAATATTGAGTTTATATGATTGTCATCCTTTGAATTAAACTACTCGAGATAAGCACATGTCTATTTTATGGATTTCAACTCATTGTAGGCAACACAAATCCCTAGATGCTTTTTGATTGATTGAGTTTCCAAGTATTACATAGTGCTATGTAAGGAACCAAATTGATAACTTATTCTGCTTAGCATTTTTAAAAGGACTTAAACTTGGTAGGCAACGTTGGTTTGCGTGGGGGATATTTAATGTAGACTACATCACCTTGCACTTGCGGTGAGTGTCAATATGATTTGGTTTATAGTCTGTGCACATGGAGAATATGATATGTGTAAATTATTTCCAATAATCATTCTCGGGCTTTGTAGTAGATTGTGACTAGTTGTGTTTCTAGATATTCATTCTTTGATCCTTGTGCATTCTATGCTCGATCTTATTATACCCCTTTTTAGTGTGACTTGTGTAATTCTTCTAACTGTGCTGCAAACTCGTGTCCTTATTATGCATGTAATGCTCAACCTGAATGTTCATCACCCATGGATAATACTGATGTTGTCCTGACCTTACATGATTCACCCTTCACTTTAGCTCAGTGCATGGGGCTCAAGGTAGGTGAACCTCATAGGGGAGTCACTAAATTTAGTGTTGCTGATGCATTTTTTGAGTTGAAAGATACTTTAGATGAGGTGTATGATCTAGTTGAGACTCTTTTGGAGGGGTCACGTGATGTGTTTGTGCATGAGGACTTTCCTAACCTTGGTTGTGATATTGTTCTCCCCAATTCCCTTGAAAATTCACATGTTTCCCCTCTTTGTTCACTACCCTCTCCTTCCCCTAAGTATTGCTTTGATGCTCCCATTGATAATCCTATGTTTTGTGATGCTACTATGGATTTGGGCCTTAACAACAACATGTTTGACGTACTTGATGGGAGTGTTGATAGTTTTTCACCTCTCGGTTACTTTAGTGGGTATAATGCCTCCCTTGACCCATATTGCATGTACCCAGTGGATGCATCTAGAAAAATCATGTTGAATACTTTCTTTGATTTCTCTTTTGATTTTTTCATAGCATTTGGTTTGTCAGAGAGCTTGCAAATCCCATGTTGTGGCATTCGACAAGCTTTTGTGTGCTTTTTAACAACTTCTGATTTGAAGAGCCAAGTCTTGAGTTTGAGACGGAGTGGCTGATGCTCCTTGCTCCCCAGTTATTAGGAGGCCTTAGATTTGGTGCGCCCAAGACCTAACCTGGTGAGATTGGTACCTTTTGTTTCCCCTTTCCCTTCTCCTCGTTTATTTCCTTTGAATAATGCTTCATCTAAGCATGGGGCAAGGGTAGTTTCATGTTTTCCATTTCGGTTTTTAGTTTGCATACTTGTTAGAGCATATAGTTCTAGGTTTATTTTTGTTTGCGTTAGTGTGTTGCTTTTAATTGCATTTTAGGTTTGCATATAGGATTGCACCTAGGGAAGGTGCGCATTGGTTTGAGATAATCTCTAATAATGCTTTTGCTTGTTCAAAAGAGCTTTCTTGAGCTTAAGTGATTTTTTATCTGTAATCCCTTTTGATTCTAAAATTTATGAAGGCTTTGTAAATATTTCTTATTTTGACCTTGGTCTTGGTTGAGAACTTTGGCGTTCCCTTGGAGTCTTGAGCACTAATGTTTGTACATGAGCTTCATTTTATGAGCTAATCAAGCCTGTGGTAGACATCCTGTGAGACTTTGAGCCTTCTTTGGACTAATTCATCATATTTAGTCTCATGTTCTTTTATGTGTGTGGCTCTTCCATGTTACATCTCTAAAATATGCCTAGATTTTTGTTCAAAACTACATTCGCATATGCATATTTGCTGATATGATAGAGGAGTTACTTTGTTCTTAAATATTTTTTGCCAAATAGCCAAATAGCCTACCCTTGTGCTCCATTTTACCCCATTTGCTAACCCCTTTGAGCTTATATCCATCTTTTATGAATCCTTCATATACACCCTTGACCATACATGTATTCCTACCTTTACGCTAAGTCAATGGAGCATTACCTCATTTATGTAGTGGAGGGTTTGGGTGTAATTGAGTTCAAGGTTGTTTGGTATGTTGGTTTGTTGAGGGATTGATGACATTGAGCATTTGGTTTTATTCACCTCTTGCTTGGATTGTGTATATATATATTAGTTTGTGGGTTAACAATGGTGGTCCTATGCCTTTCAGTAGTTGAAATTCTCATATAATTTTTTGAAAAACAAGGAAAAGAGAAAAACACAAGAAAAAAGAGAAAAATATGTTAAAAAAAGCAAAAGAAAAACAATGTGAAAAGTTGATTGGCATTGGACATGTAAATAGCTTGTGTTCTTCCTTTGTCAACTCATTTTCTACTTGACTCATTAGGGTATGTTCATTGTATTGTTAGAGTTTGGAGGACTGGTGAACTTCATGGTTACATTGTGCTTTGTTGGTTGCTCCCTAGTCACTTGACTAAATAGCTCCACATAACCCTAATCTGTTAGTCCATTCCTTTTCCTTAACCTTTTAGCCCACATTACAACTCAAGTAAAGTCCTCTTGATTGTCTTGTGTATACTATATCCTAGTGGCGGAGAATTTGAGAGTCTTGGCAAGCATATAGTTTGCATATTTGGAACGAGTCTTGAGTGAATCCATGTTATGTTTCAAACATATGAGTGGGAATGATCCATATTTTCCAAAGTGAGGTTCCATTGATCCATTTGGTTGTAATCAATTCCTTATACTTACATGATGTGCTTTGTGGTTTTTTTTTTTTTAAATGGTGATCAAGTTTGATATATGGCTTGTGGTCATATATTCCTTTGAAAACATCCAACTTCTCCTAATTTTGAGAGGTATTGTGCACTATTTGAGGTTGTCATTGAGTGATATTCTTGCTTATGATATGCTACGAGTCACCTAGCTTAAGGAAGTTGTTATGTTTTCGAGTTCTAGATGCATCACCACTTGTTGGTTTTATCTAGTGTTTCCTTGAGGACAAGCGAAGGTTTAAGCATGGGGGAGTGGTGAATGTCATATTTGCATAGGATTTATAAGTGTTTGGGTGTTATTTTAGGGGATTAGTGTGCTTGACTGTGTGATTTTATGCCCCTTTTCTATTTTATGCTTGGGTTTGGTGGTGTTGATGAATTTTGCAGAAGTTGGCAAAAAGAACCTGAGTGTGTCGACAAAGAATGATGCAAGGAGCTGAAGAGCCTACGAGAACCAGCCTAAAACCCACAAGGAGCATGGTTGAACCTGGTATATATCAGGGTTAACCCAGGTCAATGTACACAGTCAACCTGGGTTGACCAGTTTTAGGAGTTTAGCAAGGCAGAGCCTGCCATTGTGTAATACCCCCGACATTTAATCCCGCTTAATTAGTTCTAACTCTTTCATTAGTCATATGATTAAAATAAATAGGAGCAGTGAGTCGTGCAATTTATTTTCAAACGAACACCTATTGATTTAAAGAATTGCGATATCTTGGAATGCTTCCAAGCTCATAAAAATAACCATTAATTATGTAAAAAGTATAAGGTCTTCCATAAATACGCGTTTGTACCTGAGCGAGGTCGCGAATTACTAAGTCTTAATAATTCCTTAACCACTAAGGGAATAAATAAGGGTCGAATACTGATTGGCCAAGTGTGTGGCTAATATCGAGCCAAGCGAAAAGGGAATGACCAAATCTTGATAAGCGAGCATTAAATTTGATAAGACTTAGCCCTTATCGTAAAAAAAAAGGAAGTAAAATAAGGGTTAAATCTTAAGCTAACAACCCAAACCCCAACCAAAGAAAAACCCTCTACTTTCTACTCCGCACGTGACCCTCTTTGCCCGCTGCTTCTGCTCGGCCAGCACCCGACGCCAGCCGATGTTCATTGCCTGGTTGCACTACCGTCATCCGCCTGTCGCCTCCACCGTTCAACCGCTGCCAGCCGCACGCTTCACCTCTCTTTCCTCTTGCCATTCTCTGTTTGGGCCTGTCTGCCTAGCCGAAATAGGGGCACGATAGCCCTGCTCTAGTGCCTACTGCAGGGAAACCGTCATTGAAGATTCCCTGGGACAACTTTGAAGCCACCTCCACCGATTCACCCATTTACACCCCCACTCAATTACAATTAAGGTAATCTTCTCCCTGCTAAATTCAAATATTACGGTAGGTAATATGAAATATTAGTGAACTATTCTTGATGCATAATAGTTATTTGTGCTAATTGATTGAGTAAATTGTATGGTAGCAAGTTAATTGATTGAATTATGAAGGTTAGATGAAGTTAAATAGGGTATATGGGTTGTGCTATTATGAAAGTAAGTTAGAGTGAAGGTGTGTTTATCTCGTTGGGGTAATTCATATTTAAGGAATTGAGTTGGCGTTCTTGAGTAAATTGGGAGAAACAAGTAAATGAAGGATTTATGCCTTGAATAGATGTGAACTCACTGGGGGGTAAGTAGGGTTTAGTAGAAAATATTCTTGGTGAACATACAAATCAATATTTGGTAAAAGTGGAGGCTTAAGAATAAATTGGTTGGTCAAATGAGCCAAGCAAATTAGTTAATCTCATCGTTTAGTAAAAAGGTTCATGAAGTATTCGCGTTCATGAGTGGCTAATTCAAGTGATTGATTGGTGTCGGTTGAGTTAATTGACCTCTTATGGGGCTTAAAGTGACAAGTTTGAGATAGAAGTGCATAAATGAAACAACCTTATCAATAAAAGAAAAAGGAGCAATTTGAAAGTATAAGTGTGGGAGGAAAGCGAGTCATATGGGTATTTGAAGTTTAAGGCCAAATGGGAATGTTGTAGGTCATAAGAGTTACCAACTGATTTAGTTAGGGCAACTCCATTGGGTATGGGGCATTATAATCTAAGAGGGTGTTGAACAACATTGCAATTGTATAGAAAAGGGAGCCTTATTAGCGATGGATTAAGAGAATAATACCAAAGATCAGAAACGTCACTTGAGACGTTCCCTAAACGAAGCCTACTACATTAGTCCATTTGTTGTAAAATAGTGATAACAGAAACTATGTCAATATTATCAAAGGACTTATCTAAGTAAGTGACCCTGAACATAGGACTTGAATTGAATCATACAAAAAGAGAAAGGAAGAGAGCAATATTTGGTTTTCAGGTATGTTACTGCTTGCATGCTTCAACGACATTTAAATCTACATTTACTAAAATAGCAAGTGTCTATTCGGCCATTAAAACCTTTGGGACCCATTTCAGTGTTCATTCTTCAATGTACCATGATTAATGTTCTTAAGTATCTGCTAGCCAAATTCATTGTTTGGGCCCTTGCCGTTAAACGGGAAATTAATAGTTCATTGTTTATTGACGCCATGAATGTTGTTTATAGATTCGGATCCTAGTCCAAGCAAGAACATGTAGAGACTAAGGGCCTAGGGGATGTGGGCCAACGAAGTGATTGTTAACCTTCTTTCTTAGTTAGTTATTTTGGGGCTTGTGAAGCCTAGATGCAATGTAAATGTAGTGTGAACCTCATTTTGGACATGGCTAAACTGTTGTGTGATGCCTATTTTGGTGTGTTTGATGTCAACCTTAGAACCCATGGAGTGCAAACACTGCATTGTAGCCAGTGAATACTTTTCATCTAGTCGACTCTATCACTTAATCACAGCCTTGTCCCTCCGAGACGATGGTAATGCCCTAGCTTGGTAGCATAATTCCCTATTTTATAATGCTTATAAATATAGTAATTAAGAGGTGGCTAAGTTGGGACATTACACATGCTCTATCCGTGGTGGTTGCCACGGTCCGTGGCAGGGTTGATTTGGGGTGTCTCTTCAGTTTTTCGTGCGTTTTGACGTTTGCTACTTCAATTTTGGCGATATGAGGCACATTTTTATCATCCATCAATGATGCATTTTTCCACTATCTACTTAGGAATTAAACAACATTTTTAGAGTGAGGGAGAACAAGTAGAGGAGGGAGATTCGTAAGAAGGCGAGATTGGGTTTGCGATTGACAGATTTAAGCACGCATTCGGGCTGAGCAATTCTTTCGCTTCTCTTCTCTTTTCTCCATTAGATTGATTGCTTTCTAGATTGATAGATTAGATTATGTAACTCATGTTAATTTATAGTTTTAAATCTTGGGATTGATGTTGAACTTGCGATTGTCTGTGTTCTTGAATTGATTGTTTGGAACGTTTTTGAATTGTTGGGTTCATTTCATCAAGTCTAGACTATGAATTGCGTGTAAGAAGTTTGATCGCCGTCTTTCTTGTATTAGAGTTTGGGTGAAGTACTGAAAGGTGAAATATGATATTGGAATCACCAGACTTGACTTGATTGTGTGATGCCTTGAGAAAGAATTACCGATTGGGAGACCTAAAATGATAATCGTCTACCTAATAAACCTAAACTAATGAAGAATCCATGAGAATTGATGATTGATTTGAATTGGGTATTTCGCTATGCCTTGCAAGAGGGTTATGTTACCTCGATTATCAGTCTTGAAATTTCTAATTAAAGAGAAAGTGCTTGATCTATTCTTGAACTGGGTAATTACTTGATTGACTTAATTCCTTGAATATTTATCCATTAGATTAAGTAGTGGATTAGTTTAATTTCAATATCAAATTTTAATGTGCTTAACCTATCTTGAGGGAGCAGAGCCTGATAACTTGACCTAGTCCTTGTCGAATATGACCTTGATTTGCAACAATGCCACTGTGCGTTTGCGACCCTATGAAGATTTTGGGAGTTGAATGTCCCTTGATTGGGCACTTTCTTATGAATCTCCCTTTTCTACTTGTTCTCCCTCACTCTAAAAATAGAGTATAATTCATAACTAAATGGTGGAAAAATGGATCATGGATGGTTGATAAAAATGTGCCTTATGTCACCAACATCAAAGTAGCAAACTTTAAATCACGTGAAAAACTGAAGATACACCCAAATCAACCCTACCACAGACTGTGGCAACCACCACAGATAGACCGTGGCAGGCTCTACCTTGCTAAATTTGCAAAACTGGTCAACCCAGGGTTGGCTATTTATGCTAACCCGGGTTAACCTTGATATAGACCTGGGTAAACCATGTTCCTTGTGGGTTTTAAGCTAGTTCTTGCAGGCTCTTTGGCTCCTCAGCATCAAATTTTAATAGCATGCTTTATGTGGTATGTTTGCTAGAGACGATAATCTGAATGTCCCTCGATTGTTCGAGCTATACTTTTTGTCTAATATGATGAATGATGACCAGATTCACCATGGGTCTTTCTTGGCATGTCAGTTGTATAGTATAGCTACGAGCACAACGTGGGGGATTGTAGTTGAGGATTTCATCACCTCAATTGCTAGGTCGTTGGAAGTTGAGCCTAACCCCAAGGATAGAGTTTTAGTGTCTAAGTAGCTTGCTGAAGACGCTTTTGAGTAGATAAAGTTTTGTAAGGTACAGGCTGCGCATTTATGTTGGATATACACAGGAAACCGGCTTATGCCGCTTCTTAATGTTGAGAGGACTACCTTACTTCATTGGGCTAACCTTTTCTAGTTACCCGGTGATGTTGAGGTTATCCAACTCCCACATCCTCTACCTCCTCATTATGGTGGCCCTAGCTCTTCCTCCTATTATTATGAGGAATTTCAGGCCACCATTACGTCTATTTAGGAGAAGCAAGCTTCCCTACGAGCCTATGTTGAAATTGAAAAATGTCGCTCTTCGTGACTTTGTCCAAGAGCTGCATGGTAAGCTTCATGGGATGATTGCTTCTCACACCCAATATTTCCATGACTTTAGGGTCAATCTTGAGACAGGGAGAGATTGGCATATCTCTTAAGGCCAACCCCTACACCCTTCTTCCCCTCCTCCCTTCTGAGTGCTCGTTGGTTTTTCCCTCATCCCTGATTGTTGATCAACGTTTGCATTGAGGATAATGCTTTATCCAAGCATGGGGAATTGATTGATATTAATGGTGTCCATCGTTGTGTGGTGATTGTGGATTGTGTATATGTTGTACATAGTTTGCATTAGGATTTGAATTTAGGAGTAGTATATTATAGAGCACGTAGTTAGTGCATTTAGTTCTTATTTCATTATTTTGCATTTTTCATGCAGTTAGGTTAGTTGAAGCATTTAGGATAACTTTGCATTTTAGAACTATTTCATGTAGGATTGCATGATTTCAAAAAAAGAAAAAAATCCTTAAAAAATCCTTCGATGATGAACTTTGTAGATTAGGCTGTCTTCTTTAGTTTGACTTGACCCTGTGTATGCCCAATTGTGAACTACATTGTTTAGAAATAGTTTTTGTAAATGTGTTTCATGCTTTGACCACAGTAATTGAATGAGAGTTGATTGCCCATGAATCTTAGCATGAATGTTGGCATGCGTATGTTAATGAGCCAATTGTAACTTTGATAGAAGTCCCGTGAGACTTTGAGCTTTTAAGACTAATTCATCAGTTTTAGTCTCTTCGCTTTTCATGAGTGACTCTTCCTGGATTTAATTTCTTTAGAACTTGCTTTGACCCTCATTCAAGTTCATTGAGCGTGTGCATCTAGGCAAAATGATTAAGGCATTCTTTGTAATATGATATTAAGCCAAATTAACTAAATGGCCGCTTTTGTTACAACTGATATACCGTTTTGCCAGCCCCTTTAAGCCTTTTCCATGTGTAGTAATGTGAACCGTTATATATAGCCCTTGGCCAAATAGGTATCTTATCCTTAAGCCAAGACTATTGGTCCCACTTCTTGATATTTTGATGGGGAGTTATCATTGGAGGTGTTGAGACCTTTTAGTGGTATGGTTTGGCTTGGTTGGTGAGTTAAGGGATTTATGCCCTTTTGTTTATATATGGAATCCCTTGTGATGGCTAATGGTGTGATAATTATGAGTTGTTAGAGAGTAGTTGTCAAGTGTTCGAAGTATGTTTCCATAGCTTTCCATGGTCATTTTCATTGTTTGAAAAAATATTTGACCTCAAGAAAAAGAATAATGAAAAATAAAAAAGGGGAACAAAGAAAAAAAAAGGAAATGAATAAAAGAATTTGGCCTCGTTGGAAACTAATTGTATTTGAGTTTCAACTCCTCTTCCACCACGTGCTTTGTTCCATAGGGATTGGTTTACAAATATGAGTGGGATTTGGTTTGAAACATTTTGGAGAATTGGCTTGTTGTCTTTAGATTTTAGCTCCACATTCCCAAAATGTTTGTTCGCATCTTGCCTTTACCCTTAGCCCCGCTAGATCCTGTATGAAGTCCTCGAGATTGCCTAATATGACCTGTAGTTTAGTACTGGCTAGTTAGAGAGTCTTAGCAAGCCTATGGTAGACATAAGTCTATAAAATGAGAATTGAGGGCTCCTTACTTTGCATTCAACACATGAGTGTCGAGCGTCACATGACTAAAGTGAGGTTCTCTCGATTCTTCTAGCTTATTCAATTCCATGGGCTGATATGATTGTTTGAGATGATCTGGGTAGTTGATTCGATTTTGATATGATGGTCTTTTAACATCTTTTGAAAACTTCATTCTCTTCCCTATGTATCAAAATGTTTTGATCACTTTTGGGCTAACTTTGGGTCAGTTTTGCTAATTGAAGGCGCTACTATTGTCTTTCTTGAGGAGATTGTGAATACACTCTTCGTTTCCTTTTTGATTTCGTGATTGCTTGGGGACAAATAATAGTTCAAGCATGGGGGAGTTTGAGAAGCACTTAAAATGTGCATAATTTTTTGATCGTTTTTTAGCATTTCTTAGGGGATTGAGTGCATTAGGGGATGATTTATGCCCCTATTTTGGTTTTACACTTGGATGTTCTTGTTTGAAGTGTTTTACAGGTTTTGAGATCTTTTTAACCCAGTGTTGACCCTCCAAATGATGCAAAATTGGCCACCACAGATGGCCCCTAGCTCATGTAACTGTGGTAAGAAGAAGAGAAAGAGAAGATCAAGACAGAGAGGAGCATAGAGGCTCTGTGGTGGCCTATGGCTCCCAAGACTTTTCATTTTTCTCTCATCTTGTGGCTGAGGATGCTCGGGATTGGCCATTTTAAGGCTCTTCTCGATCGCTCGAAAGGATAATCATACATCCCATCTCTCATTTTCTCCCACAAATTCTCTTCCCTTTTACGAGTGAAAAGAAGATTAAGGGGAAGGAATTTGCATCTCTTACGAGTGAATCTTTGAAGATTGAAATATCAATTGAAGAAGCTCCATTATTGATGAGCATTTCTCTTCCCTTTTACTTCATGAACTCTTTTAGATTTGTAGTTTGAATCATGTTTAGTTTAAACTCTTTTGATTTTGTCTCAATTTTAACATGAGTAAGTAGACTCGTTAGTCTAGGGATTTCTTAGCCAAACAATAATGTTTGAATCCTAATTTTATCAATCTTGTGCGTGATCCTCATCTGGTTTGATTCAATCTACGTTGTGTTTCATTTGTTATGAGTGAATTTGGCTAATTTGCTTGCATATATTTGATTAATTGGGTTAGTTACCAAAAGGAGAAACCTAATTGAGACCAACAAGAGTGGACTTAACTTAGTGGTTCTTTAAAGAGAGTCGTATGTTGAGAGGAAGAAATTGACAATAACGATCTTTAACTTAGACTATATTATGACCCATTTAAAAATTTTGTGATTGGATTAGTCTTAGTATTTCAATTTATTTTGAAACAAAAGATTGAGTTTATATGATTGTCGTCCTTTGAATCAAACTATTCGAGATAAGCACATGTCTAGTTTATGGATTTCAACTCATTATAGGCAGCAAAATCCTTAGATGCTTTTTTTTGATGGAGTTTCTAAGTATTATATAGTGCTAGGTAAGAATACGAATTGATAAATTTTTCTGCTTAGTGTGTTTAAAAGGACTTAAGCTTGGTATATTGCGCTGGTCTCTGTGGACAATATTTAATTTGTACTGCAACACCCGTGCACTTGCGGTGAGGGTCAATATGATGTGGTTTATGGTTTGTGTGCATGGAGAAGGTAGTCTGTGAAAATTATTTTCAATAATCAGATTAGATGAGGGTTGGTAAGTAGGTCGTAGAACTGGTATAATGCATTGGACTCTTCATATTTCTATAGATACCTTTTCTATAGCTTCGTTGTGCTCATTATATGCTATTATCAGCTATTTGTACTTGTAAATGATTCCTCGCTTTTTCCGACATGAATTCTAAAAATAAAGATCATTTTTCAAAGATAGACAGAATAACCATTAGTGATGCGAGTGCACAATTAATATATATTAAATCATTCTAATATGCATTTATTGGGATATAAATGCTATTAGGATTGGTATTGGTGGCTTCACAACATGTTTCGATAATCTTATTTTTTACTAATTCATAGTCATAAATTAGCTCACTAATCGTCCTTATTTTCGAACCCGATAACTTTTCCATCCAAACTCGTACTTCAAAGTGGACTGTGTCTTGTAAGTTTAAAACTGATTCTACGTATTTCATTGGTCATACTAATTATGTAATATTCTTTAACTTCTTCTTTACTTGTTGAAGATCATTCTCCCCATTCTGATCTTGCATTCATGCTTCTTAATAATTGGGGCTTAATGGTAAGATTCCCATTCACATCAATTTTTATTACTTTCTCCTTATTGATCTTTGTGCAATTAGCAAAGTTAGATATCCAAGACCTATCAATTTTTATCTCTTGTGGATTGGATTTTATCCTTTGATTTTTTTTCGTTGGATTAGGATTTTCAAATTTTTCTATCTCCATTATTGTTACCTTAGTCTTTGAATTTATAGTATTATCTAATTTGTAAATTATTTTTTAAAATATCCACAATAAGTAACCTCCTCTCTTCATATCCATCCCAACTGTTTTTATCTTAAGGGATATAAAGTTTTTGGCAAATTTTTCTTTTCGGTTCACAAAATATCCAAGTTGGTAATTGAGTCCTACTAAGCCATTACACAAATTGGTCTTAATTCCTATGATAATTTGGTTATTACGTCTGGTCTACTTGATGTCATAGAGCAAAGGATAGGGATCAATATCTTTGTCATAAATTATACTGTAATAATGCAATTTGGACTTAGGCACTTACAACATGGATATACTTGTACGTTCTATCCTTGTTATACTGAAGGATGTTTTTCTAATTAATGAGATTTAATTCACCCACATCAAATTCACAATCTTTTATCTCTAAATCATGTTCTATCATTTCTCATATGTACTTACTCTTTAATTGAAAGATGAACTTTTTATAGTCATTTCTCCCTGAAATATAGGAAGGATCAAGTCTCCTTTGACACGTTCATTCTTATTATCTACTATAAATTCTTCTCCTTAAAGGTCGTCAGGACTAATTCAATGACGATGCATCATATGAGTAGTTCCTTCATAATCACTTTCTTCATATTCATTTTCCACACTAATTCCCTTCTTGTTTTTCAGGGTTAGGTCTAATACTTCTTCCTCGGTTAACTCAAAATAATCTAAACTATCCAAAGTTTCAATAAGATTGTTATTTTTCATATTTTTACATTCGTTTGTATAATGCCCTAGTTCTCCACATGCCCAACACTAACCGTTATTTTTTCCCACAGGAGAATAAGCAGCTTTTCTAAACAATCTATGCCGTTTGGGACTTGGCTTGTTATAATACTGTCTTTTGTATTTTGTCCCCTTTGCTTGTTAAAGCTTTTTTTTTTACAAACTTTTTCTTTTTCTTATCTTCTTAGTTCATTTCCTCACTGATGAGGGTTATCCTAATAGGATAGAAATTATTTCTTCATTTTGTTTGGTTTTCTAGAGATGAAAACATCGACTATTGACCCATTTGGGGATGAAAACATACTCTTGACCCATTTGGTTAAGTAAGAGATTCTTACTACAAGAGTATCACTGACATATGCCTTTTTAATCCATGTAAATGCATTTTTCATTAATTATGGAATTTATTGTGAGAGATAATTTCTCAGAAAACATACGAAGATTAGTTTCATTATACCCAATTTTACAATCAGGGGTATTCATTATTTGGTCCAAACCCGGATCGAGCCGAAGACCGGCCTAGAAAGGACCAGATCGGACTGAGCCGAATGAATTCGATCCGGTCCACGGTCCACAAATTTGTTTTATTCGGTCTTCGGTCCAGTCCGGCCTGGTCCACCGGTCCGAATTGAGGATTGAATAAAAAAATTTGAAAACCGACTTTTTACTTATTTAATTTTAATTTTCTTTACAACTTATAATTTCTCAAGCGTTCAAGAATATTGATTTGTTTTTCATGGTGAGAATATGTTGAAATTGGTCATATTGAAATAAATATAAGATGTTCATATCGTAAAAATTTGCGAGTTTGACAATTCGGTCCGGTCCGGTTCGGTCTGATTTTTTTCAATCTGGTCCCAGTTCGATCCTTGACTTATTCGGT
Organism: Selenicereus undatus; assembly: GCA_017589665.1. Classification (NCBI taxonomy): domain Eukaryota; kingdom Viridiplantae; phylum Streptophyta; class Magnoliopsida; order Caryophyllales; family Cactaceae; genus Selenicereus; species Selenicereus undatus. Next base: position 44,777,876 of record JACYFF010031957.1, read on the forward strand.
TCGGTCCATGGTCCATAATTTCCCTCTTATTCGGTCCTCGATCCAACCGGGTCCGGTTCGGTCCAGGTTTGGACTGATGAACACCCCTATTTACAACGGTATTGGCTACATTCGGTAATACAATTTTTCAGATATGTCATGTCCTAAAGCTCTATGCTATTAATTTTCTCGGGAAAAAATAAACATATATATCATTGATTTCCCAAAAGAATAATTACAAGTATGGCATTAAGCCTGAATTAGCGCACTCTAATCATATACAATTCTTTCAGCATGAGCACAAAGTAAATATTGTATGCTCCTACTATACAGCTTGTACTCCTAGCTTTGGTTTGATACTTCTATGATTTTGCTCACTCGAAATCTCATCTACCGCAGCCACCAGCAGACCTTTTCTACATTTGGTGGTAGCACTGATAGAGCCGCAAGCGTACGTTGGCGTTGTAGCAAATCAAGGTCGATCCCACAAAGACTAGGTCAAGCCACCGGGCTATGTTCCCTTAAGATAGGCTAAGCAAATTAAAATTTGACATAGAAAATAAACTAATGTACTATATAATCCAATGGATAAATAATCAGGGAATTATACAAAACAAGCAATCCCTAAATTTATGTACCAATCAAGCACCTCTTCCTCAGTTGGTAGTTTTTAAAACCGACAATCAAAATTTCACAACCCTCTTTGAAGGTGAAGTAAAACACCTTAATCTAACTAATTTCCTTCCCTTAAAGGCTTCTGATATGTTTAGGTTCATTAAGCATGCAATTATCAGATTTGTAGTTTCTCAATTGGTGTGACTTTCTTAGTACTCCAAACAATCAAGTCAAATCCTACGGTTCCAGTATCGAATTTCACCTTTCAGTTCTTTACACATTACCCAAAACACACAAGAAAGTGATCAAATTTCTTATAAGACAATAAATATATAAGATTTGATAAAACAATCCAACAAATTGCAAAGTGCCAACAGATATCAACACAAGATTGAGAAATTAACTAGTACTTGCATAAATTTCATATCAAAACAACAAATGGTAATATAAATTACGAAACATAAATCCTAAACGAGAAAAATAAGAGAAGAGAAGAGAACTACTCAGCCAAGATCGTGGTTGAACCGTCATTGCAAACCTGGGTTGGAATCCTCACAAATCTACACTTCAATTCGCTCTCTTATACTCTAATCTAAATCTAAATCCTAATCAGGATGATGAACGTTAAAGAGTGGAATGGAATGGAATAGGGATGCTAAGGAAGCAAATAAAACTTGCTTTTAATGGCAGAAATGAAGGCGACAAACATAAAAAACGTCTGGAAGTTGAACAACCGCGAAGAAGTGAAGCTGACTTATGGAAGAGAGACCACCACAGACTGACCGTGGGGCTCACCATGGAGCGTGGCCGCCACCATAGTCAGATCATGTTACCCCCTTGCTGCTCTGCCCTGTTGATTTTATAAAATCTGTTCAACCCGGGTTGACTATGCATGTTATCCTGGGTTTAAAATGATATATACAGGGGTAAACCATGGCTCTTACGAGTTTTTGCCTAGTTTTTGTGGGCTCTTTGGCTCCTTGCATCATTCTTCATTGATTTTCTGGAGATAAACCCCAAGTCCAAGCATAAAACAGAAAAGGGCATAAAATCACACAATTATGCACAGTAATCCTCTAAATCGACACTTAAGCATTCATGAAATCCTATGCAAATGTGGCATTCATCCCTTCCCCATGCTTGAATCTTTGCTTATCCTCAAGCAAATACTAAATAAAACCAAGGGGAGGTGCATCTAGGACTAAAGAATGTGGCAACCTCGTCAAACTAGCAACTTATAGCACATCATAAGAAAGAATATCAATCAATTACAACCCCAAATAGCGCACAAGACATTTCAAAATCAGGAGAACGTGGATGCTTTCGAAAAAAGTATGAGACGACAAGGTAGATATCAAACTGAATAATCCCTAAAGAATCACGAAGCACATCATGTAAGCACATAGAATCAATTAGAGCCAAATGGACTTGTAGAACCTCGCTTTTGTGAAATGCGAATCACTCCCATTCACGTGTTTAAAATATCATATGCGTTCACTCAAGACTCATTCCAAAGATGCAAACTATCATATGCTTGCTAAGGCTCTCATATTCTCCACCATTAAGAGGCAATGTGCACATGACAATCAAGAGGACTTTGCATGGGTTGTAGTGTCGAAAGGAGTAGATTAATGAATTTTGTCAATGTGGAGCTATGTAGCGAAGTGACTATGGAGCAACCAATCAAAGCACCAATAAACAATGAAATTCGCAAACACTCCAAACTCCAACGATTCAATGAATATTCTGTATGAGTCAAATAGGAAGTGAGTCACAAAGATGGGAGCTCAAGTTATTTACGTATCTAATATGCCAATCACTTAGTTTTTTTGGTCTTTGCTTTTTTTTTTGTTCTTGTTTCTTTTTCTTCAACATGACTTGTTTTCTTCTTTTCTTTTTTTGAAATGAAATGAAAATATCAATTATTAAAAGGCATAGGTTCGTGAATTATCAACTTGCAGCCTACTACGTAAATACACAACCCAAATACGAGGGAAACAAAACCAAATGCTCAATATCATTAATCCCTCAACAAAGCAACATACCAATGCCACCTTAAACTCAATTACCCCCTAACCCACCCATTACATTACCGCTCTATAGAGTTGGAATGAGGATAGGAAGATGTGTTTTGCCAAGTGTTAATATGAAGGGCTTACAACAAGAAAAAGATTATAGCTTAAAGGAGCTAGCAACTGGGATAAATATGTAATACAAGGGTAGGCTATTTGGCTATGTGGCTAAAACTTGAAAAAACAAACAAACGCCCCTATCATATCATCAAATATGTACATGTGAATGTGGTTTTAAATAAGAGTGAAGGTAAGTTCTAGAATGCAACATGAAAGAGTTGCACAAATGAAAGAACATGGGACTAAATCAAATGAACAAGCCCAAGTTAGGCTAAAAGACTCACAGGAAGTCCACCACAATCTCATCCAACTCATAAAATGAATCTCACGTACGGACATTAGAGCTAAAGAGTCTAAAGGGTAACAAAGTTCTCAATCAAGCCTCGTGTCAAAACAAGAAATATTTACAAAACCTTCACAAATTTTAGCACCAAAAGAGATTACACATGAAAAGTTACTCAAGCTCATGAAAGCTATTTTGCGTAGCAAAGCATCATTGAAGGCATCTCAATTTAATCTACACAATGCCTATATGAAATCCTATATGCAAACCTAAATGCAACTAAATGTGAGAAACTGGTGCAAAATGGAAGAATACCTAAAACGACATGGTCTACCAAGTTTGCAAACTAAAAAAAAAAGAGCAAAATGGAAAACATGAAACTACCCTTCCCCCATGCTTCGATAAAGCATTATTGAAAGGAAATAACAAGAAGGAAAGGGGAAAACAATTGGGAACAATCTCACCAGGTTAGGCACTAAGTGCACCTAAGCTAAGGTCCCATCGCAAACGGAGAAAACAAAGCATTAGCCACTCTATCACAATTTCAAGACTCGGTTCATCACAATAGATGGAGCTAAAACACGTAGGAGCTTATTAGACTCCTAGGACCACAATTTAGAAAATACAAGGTAAGAGGCAAAAACGAAAATCACACTGAAGTCAATAAGGATCCTCTTAACCTTATCAAAGGCCTCAGACCAATCATAGGAAGGATTAAAAAATATAATCCACATGAATTTCCTAGGTAGGTCTCCTAGGTATAAACTATAAGAGTCAATGGAGGGATCGTATTCCATGAAGTAACCCGGGGACACATAATCATCAACACTTCTACCAAGGATAAGAAGCATGATGTCCTCATAGCCCAAATAAACATTAGCATCACAAACCATAGGATTATCAATAGGCGCATCAATATAATACTCAGGGGAAGGAGAGGGTTGTGAACACATAGGAGAAATATGTGAATGATAAAGGGGATCAGGGAGAACAGTATCACAACTAAGGCTTAGAAAGTCCTTATGCACAAGCACATCACGTAACCCCTCCAAATGAGTCTCGGCTAGATCATGCACCGTATCAAAAGCATCTACTGACTCAAAACATGTATCAACAAACCTAGCAACTACCCCAAAAGGCTCACCCGCCTCGAGCCCCATGCATTGAGCTAATGGCAAAGATGAATCAGGTAAGGCTAGAACAACATCAATATTATCCATGGGTAATGCAAAGTTAGGTTGAGCGTTACATGCATAATTCATAGCATGGTATGAAGAATTACACAAAAAGTTGCATAATAAGATCTAGCACAGAGTGCATAAGTATCAGGAAATAAATATCGAGAAATACGACTAGCCTTCTCCAACTTAAATGAATCCCAAGCAATCCACTCAAGCAAATACCATGCCTCATCAACACTTTTAGTAAGAAAACCCCAATACTCTAAAATAGTTTGGGTCTCACTATTCACACCCTTATGAACAATGTTTAAAATTTTTCATTTACACACACAATGACCACTTTGAGCTAGAAAAACATGCAACACTTAAAATACCTTCAAAATAATTCATGCTCGAATTGGGAAAAATGGAAAATTACCTTTGTTTTTTTTCTCAAGATTGTTTAATTATTAATTATTTTATTTTTTTTCTTTCAAAGAAAGACAAAATGCATAGTCCAACCTATCAACAAAAACCTAATATTCGACACTAGTCCCGACAACAGCACCAAAAACTTAATAAGGCGGGAAGCGCATAGTGGCATTGCAGCAAATCAAGGTCAATCCCACAGAGACTAGGTCAAGCTACCGGGCTATGTTCTCTCAAGACAGGCTAAACAAATTGAAATTTGAGATTGAAATTAAAGTAATGTACTATTTGATCAAATGGATAAATAATCAAGGAATTATGCAAAATAAGCAATCTGTAAATTTATGTACCAATCAAGCACTTCTTCCTTAATTGGTTGTTTTTAAAACCGAAAATCGAAGTATCAGAACTCTCTTTCAAGGGGAAGTAAAATACATGAATCTAACCAATTCCCTTTTTGTAAAGGCTCTTAATATGGTTAGGTTCATTAAGCATGCAATTATCAAATTCGTGGTTTCTCAATTGGTGCGACTTTCTTAAGACTCCGCACGATCAAGTCAAATCCTAAGGTTCTAGTATCGAGATCCACCTTTCAGTTCTTCACTCAATATGCAAGACACATAAAAAAGTGATCAAATTTCTCACAAGACAATAAACATCAATGATTTGATAAAACAATTGAACAAATTGCAAAGTGCCAATAGATATCAACAAAAGATCGAGAAATTAACTATTACTTGCATAAATTCAAGATTGAAACACAAATGGTAATCTAAAGTACAAAACATAAATCCTGAATGAGAAAGAGAAGAGAAGGGAAGAGAACTGCTCAGCTAAGATCGCGCTTGAATTGTCGTTGCAAACTTTTGTGGAATCCTTGCAAATCTCTGCTTCAGTTCGCTCTCTCTTACTCTAATGTAGATATAAATCCTAATCTAGATGATGAATGTAAAAGAGTGGAATATAATGGAATAGGGATGCTGAGGAAGTGGTCAAAATCGGCCTTTTATGGCGCAAATGAAGGCTGTAAACATCAAAAATGCCTGAAAGTGGAACAACCGTGAAGAAGTCAAGCTGACTTGGGGAAGAGAGACCACCACGGACTAACCGTGGGGCTCATCGCGAACCGTGGCCTCCACCACGGTCAAATCGTGGTGCCCTATGGTTGCTTTGCCCTATTAATTCTGTAAAATTTGGTCAACCCGGCTTGACTGTGTATGCTATCCTGGCCTAACCATGATATATACCCAGGTAAACCATGTCTCTTGCAGGTTTTTAGCCAACTTTTGTGGGCTCTTTGGCTCTTTGCACTAACTCATTGATTTTCTTGACATACTCGGGTTCTCTTACCTATTTCTACAAAATAACATCAAAAGCACCAAAAGTGAGCATAAGACAAAAAAAAAGGGCATAAAATCGCACAATTATGCAGACGACACCCAAACACTCATGAAATCCTATGCAAATGTGGCATTCATCACTTGTCCATGCATAAATCTTTGCTTGTCCTCAAGAAAATACTAGATAGAACCAACAAGGGGGGGTGCATCTAGGACTCAAAAGCATAACAACATCCTCAAACTAGGCAACTCATAGCACATCACGAGCACGAATGTTAATCAATAATAACCCCAAATAGTGCACAAGACATTTCAAAATCAGGAGAACGTAGATGTTTTTGAAAAAAGTATGAGACCACAAGCTAGATGTCAACTTGGATCACCTCCAAAGAATCACAAAGCACATCACGTAAGCACATAGAATCGATTAGAGCCAAACGGACCGGTAGAAAATCTCTTTTAGAAAATGTGAATAACTCCACTCATGTGTTTAAAATATAGCATGGGTTCACTCAAGACTCATTCCAATGATGCAAACTACCACATGCTAGGTAAGATTTTCAAATTCTCCACCACTAAGAGGCAATGTGCACATGATAATCAAGAGGACATTACATGAGTTGTAGTGTGGGCTAGAAGGGTTAAGGGAAATGAGTGGATTAATCAATTTGGGCAATGTGGAGCTATGTAGCCAAGTGATTAGGGCGCAACCAATCAAAGCACCAATACACAATGAAGTTCACCAACACTCCAAACTCCAACAATTCAATGAATATTCTCCATGAGTCAAATAGGAAGTGAGTCACAAAGATAGGAGCTCGAGTTATTTACGTATCCAATACAAGTCAAAGAGGAAATGAGTCACAAACATAGGAAGTGAGTCGCAAATATCAATTATTAAAAGGCATAGGTTCATGAATTATCAACTCACAACCTACTACATATACACACAACCTAAATAAGAGGGAAACAGAACCAAATACTCAATATTATCATTCCCTTAATAAACCAACATACTAAAGCCACCTTAAACTCAAGTGCCCCAAAAACGACCCATTACATAGATGAAGTGCCTCTCCATAGAGTTGGCACAAAGATAGGAACATGTGTTTGGCCAAGGGTTAATATGAAGGGAGCACAACAAGAAAAGGATTATAGCCCAAAGGTGCTAGCAAAAGGGAGAAATATGTAATACAAGGGTAGGCTATTTGACTATGTGGCTAAAATATTCAAAAATAAAGAAATGTCGCTATCATATCATCAAATATGCACATGTTAATGTGGTTTTGAATAAGAGTCTAAGCAAGTTCTAGAGACGTAATATGAAAGAATATGAGACTAAATAAAAAGAACTAGTCCAAGTTAGGCTAAAAGTCTCACAGGAAGTCTACAATAGTCTCATCCAACTTATAAAATGAAGCTCATGTGCCAACATTAGTGCCAAAGACTCCAAGGGGTAGCAAAGTTCTCAATTAAGCCTAAGGTCAAAATAAGAAATATTCATAAAGCCTTCACAAATTTTAGCACCAAAAGGGATTATACATCAAAAGTTACTCAAACTCATGAAAACTAGTTTGCCTAACAAAGCATCATCGAAGGCATCTCATTCCAGTCTACACAATCCATATATGAAATCCAATAGGCAAATCTAAGTGCAACTAAATGTGATAAACTCGTGTAAAATGAAATAAAACGTAAAACTACATTGTCATAACAAGTGTGTAAACTAAAAAAAAAACAAAATGGAAAACATGAAACGACCATTCCCGCATGCTTAGATGAAGCATTATTCAAAGGAAATAAATGAGAAGGAAAGGGGGAAACAAAAGGGAACAATCTCACTAGGATAGGTGCTAAGTGCACCTATGCTAAATTGTCCTCGAAAACAAGGAAAATGGAGCATCAGCAACTCAGTCACAACTTCAAGACTCGATTCATCAAAACAGATGATGCCAAAACATGTTAGAGCTTATCAAACTCCAGGGACAACAACTTAGAGAATGTAAGGTAAGAGGCAAAAATAAAAATCGAACCAAAGTAAATAAGGATCTTCTTAACGTTATCAAAGGCCTCAGAATAATCATAGGGAGGATTAAAGAATGTAGCCCATATGACTTTCTTAGGCAACTCTCTTGGGTACAAACAATAAGGGTCAACGGAGGGATCATACCCTCTAAAGAAACCTAAGCACACATAATCATAAACACTTCCACTAAGCATAAGAAACATGATGTGCTCATAGCCCAAATCAACATTAGCATCTCAAATCATAAGATTATCAATAGGTGCATCAATACAATACTCGGGGAAAGGAGAGGGTTGTGAACACATAGGGGAAACATGTGAATGATCAAAGGTATCAGGGAGAATAATATCACAACCAAGGCTTGGAAAGTCCTTATGCATAAAAACATCATGTGACCCCTCCAAAGGAATCTTAGCTGGATCATGCACCGTATCGAAAGTATCTTCTGACTCAAAACATGTACCAACAAACCTAGTAACTACCTCAAAAGGCTCACCTGCCTCGAGCCCCAATCATTGAGGTAAAGGGAATGATGAACAAGGTAAGGCCAGAACAACATCAATATTATCCAAGCATGCTGTAAAGTTAGGTGGAGCATAGCATGCATAATAAAGACACGGATTTATGGCATGGCCAGAATAATTACACAAAAAGGGGCATAATAAGATCTAACATAGAATGCACAAGGATGAGGGAATGAATATGAAGAAACACAACTAGCTTTCTCAACCTCAAATGAATGCCAAGCAATCCATACCATGCCTCATCAACACTTTTAGCAAGAAAATCCCAATACTCTAAAAGAGTTCAGGTCTCACTATTCACACCCTCATCAATAGTGCCTAAAATTGTCCATTTAACCACAAAATAACCACTTTGAGCCAGAAAAACATGCGAACGCTTAAAATACCTCCAAAGTAATTTGCTCGAATTGGGAAAAATGGAAAATTCCCATTGGTTTTTTTCTCAAAATTGTTTAATTAATATTTTTTTTTTGGAAGAAAAACAAAATGGTAAGTCTAACCTATACAAAAAAATCCAATATTCGACACTAGACCCTAACAATGGCGCCAAAACCCTAATAAGGTTGTATTAGCTATTATATCTCTACGTTAATTCATTGCTTGTTTATTTTACGTATCATACAACCCAACATTGGGAGTTATTATAATATTTGTTCATCTTGACAAAATTGGTATCCCCTTTCGTGCATTCAGTCAAAGTTGTGTAGCACGTGTAACAATATAATTATATTAATTTGTCATTTTCTGCAAATTGAAACATTTTGTACTTCAATATCTTCCAAATGTTCTTTAACACTCCAAACATTCTCTGAATTTTGGTCGTAACAAAGAGTGGCAGAAACCTGTATAGCTTCAAAGTTAAGGATAATAAGGAAAATCGTACAATGGTTGAGTTTAATTTGTTATTGTCGATAATAATTTATCGTCAATAATTTATTTTTTAATAATAGTTTCAAAGTTGTGACGATGTTGTTCTCCTTTTTCTTAATTTATAGTCAGTAATTTTTTAAAAGAATATTATTATTTTTACATACATCAATCAAGGAAAATTTGTCATTCATAGCAAAAATTTTATATTTTTTTCTAGCGGTTTGGATTGAGTTACAGAGGGTTTGAACAATTGAGAGCGATTTCAAGTAGGTTGGAAATTGACTTAAATATATTGGAGCAAGTTAGAGTATGTTGGAGCACATTGAAACATGTTAGAGTAGATTTGATTAACAGTTAGCAAATTAGAGCATATTGGAAGAGATCGGAGTAGATTAGAATAAGCAATATACTTAATATGCAATAGCCTATAACGAACAGGCCCTTAGTTAGATGGTCCCAAAAAATATTAAGCAAAATTTGTTTCCATCTAACGTCTATAGCATCAAAACACATACTGGTTGAGCTTTATAGATTTAGTAAAACTAACTCGAGATTTGAGATTTGAATAGAACGATCCAAACCTGTATCCCACCCAAGTTTTGAAAGAGATTTACTAAAAAAGTGGTCTCAAACCTTAAATTGTCTCAAAGTAAATCGTACCTGACTTAAATTTTTTTTGATAAAGTTGTTTCTATTTGTAAAGTAAATTTGTTAGGTTAATATCTATTAATCCAAAATCAACTGGAACCTAAAAGTTCCTTATTGAAATCATCCGAAGAGAGATGTCATTTGACACAAAGTATAACCGACTCAAACATAGGCAACCATACCGATCCAAATGACCCGCTAATCACGACTACTGGTTTTTCTTGGCATAATGACTCCAAAATAGAGCCCATTAGTGTAGGCCGGAAAAAGGCAAACATGAAAACAACATAACACGTCATTTCACTGGGATGCCAAAAGCCGAAAGAGGACCAAACCGATAAGTGTTTTTCTTTTTTTTTTTTGCCAGTAAACTGTAACGACGATTATGAGCCACATAAGAGGGTCCCTTCCTAATGTGAAAATATCGACACGAGAATCACGTGTTAGGCACACAACACACTCTCGTGGACGGAAGATTCTAAAAACTTTTGGGTAATAATCTGTGGTATATAGGATAGATATACCTAGTGTGTGTGTGTGTGTGTGTGTGTGTGTGTCTATATATATATAAATATATATGCGGGTATAGCGATTTCCGCAAAACGGCAATTATGGGAGTTATGGTGATTCCCACAATCTTAACCGTACATGTGGTGATATTTAATTTCTACCGTTAATTTTTATTTTTTTAAATGGCATTGAATTTAACATTTTTAAATTATTAAACTTATGATAATTAATTAGAAAATTATTTTTTAAGGACATGTTTGGATTGTGGAAAATTATATCTTTAATTCAATGAAAGATCTAAGAAACATTAAAAAAAATAATTAAATTATTTGATTCATGAAGCCCAAACCACCTTCCATTGTTTCCCGCCATTAGCTCCACATTTTCAGGCGAGATACTACCGAAGTTGACGCCGACCAAGTTATATTTGGCTGGTGATATTTCTGGCGACCTCCCCCTCCCCCCAAACTAACACACCTAAAAGGACCCAAAAGATAAACTTTCACCGGAATGGGAGTTGGAAGGTCACGAATGTCGGTGGAGGGCTGGGTGGTCGTCTGATCTCAGCCGATGCTGCTGTCTGCGGTGGCGATGGGGTCGGCGGTCGCCTGGTTTTGGCCAGTGCTGCTGTAGGCGACGACGATGGGCTGGGCGGCCATTCATTTAATGGGATGGGAGTTGGAAGGTCAAGAATGTGGTGAGGTTTAATCAGCGGGATAACAGTTATATATAACATGACAACATATGCGTTAATTGAAGCCTAATAGCCTAATGGTTTGTCTCCTTACACAAAAGTATTGAGGTCACAAGTTCAATTCTCAGCAGCACAACTTAAACATTTTGCGACAAAGCGGACACGACAACATATGATTTTGGAAAGTTGCTTGGATTAGATAACATTATTGAATGCTTTCCTTAACCAAATTATTTTGAAAATATTATCCCCTTAAAATCCAAGAGTTTCTATACAATAAGAATTCTTTTCTTAGTAAAAAATTAATTTCCTTATTTGTGGGGATTCTAAAAGCTTTGCCTACTTCTCCCTCTCAATTAGCTTCCCACAATTTCTACAAATTAAATTGTCATCTAAGTTTAATTCATCACTATTTCTTAACTCTGTACCCTCTCTATTCATATCATTGCGAGCAATCTCCAATGGCGGAGTTCAACACAATTAGTAGCAATAATAATGTAAGCTTTTGTATTACAATGTATATTTATTTTATCTTTAATTGTATTTGTTATTTGTTTCAATTCCTTTAGTATAAGGCAATATTGCATGCAATGAAATTTCCTTAGATGTGAATTTCATTGAAACATATATTATATGCTTCTAAAATTATCAACTTTAAATAATTTAACTTTGTTTTTGTTTATGTTTTTATGTGTTTGTGTATCTGGATGGCATATTTAGTAGGTTAATTTGATTTTGTTCTTCTTATTTTATGTTTATATTTCAACACATAATGTGTATTTATTGCATCTTTAATTGTATCAATTATTAATTTTCTTAGACGTGTATCTAAGTCTAAGTACTGCATGATCTTAAAAAATGATCAAATTCTAAGTGATATTTTTTGTTGATTTGATTTTTCTTAACATTTACAATTATCCAATGGGGTTTCTTCTCTGTTTTTTGATTTTTTTTAATTAATGTCTATAATATGTTCAGTGGAATATTCACTTTCAAAAAGAAGAAGAAGAATATACGGATGAAGATGATGATTTTATTATAATTGCAGGTTTGAAAGATATACAAGTAACACCACATGAAGAATTTCAAGATCTTACCATAGAAGACATGGGGAGATTTATATTCAAAACTCTTGACTTAGGCCATGAATTTTATAAAAAAAATATTCTAAAGTTCAAGGTTTTGGAGTTCGGAAAGATGGGATACCCAAAAGCAGACGAGATGGACATCCAACTTCGACATCGTTTAACTGTTCTGCAGAGGGTGTATGCCTAGCAAAATATGTTGACAATACTGAAAGAGTGCGAAAAGCAAAGGATGAAACACGTTTTGGTTGTAAAGCTGAAATACAATTCAAGTGGATTAGAGAAATAGATCATTGGATTGTGACAAGATTTGTTATTGAACATACACATCCCCTTGCCAATGTAGATTAAGTACTATACTTGAGGTTAGACAACTTCAATTTTTAAATTGTTATATATACTTATTTAATTATGTTATTACTAATGCAAATTTTTGTCATTTAAAAATTTAGATCTCATAGGAAAATTCCAAAGGAGACTCAAATTGAAATTGAACACATGCATAGTGCTCGCATCCCTCCCTATTGCGTCATGCAGAATTTGGTGAAACGAGCCAGAAGTTATCACAAATTGGGTTTTCTCAAGCAGAATTTAAAGAATCATATGAAAAATTTTTAAAAGGAAAAAGAACGTGATGGTGATGCTGAGGTTGTTATGGGTTATTTAAGGGGGGAAAAAACATGTTGATCCCTCATTTTTCTTGAAGTATACTGTGGATGGTGAGGGCTGCTAGAAAAATTATTTTGGTGTGATAGAGCTTCACGCATAGACTACAAAGCTTTTGGACAAGTCCTTGTTTTTGATATTACTTACAAATGCAATGCCTACAATAAGCCACTTGTTTTGCTTGTTGGTGTCAATCATAATCGAAAGACAATGCCTTTTGGATGTGCATTGGTAGTTGATGAGAAAGAATTTTCATTTATTTGGGTTTGGAACAATTAGTCAAAGCAGGGGAGGGACAAAAGCCATTAACTGTTCTGACAGATGGAGACAAGACAATGGCTAATGCTATTAAGGTGGTATTCCCTAAAGCGCGCCATAGACTATGCTTGTGGCATCTCATGAGAAATGTTAAGGGCAATGGAGGTGCTAAATTTTGTAGCGGCTTTATTAAGTGCGTCAACAAGTATCGAACTCCAAATGATTTTGAAATAGGTTGGAAAGAACTTGTGTCCTATTATGGAGTTCATGACAAAAACTGGGCTAAAGACTTGTACAATGATAAGGAGAAGTGGGCAAAAGCATACTTATGTGGATATTTCTTTACAGGTCGGTAATCTAAATTTTAAGCTTTTTCTATCATACTCAATAAACCCAATTCATAGTGATTTAATTTTTTAAAAAATTTTCCATGCATGAGCAGCAGACTAAGACTTGAATCAATGCACAGAAGTATTAAGTCATCAATGACTGCAAAGTAGAAGTTATATGAGCTAGTCGGGTGATATGATCAAGCTATTATAGAGCTTTGAGTTCAAGATGGATATGGTGACTTTGCTAAAATTCATACTTATCCACTTATTGACAGAATCTTTTCCACTGTTAAGTCCCATGCAGCAAAAATCTATACAAGAGAATGCTTCTACCTACTGTGTAAGGAGATGACCTATGAGTTAATTTATATTGTCAAAGGTGAGCAACAAAATGGTGATGGACCTAAAAAGCCTATTTTTTATAAGGTAAAAGCAGTGGAATGTGAGAACATATGGTTTATTGTGATTAGGCATGATGCTCACGAAATGATGTATTGTTGTTGTATGAAGTTATAGTTAGTGGGCTTCTCGTGTCATCACATGTTTGCAGTGATGAAATATGCGAATATGAAGCAAATCCCAAATGGTTGCATTCTACAACGATGGACTGTTGGTGTAAAGCAGCAAATTATGCTAGAAGAAGTGCCTCTACACATCAAAGGGGAAAAGGTAATCGAAAAGGATGAAACTGCAAGCAAGACGCATCTTATAGGAATTAAGAACCCAAAAGTCGTAATTGCAAGAGGGGGACCAAAGGGGAAGAAGCAGAGAACTTGCAGCCATTGTCATAATATAGGGCACACACAATGCACGTGCCTTGTAAATGTCAATTTTCAATCTGGTGGAGAAAAAACAATCACACATTTGAATTCAATTGAAGCTCATGCTAGTAGCCCGCGATCTTCACTTGCCAAGTTTCAATAGAATCCAAACACTTATGGGCTAAATCCAACACGTAATGTGCTTATGAGGCATATGCCTCATAATTATACTAGTGGAGAAATGTTGCAGGTATTGAATAATATTATCATATTAATGCAAATTCAATCTAATATCAATCCTACTAATTATGATATTCAATTTGCAGGTTGAGTAAGAAGTGGAGAAGTTTGATAAAGCTCCAATTATTGTAGACTGGTATCCAAAGGAAGATTGGTAGTAATTAATCATTACAAAGATTTGTCACTTTGCTTTTAGAATTGTTTTTGAACTTGAATAAATATTGAGAACATATTCATGGGTGAGCCTTACACCTTGTAAAATGTCCAGTATTTTATGAAATAATTATATAAAATTAAAATATTATAACTTGTCAAATAACGTGAAACATAAGGTAAATCAATTCAAAACAAATGTTTACTTCTCATTACAAACCAAACAGCCCTTCTAATAATAGTCTAATTTTGCAGGACTGTAGATTTAAACTTTGCCTGGTTGAATTCACTTGCCACCAACTTAGCAACATACTTTAGTCGCTCCACTCGCATTTCTTCTAACTGTATAAACCAATAAAATAAAATAATAATAAACCATTATTCGTTTTCTATACTTAACAAAAAAAAACATATTAGTAGGATGATTTAATACCAACCAAGAATGTTATTTGGCTCTATTTAGAGATATCCATTGCTTCAAAAAGCTTTAAAACAAACATGCCACAGTCATACCTAGAGCATACACATAAATATTACCTTCTTAAACATACAATATTGCTATCATAAGATAGTTTGAGAGTAATTTGCTTTAATTTACTTAGGAATTTGGTTGCATATGAGTGGATGGGTAATCAAATCCAAATGATTACACATCTCTGAATAATATGCTCAAGCGAGGATGATTTTGGTAAGCCCTTGATCCATTTAGTAGATGTATAATATAACACCACATATTGCATAAGGATTGTTGACAACATATGGGCATTTGCCACTTCACAATATATTATGTGTTGAAAATTAGTTATTTACCACATCGTATGCAAATGTAATTCTTCCACCCTCGGAAACCTTTGATCGCAATGAATCCAACAAATACCATCTTTTTTCTTTTATGTTAAGCACAATCAATGGCCAATGACATGCGTCCAACAAGGGGATGTAAACCTATATGTATAGATAAATTAATTATACCATCTCTTGGGGTTTTTATATTGGAAAACAAATGTAATAATATATAAATATTAACAATTAACATACCTGTTCAATTTGACTTGTATCTTCGGGAATATAATAATCAACAATAGTTTTACTATTGTCATTTGGAAGTTTTATAGTGGGCTGTAGAATGAATCATTTAGTGTATTCGATAATATTTCAACATCAATAAAAATAAAGAAAGTACAAAATAAAAAAAAATCATACCAATCTTTATTACCTGAAATATGTTAGGTAAATATAACCTATTGCTTCCCTCCTTTCATGCTTTTAAATGTGGATCAAACATAAATGCATCTATACACTATTAAATAAAAAACAATCGTATTTATGTTATCAATATTTGAAATAATGTATATTTTTTGATGAATATTCAGTAATTGAAATGTTACACTTATATTTACCCAATTTGTCAACTCATTGTTAGGATACAAAGTTAACAAGTCATGTGCTGTCAAAAATCCTCTAACCTTGGAATTTTCATAAGCAATTTCATATGCTTTTTTCCACTTAAAAACTTTGTCGCTTATTATTGCTTCTTCATCCGTCAAAGAAGACAAATAAAGTTTATACTTATCAGGATAACCATGCGAGATGTGATTCTTCTGATCATTGGGGAAGTCATCATTTAAATCTACAAGTTGTAAAACAAAATATGAAGTAAAAGATCAATGAATCAAATGTCATATAGAGAGGCATATTGCTTATGTGCATGAATATATAATCATATACACGTACCACTTTTGGTATAGTGTTCTTATAAGTTAAATGATTCCCACATTGCTTTTAGACCCATATAGATTATATAGATTATCAGATTTCTTAGGCGGTATAATATGAGATGGGGAACACCAACAGCAATTAAAATTGACAATATTATGTATTGATAAACAAATATTAAAAACTACTTGATGTCATACCATTGCGTCTTCATTTTTCAATGATGATTGCTTGTGTTCGTCTTTGGTAAAAGTATCTAAATGCAAATCATCCAAAACATTAGCTTGCAAGGGTCCACATGGTGATAATGTTTCATTTAGCTTATCTACGCCACACGACTTGCGAAGCTGTACATCATAAGTAGGGATATAAATTAAAACTACATCAACAGTTATTATTTTTTCTCGAATAAGACAAAGAATATTAAATACGAGTGGCGTACCCTTGTATCTTCATTGTCTGAGAGCAAGTCTCTTCGTTGAAATTTAATCACACCATCTTCATCCTACACGTGATGCTTCTCCAATGTCAACTTCTTACCTGCTGATTTTATGTCGCCGTCTCGAAGTGATGTCCTTACTTGTCCACTTCTTTTTTTACGTGGTGACTGTTTTGGTGCTTTGTGTGGGTGAGGTCTTAGTTTACTTCATTTATAGTAATTGGGCTATCCCTTATGGTGACATGCCCATTAGGAAAGGATGATTTATTAAAACATAAGTTTTTCAGAGCGGCAGGAAATGTCATTCCGGTAATTGGAGAGTTTTCATCATCTTCACTAGCAAGCTCTCTCTTTCGCTTACAAGTTTTATCATCTGGGTTGCCAAAGTCCTGGCTAGTGAACTTTATGAAAGGGGATTCTGAGTGTTGTTTTGATAGTTTTGCTAAAGTATTATCAAATAAATTTAGAACAGGAGGAGGAGTAACAATGGCAACATCGTTATCTCTACTTGATTCAAATTCCATTTTTTCTATATTACTCATGCAAATTTCATCTTTTACTATATCCTCCTTTTTCATACTATGATCTATGACCATGGAATGTACAGATAGTAACAAATTTTTAATTGATTGCAATTCGGTAAATACTCTCTTAAATTTTTCCGAGCAATTGCATGCACACTTATACATCTCAAATGAATTCTTCTGCTTTGATTTCCAAAAGTTTTAAAAAAAGGACAAATATAACATATCAGGTGAATCCAAGAAAGACTTACCACAAAATATATTTATTCTAATCAAACAAAAAAATTAGATACACAATTATAACATTTGTAAAAACATAAAGATAAAATCTTTGTGTTGTAAGAGCCCACTTATTACAAACAAATTGATAAAATCAAACAAAAAAAATCCATACAATTCACAGAAATATTAGTGAAAACATAAAGATAAAATCTTTGTTCAAGAATCCAATTTAATATATACAAGTCCATATAGTCAAGCAAAAAATTGCATACAATTCATCATAACATTTGTGAACACATAAAGATAAAATATTTGTTTAAGAACCCAATTAATTACATACAAGTCTATATAATCAAACACAAAATTACACACTATTTATTATAACATTTGTGAAAACATAGAGATAAAATCTTTGTTTAAGAACCCATTAATTATGCACAAATCCATATATTCATTATTTTAAAACTTATTGATTACAATCTAGAGTACAAAGTAAAATAGTTTGTAGATAGAACAATAAAAAGTATTCAACTTTCAACATAATAATAAAATTCAATAACTTACTTTGTGTGCCTCCAATTCAATATGATGGTTGCATTTGCTTGAAAAAAGATCCATATGATAACGAGACGAATATCCAATTTAGACGAACTAATGAATTGTATCTAATATTTTTATGACAAAAATATACTTATACTAGTTCATGGATTAGGGTAAAAGGTAAACAACCACCATGACGGCGGGAAACAAAAAACATAGCCTAAAATTCGCTCGACAAAAAAAAAAGAAAAGAAAACCGGAACTACAAGTTCCCAAAATCAAGCTCAGGGAGATTTAAACCTCAAACCTGCATTGTGGCAATTAACAAATTAACCAAAGCAACCATTTTCGTTCCTAACAATTCTTGCACTTATATAAATGATATTAATAAGCACTTAACAGAACAATAGCAAAACGAACCTCCCATTGCACGTCGACCATCCATCGGACGTCGACCCGTCTACTGGTGGACGCCGGCCCGTCTACCGGTGAATCTGAAACTCGTCGCCGACCAAAGCATTCACCGTCTCCGATGTTTGGAAAAGCCGTCAACTTTCACACGGGGTGGGTGAACGAATCGAAATGCGCATCGGATGGGTTCAGTCTCACTGGCCGCCGGTTATTGAACCGCCGACGACGTTCAGTCGGCCGATGACTCAGATGGGTATAGCCATGGAAGGGGAAGGGGAAAGGGTTTTAAAATTAATTAATTCATTTATTTTAAGGGTTTTTTTTAATAATTGAAAGTGTGAAATTATTTTACTACAAATTCCAAACATAACATCTACAAATTATTTCATTCAATTTTTGTTATTTTAGAAAATGTAATTTTAATTTCAATAAATAATTAAAAATATCAACGATTTATAACAAATCACGCCAAGTGGACGGTGTATATTGCGGGAATTATGGTAATTTCCGTAATTTTCATTTGGTGGAAAATTTCCTTACCTGTTGCTTCTAACAAATTATATACTCTCTACATCTTATAATTTTATTCTATTTCAATTTAACGAATGCATTTTTTTGAAAGTGTATTATTTAATACTCTATTTTCTATTAATTCTAGAGAAAAGGAATAAATATCAATTTTATTTTGATATTTTCATAAAAGAAAAAATGGATAAATATTTTGAGAGGAGGGAGTTATGTCTTATTAAACATTTTCTTCATAATAGACTTTGTCAAAAAAATATAAATAAAATTTGTAAACATCATCTCATTGACAAACTTTTATTAATTTAAGAAGATAAACCCAAAATATCTCATGTATGTATGTCAAATTTGTTAAGTTTACTACCTTAAAGGAATAAAGAGGTTTACTATTGAGGGTGCTTTGGTCATTTTGGTCACTTTCTTTAACAATTATGTCTCTAGATCTAGTAAAATTGAACCGAGACCTTAAATCCGAATCGAACAATCCGGATCCATACCGAAACTGATACCTAAAATGGGATGAACCGATTTGGACCCGAACACCCGAAATAAACCGATCCAGAACTGAACTAAACCCGAATTGTAGCATGACCTGAAATGACCCGCACCTGAAATAACCCGACCCAATTCAAACCTGATTCGTAGTGACCCGACCCGACCCGAAGTGAACCGAAAATGGACAGCCTGAACCCGAATAGAACTGTACTCGATTTAAAACCGATCTGATTCTTACCCGACTCAATTTTATCCGAATAAGTAGTAACTTTTTTTTTGGGCTTTAGTCTTTTCTCTTTTGGGCGGAATTTTGAATTTTTCAAACTCAATTAGTTGAGTTTAGGTGGGAAAAGAAAAACAACTTAAGACGGACTTTTTACAAATGAAATCAATTAAAAACTTAAGAGGAAAAAATAAAATTGTTGATAGTTTTAAGTTTTTAATTTGATAGATATGTAAAAAAAAATAAGAGAAAAAATATTCTGTCGCAATAGGAATTAAGAAAAGATAAATATAGTTAACAATTTATTAAAGCTTATTAGGATCTAGCAATTTTATTTTACTATTTGATTCACTTAATGACTTAATGTAATGCTCGTTATGTTTATAAATTTACAATATCATTCTGTGACTACTGTAAAAAAATTCAGCATTACTGATCTACGATTGTAAATCATCTTCATAACCTGTTTAATTCTACAAAATCAAATTCAAGAATGCATCGTTGCGTATGGTGTCATAATAATGTGGCTAATTTGAATTTTGGACAATTAAATTCCAAGTCTCGAGTTTCGATAATTAGCATTCACAATCACATAAATGTAATTCTAATTGACACATACTCATATTATGCCATTGCTTTTTAGTTTTGACTCATTGAGCAAATGCAGATCAAATTATTAATCTCACAAAGACAAATCTTTAAATTTTTACGTATGATCACTTAGCGAGCTATCAAAGAACATTGATTCGATAACTAAAAATGTCGACTTGAACCAACCAGTTTCTATTGACCAACTCCAAATCTTTATATAAGAAATGCTAAAATGGGTAGAGTGCTCACAATTGAGAAATCCTCAAATACTCCATGGAAAGTGATTTGTGGAGCTTCAGTAGATAGCAACCGTGGATTTAAACTCGACTATAAATCCTGACCTTTCAATTATTTACATTATTTTAAATTTTAAAATAGTTAGAAATTAATATGATTTTAAATTTTAAAACTTATAAAAATTCACAGGTCTCACAGGTCCCAGGATCGAAACCTGGTTCTAACAGAAGAGTTACTTCCCTACCCCCATTTGTTTTTTTGCTCTTTAAATAGCAACCGTGGATTTAAACTCAACAGTGAATTCTGACATTTCAATTATTCACATTATTTTAAATTTTAAAATAGTTATAAATTAATTTAATTTTAAATTTTAAAATTCATAAAAATTAACAGGTCTCACAAGTCCAAGGATCGAAACCTGACTCTGACAGAAGAGTTGCTTCCCTACCCTCCTTTTTTTTTTTGCTCTTCAATTTTTTTCTTTTTTTCTCCCGAACAAGTGTCTGGATCGAAACCTGTCTCTGATAGAAGAGTTGTTTCCCTGCCCTCCTTTGGCATTTCGCTCTTGAATTTTTTTTATTTTCCCCCTATTTCTGCTTGTCTACAGTTTGAGGAAAAGCATAAAATAAGATAGGATTACTATCAAACTTGATAATAAGGATTGAACTAATTCTCTGCGCATACTTACTTTTTCATTGATTAATATTGTGGTCAATGCCCTTGCGATATAAGGTTTTTAATAAAAAGTAAAAGTTAATCTTATCAACGTTATCGCACATAGTAAAAGAATTATGTATACATCTTTATAAGATAAGTGTAAAAATGAATGGTAGCCTGAGAATACTACTCTCCCTCAATCCAAGCTTCTCATTAATTCCCTCAAAATACTCAAAACAGTTAGAAATTAATTTGATTTTAAATTTTAAAATTCATCAAAAGTCACCAATTAATATCCCCCCACTTCCCTACTATCCCACGTCACCCTCTCTATCGTCAATAAGCATCTAAAATTACATTTCCGCGAAGAGACGATTGGGAGGATGTAGATATGGAGGACGGTTTCCAGTAGGAAAAAAAAATAATACTTCATTATCATTTGTTTTAAGCAGATCAGAATTAATTAGCAATTTTAGTATATTGTAACTTGAATAATTAATTTGTATTTACATACGGTATGAAAAGTATATCATACAATCACAAACATTTATTCTACATTTCTTTTTTTTTCTTTTGAAAAAA
>JACYFF010031957.1:44829742-44840837 GCA_017589665.1 Selenicereus undatus
ATATATATATATATAATGAATGTAATGTTCGGGTTAAATTGAGCCTTGACTTCTGAATGATTACTGCTTTATCATAAGGTCATGTAAATTGAGATGATAAAATTTTTTTATGTGATTCAGTATGTCAGAATCTGTGAAGAACAATCTGAATAGCAAGGAAGGCGAATCTCACGGTTCAGTTATTCAATTGAATGAGAAACCCCAACAAGACCCTAGTGGAGGCCCAACGGTGGCCTTTGAAGTATCTAGTAATGTGGAGGACCCGAGAAAAATTTGGTAATCGAACTGATGAAAAGAATTCCTCCTGCACCCTCTGTACCTGTAGAAAACCCTCCAAAGTCTGATAAACTAGTTGATAGGGCAGCCCGACGCGACCGTAAGGTTTATGACAGGAACCTTGATCTTGTAGAATTGGAAGCCTAGATTAGAGGAATAGAAAAGATATTTGTAGTAGTTGAAGTACTTGAATATAAAAAGGTAAACATAGAGAATTTTTATTTAGCTGGTGAAGCAGATATCTGGTGGAGTACTATGAAAGATAAGTTACAAGGATGCGAGCTTACTTAGGCTAAATTTCTTGAGGAGCTTAGGGCTAAGTTATACCCAATCACAGTTCAACGACAGAAAGAAAAAGAGTTCATGGAGTTAAAGATGAGCGATAATATGACGGTGATGCAATATGCCCATAAGTCTATGGAGTTATCAAGATTCGCTCCAAATTTTGTGGCTTTCGAAAGGCTGAAAATAAGAAGGTTTGAGGAAGGTTTAGTCTTTTGTATTCGGAATCGATTGACAAGCTAGCCAATTTAAACTAACTAGGAGTTATACGAAAGAGTTGTAGAGGTGGAACGGGTGAAGGGTGAGTTAAGGGTCTTGAACCCAAGAGCTTAGAAGAGGAAGTCGAACGATCGTGGTAAATTAAGAGGAAGTGTGGTGCAGAACAAACTCGCTGCTGGCCCTGCTAGGAGTCGTCCGCCGACATCAACGGAACCTTGCACCAAATGCGAACGAACAAACCATACTATAGCCGAGTTCTGTGTAAGTACTAACAAGTGCATGTGGTGTGGAAGCCCCGACCATTCGATTGCCATTTTCCATAGAAGACAGAAGGCGATGGAAAAGGGTGTTGTAAGGCCTGTACCACCCCCACGTCAGGGAAACCTACCCTCGAAACCCCTAACGGCCCAACGAGCTTACATAATGAGAAAAAAGGAAGCTACAGTCTCTGGTATGGTTGTCACTGGAACTCTCTTTTTAAATTCAAAACCATTTTGTGTTTTGTTTGATTTGAGTGCGACTCATTCATCTATATCCACCCGAGCTATATTGTAATTGAATTTGAAAAAAATAAAGAGTGGCAAACTATAGAATTAGTTTGCCAAATGGACAAGTGATAGAATGCCTTATTTTTTTATAAACGTGTTTCTATTGTAATTGCTGAGCAAGAGTTCCCTAGGGACTTGATCCAATTTGATATATCAGAATTTGATATAATTTTGGGAATAGATTGGTTGACTGTCTATGGGGCGAACATAGATTGTAAGGATCTTAAAGTCACTTTAAAGGACCCAGAAGGTTGAGAAGTACGTTTCTATGAGGAAAGACTTAGGAAGGAGTATTCTATAATTTCAATCATGAAGGCAAGTAAGTTGCTAAGACAAGGGTACATAGGCTATTTGTGTTATGCTACTGAGGTTAAAGAGGAGGAGACGAAAATAGAAAATATTCCTATAGTTTATGAATTTTCGGATGTTTTTGCTGAAGAGTTGACTGGTTTACCTCCTTAAAGGGAGATTGATTTTGCGATTGAGCTAATTCCTGGTGCATAAATTATTTCAAGGATGGCCCCAACTGAGCTCAAGGAATTAAAAACCCAGTTGGACAAGTTATTGCAAAAAGGGTTTATCAGGCCAAGTGTTTCACCTTAGGGAGCCCTAGTGTTGTTTGTGAAGAAAAAGGATGGAACTTTAAGGTTATGCATAGATTATCGGGAGCTAAATCAAATAACCATTGAGAACAAGTACCCCTTAACTCCGATAGATGATTTGTTTGATCAATTGCAAGGAGCTGGGGTGTTTTCGAAGATTGATTTGAGGTTTGGCTATCATCAGCTTAGAATTAAGGCAGAAGACATCCCCAAAACAGCCTTTAGAGCAAGCTATGGTCATTATACATTTACTATGGTACCTTTTTTGGGCTTCCCAATGCCCCTATTGTAGTTATGGATCTCATGAATAGAGTTTTTAGACCTTATTTGGACAAGTTTGTGGTGGTTTTCGTAGATGACATTCTGATATACTCCTAGGACAAGGAGGAACATGCAGATCATTTGAGGATTGTGTTATAAACCTTGAGGTAACATCAATTATATGCTAAGTTGAAGAAGTGTGAGTTTTGGCTAGCCGAAGTGACATTTTTGGGGTATGTAGTTTCTAAGGAGGGAATCAAAGTTCATCCTCAAAAGATAAAGGCAGCTACTGAATGGCCCAAGCTCACCAATGGGACTGAAGTAAGAAGGTTTCTGGGTTTATAAGGATATTATAGAATATTTGTGAAAGATTTCTCAAAGATCGCATCTCCACTGACCAACCTGTTGAAGAAAACTACTAAATTTGAGTGTTCGAATAAATGTGAAGAAGCATTTTAAGAACTAAAGAGACGCTTAACAACAACGCCTATCCTTTCCTTGCATGAAGACGGAAAAGAGTACACTATTTATAATGATGCTTCTAACAATGGATTAGGTTGTGTACTAATGTAAGATGACAAGGTAATAGCCTACGCCTATAGGAAACTCAAACCTTAAGAGAAGAACTACCCCACTTAGGACCTAGAGTTAGCTGCGGTAGTTTTTGCCTTAAAAATCTGGCGACACTACCTATAAGGAGTGCCGTGCAAGATTTACACTGACCACCAAAGCCTAAAGTATATTTTTACTTAGAAAGAGATCAACTTAAGACAACAATGATGGCGAAATTGCTAAAGGATTATGACTTGCAAATTCAATATCATCCCGGAAAGGCAAATATAGTAGCAGATGCACTCAGTGGGAAGACCCAACATGGTTAAATACAATGATAAATACCCAACCTGACATTTTAAGGGACCTTGAAACCATGGGTATTGAGCTTGTGCTATTTGGATACACATATGGGCTATTGACAGCACTAGAGGTGGAACCTTCCATAATAGAAGAAATTAAGGCAAGTGAAAATGATGATGCAAAGCTAGAGAAGCTTAGATGTAATGTTACACAGGGGAAATGACCTAGTTTTGTAAT
The DNA here is from genome assembly GCA_017589665.1 of Selenicereus undatus. NCBI lineage: Eukaryota > Viridiplantae > Streptophyta > Magnoliopsida > Caryophyllales > Cactaceae > Selenicereus > Selenicereus undatus. The sequence goes on from JACYFF010031957.1 coordinate 44,833,023, forward strand.
ACATGAAGATGGAACCTTGAGGTTTCAAAATAGACTGTGCGTGCCAAATAAAGTGGAGTTGAAGAGAAGGATTTTAGAAGAAGCTCACAACACTCGATACTCAGTGCATCCAGGAGGAACAAAAATGTATAGGGATCTGAGACAATTCTTCTTTTGGGATAACATGAAGAGAGAGATTATAGAGTATGTAGATAAATGTCTGACGTGTCAAAAGGTGAAAGCTGGACACCAGCATCCTGTGGGCGAATTGAGACCTTTAGAGATTTCTACCTGGAAGTGGGATTCAATTTCAATAGATTTTATTATGAGATTTCCCCTATCTGCTTCAAGGAAGAATGCTATTTGGGTCATTGTAGAGTACCAAATCTACCCATTTTATACCAATTCATGACACTTAGGGTGTAAAGAGACTAGTATAGTTGTATGTCAATGAAATAGTTTAATTGCACGACATACCAAAGGATATAGTGTTTGACCGAGACCAAGGGTTTCAAGCTCGGTTTTGGCAAGCTCTGCAAAAGCTTTTGACACCAAGTTAAATTTTAGTAGTTCGTACCACCTTGAGACTGATGGACAAACTGAGAGGGTAAATAAAATCCTGGAGGATATGCTTAGGGCATGTGTGCTCGACTTCCAGGGAACATGGAAGATTATTTACCAATGGTGGAGTTCTTCTATAATAATAACTATCAATTCACCATTAAGATGGCCCCTTTTGAAGCATTGTATAGGAGGAAGTGCAGAACTCTGTTGTGTTAGAGTGAGCTTGATGAAGCTTCAACCTTAAGGCATGAGTTGATTCAAGAGACCACTAAAATGATAAGGAAGATTCAAGAACATATCAAAGTAGCCCAAAGCAGACTGAAAAGCTAAATGGACAAAAGGAGAAGATCATTAGAGTTTTAAGTGGAGATAAAGTATTTTTAAATGTTTCCTCATTTAAAGGAGTGAAAACATTCAACCTAAGGGGCAAACTGAGCCCTAGATACATCAACCCTTATGAAATTATCGAGAGATTAAACCTTGTGGCTTACAGATTGAAGTTACCCACAGAACTCGAGCATGTGCACAATGTTTTTCACATTTCACATCTCAGAAGATATGTTCTAGATCCAAATCATGTCTTCATAACAGAACCAATAGAAGTCGCTGAGAACCTAATGTACGAGGAGCCTCCTGTATAGATATTAGACTATAGAGCTAAGTAACGCATTCCTTGGGTTAAAATCCTGTAGGCCAACCATAATACCTCTGAGGCTACATGGGAAACCGACGAGGACATGAGAAGCAAGTATCGATACCTATTTGAGGTACGATCGATGTTTCTTTTAAACTGCAAGTTTTGAGGATGAAACTTATTTTAAGGAGGTAAGACTGTAATGGCTCGAACCTAAGATTCATGCCAATTATCTTGAGTTATCTTAATTACAAATTAATCAAGTTGGGCATTGCATTTCAGTTTACCAATTCATACACACACACACACACACACACACACACACACACACACACACACACACACACATATATTGGGCATTGCAGGTTAAAACGACAACGTGGCCTCAAAATTGACTTTGTGACACTCCTAAATAATTCATTCAAAGGCTAATAAAAATTTGCATGGCTGCTAACTAAAAATTAGCCTAATTATCAAAGGGCTAACTTAAAAAATGGTAGTAGTAATAATATACGACAAAAATATAATAACAATGTAATAATAATAATAAGGTGAGTTATGCATATAAAAGATTGAGGTAATAATCAAAATGCAAATGTTTCACCCAAATTTTACACTCAAAAGATGTACCATTTCATTTATTAATTTTAGGCAAAAACATTAATTCCGTTATCTGTATATGTATATACGTAATGAATGAAAAATAAAATAAAAATAAAAATAAAATAATGATAAGAGAGATGATTAGGATAAATGTGAGAAAATTCTAGATAAAAATTAGGTGTCAAAATAAAAGGAAAAAAAAGGAAAGAGGAAGAACAAAAGATTAAAACACACTAAAACAAAAATAAATAAAAAAACCCAAACCAAAACCCCTGTTCTGCCTCTCCTCCATGACAGAACCCCCTGCTCTGTTTTCGTTGCTCTCTCTTGTCTGATAGGGAATAAGTCCATAGATCATGCCTTATGTGAGCTAGGGTGTAGTGTAAGTTTAATGTCTTCTCTCTATATAAGAAGTTGGACCTAGGAGGAATGAGACCCACCACCATCTCTTTACAATTGGCAGACCATTCTATAAGGTACCCTGTATGTGTTTTAGAGGATGTTCCCATTAAAGTAGGAGACTTATATGTGCCCGTAGATTTTGTAATCCTTGATATGGAAGAAGATACACACACCCCTATTATTCTAGGGAGGTCGTTCTTCGCCACCATTGGGTGTCGTTTAGATGTTAAAAATGGCAAGTTGTTTTTTGATGTAGATGATGAACATGTTAAATTCAACTTGATTAAAGCTTGTAAGTTTCCTTCAATCTCTAGAGAGTATCATTGGATTGATGTTGTGGATAGTTTACTAATAAAAAACTATTTCTAATAGAAATTTACATGATCCAGTTGAGTATTATTTATTGAATGATGGTACTACTCGAGATGAAAACCCAGAAGTAGCAATGTATGCTGAATTCCTGGAAGCTTCTCCACTAGATAGCCAACCATCTGCCATGATGGAATCACTAGTACATGACGAAGCATCCTCAATAGATAAGGAGCATGCCCCCGAGGTAGAACTAAAACCTCTTCCTTCCTCCTTGAGATATGAGTTTCTTGGCCTAAACTTTGCATATCATGTGCTTGTGAATGTAAGTTTAAATACATGTCAAGTTGACTCTTTGCTAAAAAAACTTAGATTGCATCGTAAGGCCATGGGATATACTCTTAATGACCTTAAAGGAATTCACCCTTCTGTGTGTATACAATGTATTTTGATGGAAAATGACTATAAACCTTCAATTCAACACCAAAGGAGATTCAACCCTAAGATGCACGATGTGGTAAAGAAAGAAAATTTCAAACTACTTAAGGCTGGCATTATCTACTCAATTTCTAATAGTGAGTGGTAAGTCTGGTCCATGTTATCCCTAAAAAGGGGGAATGACGGCTGTAAGAAATGAAAATAATGAACTTATACCTACTAGGATGATTAATAGTTGGTGCACGTGCATAGATTATACGAAATTGAATAAAGCCACCCGAAAGGACCGTTTTCCCCTACTTTTCATTGACCAAATGCTCGAGAGGCTGGCAAACAACTCTTATTTTTGCTACTTCAATGGCTATTTGGGATTATTTCAAATCCCTATTCACCCTAGTGATCAAGAAAAGACTACCTTTACTTGTCTATACAGTACATTTGCTTATAGGAGAATGTCATTTGGGCTGTGTAATGCCCCAGTCACATTTCAACGATGCATGATGGCTATTTTTTCCGATTTTACTGAGGACATAATGGAAGTCTTTATGCATGATTTTTCTGTATATGGTACGACTTTTGACCATTTCTTGAATAATTCCTCGATTGGATGATATGCTTGATGAGTTATATGCCAAGCTTAAGAAGTGTGAGCTATTCACTACTTAAGTTATCTTTCTCAGCGATGTTGTGTCTAGTAAGGAAATTCAAGTTGATGAATCTAAGGATGAGGTTATCAAGAGTTGGCCTACTCCCACCTCCATCATAGAAGTTTAAAGCTTCCCTTGGTTGGCCTTTTTCTACCACCAATTCATCAAAGACTTTAGCTCCATTATGGCTCCCTTAATGGAATCCATGAGGAAAGGGAACTTTAAATAGACAAAGGCCACCCAAAGGGCCTTTAAAACAATCAAGGATAGGTTGTTCAGCTCCTATCTTAGCCCTTCCCAACTTCGGTCTCCTTTTTCCAGTTGAGTGTGATGCTAGTGGCATTAAAATTGGGGCAGTCTTTACTCAAGCCAAGATCCCTCTAGCCTTATTTTGTTAGAAATTGAACTGTTCAAGACTCAACTACTCCATTTATGATATAGAATTCTATGCTATTGTTAGAGCCTTGGAACATTGAGGTCATTACATCAAGCCCAAGCCCTTTATGCTATCCTTGGATCACAAGTCATTGTTCTACATCAATGGCCAACACAACTTGAACCCAAGAGATTCCATGTGGGTTGAGTTTCTTCAATCTTTCACCTTCTCTTGCAAGCACAAGAGTGGGAAAGTGAATGCTATGGCCAATGCATTGTCAAGGAGGTATGTTCTCATCTCGGTCCTCGGGGCCAAGGTCCTTGGATTCGATTCCATAAAAAGTTTATACAAAGAGGATGAAGACTTCAAGAATATGGCGGAGGATCTCTCCACCTTTGGCTCTTTCACTCTACAAGTTGGTTTCCTCATCAAAGGAAACAAGCTTTGCATCCCAAAGAGTCCTTTAAAGGACTTGATTGTCAACAAGGCTCATGGAGGAGCCTTATTCGGTCACTTTGGCATTAACAAGACCCTTTAGATACTCCAAGAACATTTTCATTAGCCCAAGATAGGAGGGGATGTTCATAAGGTGATCACAAGGTACAACATGTGTCACATGTCCAAGAGTCATTTCCATCAAGGCCTCTAAACTCTTCTTCTGATCCCCATAAGGCCTTGGGATGACATTAGCATGGACTTCATTGTGGTCCTCCGAAGGACACTAAGGGGAAGAGATGTTATCATGGTGGTAGTGGATCGATTCTCTAAGATGGCTCACTTCTGTGCTTGCCATAAAAGTGATGATGCTACCTACATTGCAGACCTCTTCTTCCAAGAAATTCTAAAACTCCATGGTATTCCAAGAACCATCATCTCAGATAGGGACGCTATATTTCTATCTCACATTTGGAGATCCCTATGGTGACTAAGACTAATTACCACCCTCAAACCGTTGGACAAACAGAGGTAATAAATAGAACTCTCACAACCTTACTAAGGGTTATGGTGAGTAAGAGTTTGAGGTATTGGGATGTCAAGTTTGCTAATGCTGAATTTGCTTACAATAATGATCCTTCCTATGCTCCCTCTCATTCTCCCTTTGAGGTAGTGTTATGGCCTTAACCTTCTTATTCCTATTGATCTTATTCTCATCCCTCAACAATCGAAGGTGAGTTTTGAGGCTGAAGCAAGAGCTAAGGAAAATGAAGAAGCGACATGAACAATTGAGGGCAAATTGAGAAAGTGAATGAGCAAAACAAGCTTAAAGCCAATAAGAACTGCACTCATCTTCAGTTTAAGCTGAGAGATCTAGCGTGGTTGCACTTGAGGAAAGAAAGTTTTCCTTCAAGGAGGAAGAACCTACTTATGGCTAGAGGAGACAGCCCATTCAACATGGTACAAAAGGTGGGAGAGAATGCCTACAAAATGGAGCTTCTAGGAGGCAAGCATATATCCACCACCATTAATGATGGGGACCTCACCCCTTACCTTGAAGATGATGAAAAACACAATCAAACTTTTGAGGGAAAATCCTGTTAAAGGGGGAAAGGTTGATATGGAGCAAACTCCAAGATTAGACTTACTCTTCTTAGTAAGGGTATTTAACCCAATAGGCTCAATGTTGACTTTAGGTTAAGGACTAGGTCCTCCTAGGTCAATGTTTACTTGGGACCCTTGAGGACATCCATGTAAGTTTAGGAAAGGTGGTTGGGTAATTAGTATCCCTAAATAAGGAGCTTAGCTACTTTATTTTCAGAAACCACTTCATTAGCTCATTTTCATTTTTTTGAGCAGAACAGCTCCTTTCTGTTCTAGATCTGCTTTGGAGTGGTAAACGGCTCCAATGTGGGAAAATGTTATATGTACGGATAGCCCCGGATATCGCGTTTTCATCAAGCCATAGAAGGTCACCAAATTCCAAGTATCGAGGAAGTTATGGGGAAAAAACTGAGTAAGGGTCAATGTAGGGTCAGAAATTGCATGTTTTTTTTATTAAGGAGCATATGGATGAATTCGGGACTAATACTTCTTGGACAACTGGTGTAATTTTCTAGAAACCATCCATAGGAAAATATCCCCATGACTCATCTAATTGATGTAGTACATGACTTATACAATCTAGCACTAATGTGGCCAATTCCAGCTCAGCTTATATCTAGGTATCCCCTTTAAAATTGCACCACTAGTTAAGATTTCATTGGTTAATTTCCTTGTAATCTTATTGGTTAGTGCATGACTTGGGGAACGAGGTACTCTCCTATTTATTTTCTTGATCCTTGTAATATTTCTTAGGCTTAGGCTAATGACATGAGAGCTTGATGCATAGTATTTTCTCAAAATCTCAAATTTCTTTATCTCTCTAAGGAGGATGGTGACATTGAGTTCATCCCTTTAATTTAATCCTTGGTGCCTTAGCTTTAGAGGATTAATGGGTGGGTTGATTTGTCTTTTTTGTTCAATTGTTCCTAAGTATGATCCAATCACTAGAAGATTTTGGGTTTTTCTCTCTCTTGGGTTATCTTGTGGGAGAGTTATCTTCATCAACATTTGGGAATTATCATAAAGGATTTGTACCTTTATTTGGTAAAAGGAAATCACCCATGGTTCAGTTAAACAATGTATGTAAGGGATTCCTTGTGGCTAAAGGTGAATATTCATAGTCCTATACATCTTACAGGAGGGACCAAGCCTTTTATGATATGGACCAAACCTCCAGTGTATTGAAAGATGCCTAAGAACAATATTAATTAAATTTTTAGAAATCACTATTCAATTATAGCCCTTTCATGTCTCATCCTCTTAAACACTCTCATTGGAGGCACCACTGAAGGCTTTCCGGCTAAGGGCCTAATCCTGCCCTCCTGTGAGCTATTATAAAAGTTTAAATTTTACAATATTGAGTAGAGTCAGCACTGTATTTTAAGAAAAATATGAAAACCTTTTGGAAAATATGTTTTTTAGAAAGTAGTCCATATGATCTCAGATGGGGATTGACTTAACTTTAAGGCACCAGCCAAAAGTTGGGTTGGAGGTGAAGGTACGATCGATTGTAGGGACTTAAATCTGTCCATTTGCGTTCAATGATGTCCTCTACTAGGGTCAAACTCAAGAATAGTGAAATTCAACTAATATCTTGAAATTATCAAATTCCATGCAATTGCTGATCTTGTGATGATTTAGGCATCAAAGACATGGACTTTATATGATCTCTTGGATTTAATCATATTCACATGCTAAGAAAGTGATAAAAGAAACCAATAAATTTATGTGACCACTTGGCGTAATACACAACCTTACAATTTACTATGTACAAAATAGAAAACAATCAAGGTGAATTGAATAAGAACATCATAATTAAAGTTAATAATTAGAAAGAAAATAAAGAAGACAAATTTATTGTTTTTGTTTAATCCTCATGAGTCACCTTGGTCCAGTTTGGCAATGATAGTATTTGAAGCTCCTTTGGATTCTTAAATCAATGCTTAGATGGTCGGATGCTAACCCCAAAAGACTTTTGCAAAAGGAGAAGAAATGATTCTTTTGTATTTTTGTGACTTTATTTTAGAAGAGTTTTGTTAGGAAAACCAGAGAAGGAGAGAGCGAGTTGCTAGCTAAAGGACCCTCCTCTTGCGAAAATTGCCTAGAGGAAGAGCCTTCTCTATAGAGAAAGATACTGAGGGGGAGAGAGAGATGAAAAGAGAGGAATTCTAGAAGAAGGGTGGTCTCTCTAGCTAGGGGAAAGAGGAGTGATGTGGTGAATGTATCTCTTAGTGGGTCTCAGTGTCCCTTTAAAGGAGGAACAAAGGCTTCCTTTATAGTGAAGAAGGAGAGGAGAAACTCTTTCTAGCCTTAACACAAAAAAA
>JACYFF010031957.1:44855837-44922339 GCA_017589665.1 Selenicereus undatus
GGGGGGCAACTGTTAGTTGTTGTTGGTAGAGACGGAAACAATCAAATGTATCCTATTGCTTGGGTTGTGGTTGAATTCAAGCAAACTGATAGTTGGTCATGGTTCTTACAGTTGCTTGCTGATGACTTGGGAACCATAGATGGGAGAGGCTTCACACTCATGTCGGACCAACAAAATGGGTTGCTTAATGCAATATAAATGTGTGGCCTATAGCTGAACAAAGATCTTGCGCTAGACATGTTTATGCCAATATTCGCAGTCTTCATGGTGCTGCTGAAATCAGGAAATGCTATTGGGCTATTGCCAAGTCTACCACAACCAATAGGTATGAAAAATCTCTTGAGAAAATGAAGATAATTTCTATTTTAGCAGTACAAGATTTGATAAAGAGACATCTTGAAAGGTGGTGTAGAGCTTTTTTTGGTGTTGGTACCTCTTGTGATAGTGTTGACAACAATATGGTTGAAGTTTTTAATGCATATATTCTAGCTAGAAGATGTAAGGGAGGCTATTCAGGATAGGTTGCATCGAAAGAGTGATGAAATTGGTGAGAGGGATAACCCAATATGCCCTAGGATCCAATTGAAACTTGAAAAGTCCAAGTTGAATAGTAAGGGTTGGTTGGCAGGGTGGGAAGGAGGGCATTCCTACGGAGTCAAATACGGATATGGTGGGGAAAAATATGTCGTTAATTTGAAGGAGAAAACATGTGCCTGCAGAGAATGGCAATTGAGTGGCACTCCATGTCTTCATGCTGTAACGGCAATATGGGCTAATGGTGAGCAACCTGAAAATTATGTTAATTATTGATTTCTATAAAACCCCGAAAAAAATCAAATTTGGAGACCTTATGACGTGGACCAACCCTCATAATCCAAGTCGTTCTAAACTCCTTTCGCCACGAGTTGTGTCTTTTAAATTTTTCTAAAACATTTATTTATTTACTCCTTTTATTCGGATTATTTTGTTTTCCTCAATTTAAATACTTGCGGGTTATGCTTCATAGCTCAATAATTTACCCTTTTCATTTGCTTTCACTCCTATATATTTTATTTTGAAATTCAAAATTTTTCCCTTCGAAACTCACCAAAATCAACCCTAGAATATGATTTATTTTCTTTCCTTTTTTCCATTTTCTTCATTTCCTTTTCTTTTTCTCTTTCTTTTTTTTCCTTTTCCTTTCCCTTGGCTAATCACCCCCCCAAAAATCCTCAGTCGTGGCAACTCCCCTTACATTATTTATCTTCTCTTTCCCTCTCTTCCTCTCTTCCTCTCTTTCTCTCTTTCTCTCTTTCTCTATCTCATTCTCTCTCTCATTTCTCTCTCTCCCTCTCCCTTTTGCAGCCACACCACCACCGAACCACCACCCATGCCGCCCCCTCCCTTGGTGGTAAGTGTGGTGCATCCCATGCACCCCATGCATGAGTGCCCTAAACCCTTTGTGGTTTTTTTTTCAAACATCATGGTTTATGTGAATTTCACGTGGAAAGCACTAAACTTTATTCGTTCTATTATTGTTTTCAGATTGGAAGCATAAAGGGATCGACAATCAAATCATTTCCTAATCGAATTTACATCAAGGTGAGCGTGCAAAATTTATTTGTATTCTCGCTATCAAATCGTAGTTTTTTTTCCTTGACTTAGGTGACTTGGGTGAGGGGGAAGGATCGTTGGATTCACGGGGGGTTGTCACGTGTATTAACAATGTGATTATGGAGGCGAAAAGAGCAAAACTCGGGATGAAAATTGATAAAAACGTGTGACTGGCTAGGGACAGGAAATTATGCATCTTTAAAAATTTATTCCTGTCGATATACTGTCCTAGAATTCATGAAAATTTGAGGTTAGATGGGCCAAGGTGTCCTCTATGCTACGATTTTTAATTCGATGGATTTTGATGTGTATCAAAGGAGTTATGGCCTATTTATGGGAGACTGTCCTGACTGAGACAACAAAGGATAGTTTGCATATTTTCGGGTTTCTAGCCTAGATCCTAAGAGAATTAGCAAAAACCCAAAACACAAAAGTTATAGAGGACAAGCCTCTCTTTCTGGAATGGGCAAGAATGCAAGTTTTGGATTTTGGGTGTAAACATTATGGGGCTCGGAATTCAGGTTAGGAAATCTGGACTAGGTCTGCTGGGCTGGAAAATGGGCTGCAACTACGGTAACTTTGAAAATTCACCCAGGGTGGGTCGGTGAGCTAACAATTGTCAAATGTTTATGGTGGATGCCTTGGGATGGGTCGCATAACCTTGTTTTGGAATCAGGCCGATTGGGGGAGCGCGACCCAAGTTATAACCAGTTTACCATGGACTATCCAGATCAGGACAGTTAGTGACACTGCTAAAACAAGTGAGAAAACGATCTAGTTCAGGATGGAATCGGGCGAAACCCTAAACGTGCAAAGGGTAGAGGACAACTCGAAGTTTCTGGATTGAGCTAGGAATCTTAAATTGGACATCAGGACAAGAGGTTATGGCCTCTGAAGGGGGGCCAGGTTCTGGCCGAGTCTGGACCTTAGTTTGGGCCTAAATTGGGGGCCCTAAAAGCATGGGTAAAATTTTATAAAATTTTGGAAGTAAGAAAGGGACCAGGGGTAATTCATTTGAGTTTAGACTGAGTGTGGACTACGTGTTGGCCCAGGTGCGGAGCAGTAAGTCAGAATAGTAACCGAGCTCGTAAATTGTACGGTACCCAAGTAACAATCATGCCCTAACCCTTCATCGCGTTGTTTGCAACTGTGTGTGCGTTGAACATAGTAAGAACTGTCCTATTATTGATTTAAAGGAATAATAGCATGAGTTAACTGAAGGGAACTGCATAGCAGAATCTGTATGACATGAAATGCTATATAATTGAAACCTTGTCATGTTTTGCTAGAAACGCCTGTTTTACTGCTGCGGGTTTGTCATTGGGGAAAGTGGCTTGGATTGAATGAACTTACTTATGCTAAGTCGATCTCTAATAAGGAGAAATGAAATCAATAACCGTAAAGGCTGAGTTGGGTGAGATTTAATCTAACTATGTTGAATTGAAGGCCATTAGCCTTCCCCGGGAAACTATTGCATGGATGTGAGCGGCCACGCGCTCTGCCGAGATGTGGGCCAGGTTTGCGGTAACCATCCCTGTTGGTGGTAGGCCAGGAAAGGGCTAAACGTAACCGCCTGAGTGGCGGTAAGCCAGGAACGAGTTAAGTGGCTACATTGAACTGAAACGCAGGCCATGAGACCCAGTGGGGTTGCTCACCTAAAATCAGACTGTTGTGTTTGGACCATAAATTATGAACTTACATCTCTTAGAACTGGTAACCATGGAAAGCTATGTTGATGAGGAAAGTGTCTTGGGAGTGTTGTTGTTTTCCTTGCCCTATTGAAATGTTTTCAAAATGAATTTGTGTGTGAAGTTGACCGTTAGGGGTAATTGTTTACTGAGTTTATCTCACTTTTATAAAATGTTTTGTTTTCAGGTGACTTAGTCGTGTATGGGGTTGGGGAACTGAAAGTAGTGCGAGGCCTGAACGCGTTAGTTGAAGAAGATGGAAGTTTAGTTGTTAGGTACAAAGTTACTATGAACATTGGATTGAACTAGTTATGTTATTAAAGTTTGAACAATGTGGAGTTTTTGTATTAATTGTTATTTTGATATCCAGCCTGGTATTTCCAAGAAGGAAATACGGCGGTAAGACCCCAATTAGGTTCCGCTACCACCTAGGGTTAAGATTAGTAGATAAGAAATGAAATTAGAGCTTTAGGATGTTACAAAGTGGTAGCAGACCACAGGTTAACTGAGCGGAAGGCTCGCATAAAAGACTGTAAAGAGCTAAAAAGCTAAAACTGGTAGACTTAAGGATCGTTCGAAGAGTGAGTGTAGCACGGGGAAGGGGCTGCATATATCTGTATTTAGTGTCAAATGAATATATGATAATGGTCTGGATGCATATCTTATATGTACTTCCTTTGTATAAGAATGGAGGGTACTCAGCACTGTAGTTGCGTAGGAGGTCCTTCTCATGACCAGTTAGCTAATGAGCAGGGTAAGAGTGTGTGGGACCACACACAACATGTGAGGTGGGTGTTAGCCAGATACCTGGAGGGTAGGCCCAATTGCTACTTAGTGATTGAGAATATCCGAGTGGTCTTTCTGTTACTGACCCTGAAGGGGGACCCTGAGTGGTGCTATCGAGTTGATGAGTTGCGCCACCGGCTCGTGATTCCCGCCCGTGGGGGAGGTGTTGTTGGTGCGACTAGGAGCCCATGGGGATGGACATAGATGACCTAATAAACTACTTGAGACTGGAAGGACCCCACGACCTGGAGCGTATTCCCACAGCTAGTGAGGAGGATGCCCCACCCCCAAGAGATGGGCGTATAGATGAGGAGAGAGAATATAAGGAATAAAGAGATGACTCTACTGAGGCGGGACCAATAGAGGAGGCGGACCCTGAGGAAGACCCTAGTTAGAGGGAACCCATGGAGAAGGAAGATCGAGGACCCGAGCGAGGGGGAACCAATGGAGGAGGGGGACACCCCGAGGAAGATTCTGAGGTGAGTGAGGGACAGCTGAAGGGAAGTGAAGACCTCAAGGGTGACTCGAGTGAGTGCGAGACAGAGCAGATCGAGGAAGAGAGTCTCGGGGGAGACCATGAAGGGCAAAGGAGGGAGTTCATTATGTAGGATGACCAAATCGGGGGACCTAAGAGCTTGGGAGCAGAGATAGATTCTGATTCTGCGAAGAGGGTGGGCGAGTTTATGACCAAGATGACTCGATGGAAGCGAAGCAGATGTGGTCAGATGTGTAGGGGTACTTGTTCACTGGATGTCCCCGACCATTAGAAGCTCATAGCAGTTAGAAAGCTTGTTTTCCTTTCTCTTTCCGTTAGGGCAGTATTGTTAGTTATCTTTCTGATTCTATTATCAAGCCACTGTGGCTAATAAATTTATAAACTATGATGTAATGAAAAGTATTAGTGTGGAACACTTATGATGTTGGAATTCTTTGTAAGCAATAAAATTTCCCTGAATTATCTGAATATCAATGTTTTCTGTTGTGAAAGATGTGAATTTTGCGACCATAATGCCTATATTATGTGAAATGCATGAGTATGTGATGAAGTGATTGTACCACATGGATGTGGTGAAATGCTGAAATCGAACACATGTTAAGTGATGTCTGATGCGCTAGTATGTACTGTGCTATTGAACCCTAGTAGTGAGTAGGAAATGAACTACTAGGAAGGGAACTAAACCCCACTAATTTCCCGAACAGGATGGCGAGAAACAACGAATCTCAAATCGCATCTCACCATGGTACGAGAGTCCCTGGGAATCAGAAAAAATAAGTTGGCCCTCCAGGAACGGCTGGAGGCCCTGCGCCCTAGGAATAGGAATGGGTCTCGCAGCCAGGTGGACGAGACCAATCCGCCCACTAGAGCTAAACTCACCAACTTGTCGCTATTGGAGATGCTATAGAAACAAGGGGAGCAGCTGCGACTCCAGAACGAGCAGCTGAAGAGGCTAATGGAGGCTCGGAAGAAAAGGGTAAAGGAGGATAACTCCTATATGTTTAAGAGATTCACGAGCCATCACCCACCTACCTATGATGGAACTCCCAAACCTAAGATTTTTGAGGACTGGATTAGGGGTATGGAGAAGCTGTTCGACTCACTCCAATGCCCTGAGGAGTGGAAGGTGGGTTTCATCGTATTCTATTTGAAGGACAAGGCTGACTTATGGTGGGCCACCGTGAGGGAGAGACAACACGAACCCGGATTTGATTGGAGCAAGTTCAAGGAAACGATCAATGATCATTTCTACCCTATCTCGCTTGTTTGAGCTAAAAATGTGATATTTTTAAGGTACTTTTTCACTGGTTTTATGCTCGTTTTAATAATATTTTTAAGGTTTTTAATTGATTTTATTTTATTTTGCAGATTTTGAATAAATGCGGAAAAAGGGCTTAAATGGCAGAAAAAGTGAGAAAAATAGAACAAATGTCGGAGGTTGAAGAATCGGGCCAAATTCGATAAAAACCGGCCAAGGAAAAAGGAAAAAGAAGAAACCAGACCGTCCAGAAAACCGGACCGGTCCGGTTCAGTCCGGTTCACTCAGAAAACCGGTTTATTAAAACACCCCCCTCCTTGACTTTTTCTCTCTTATTCGCTCTCTCTCTCCCCGACCTGTGGTTCTTCTTCTCTGTCTTCGAACCCAGAGAACCCAACCCTCGACCCAGAAATCCCTCTTCCTCACCATCCCCATCTCGCTTCGCTTTCTCTCTCTACCCCGTTCTCTCCCTTCCAGCACAACAACCCCGAAAACCTCTAGAACCATGGTTTTCTCAAACCCAGAAACCACCCCTGCCCTCTACCCACGGTTTTCATCTCCAACTCACCCCATCACCTCTAACAACCACCACCGCTGGCTTCATCTCTTCCATCCACGACACCCCCTTTGTTGGCCTTCTCATCCACCGTCCACATCAAGTCGAAGATCGAAGGGTCCAGAGGCGAAGGGTTCGGGTATAAAAGGAGGAAAAAGACGCCATGTTCGAAGGTCAGGAAGAGTAGGTAATTAGGAGTAGATTAGGTTTAATTTCGTTTTAGGTTTAGTTTCGTTCAATTTCGTTGTTAATTTCAATTTCATATTCGAATTTCAGGTTTAATATCAATTTTTCCGAATTAGGGTTAGGTTTTAGATTCGGTTTAGGGTTTGAATTCATTGCAATCTCTTATTTTCTAGTTGTAATTCACGATTTGGGTTTGATTTTATAGAAATCGTATGTTAGTTGTTAAGTTTCATTCGAATCCCCTTTCCCTGAAATTTTTTTGTTCTATTCGTGTTCATCTGCCATTCTTCACTGTGTCTGGGTTGCTACGGTGGTCCTGGTGACGTTCCTGGTGGCCATCGAAGTTGAGTTGTAGCTAGGTTCGAATTCCCCTCCTCTGTTGATTTCCCTGCTTTCGCTTGCTGTTGGATTATTGTTGAGTTTGTTTGTGTTGATTTCGTTTGTTTTGGTTCGATTAATGTTGAATGATGCTGCTGCTATTTTGTGATGTTCTGTTTGTTTTCCCTTATTGCTGGTTAGTGAGGTGAATTGGTACAACAAAATGCTGTTTTTGATTGATTAACTGAGGCTCTGTTTTGGTTGATTCTGCTGTTGCCGTTGAATGAGATGTGTCCCTGTTCAAGCAATTTGGTTGATTTCAGGTCAAGTTAGATAGTTTTAGGCTCTGATTTTAGTAGTCCATTACAGCTAGTTAAATCTCCTTAATATGCTCACATTTAGTCAAAAACTTAGGCTTGGTTTGATTAGGATCATTTAATTTAAATTGAGCCCTGATGTTTCTTTGAATAATTTAATTTGGTTTAGTGTAGTTAATCAGTTAATACATCCTTTTCAAATGACCATAAATCTCACGTCTTCTCTGTGGACCGACCCTTAAGTACTACGACTGACAATTGTGAGTATTTGAGGCATCATTTTCTTTTCTTTAATTTAATTTTCCATTCCCCCTCAAAAATCCCTCAACATCGCTCCAAAAGGCCAAGGAGGGCGAGTTCATGCAACTGCAGTAGGAGAACATGAGGGTACTCGAGTACGCCTCCAAATTTATGGAGCTCTCACGATTTACCCCAGCCTTCGTTCCTGGTGAAAGGCTAAAGATGAATCGGTTTGAGGCAGGGCTGAACCCCACCATCAAAGAGAGAATGTCAGTACGACAGTACACCTCTTACATTGACCTATACGACACTGCGGTCAACGTAGAATGGGTGATGAAAGAACGGAGTAACTATTTCAATGAGCAGCGGGGAACTAATAGGAAAAGGGACAACCGGGGTAACATCCAACTGCAAGAGCAATATCGTCGGCCTACCGAGAATTAGTACTCAAACAGTAGTATTTGGGGAGGCCAGCACACTAATACACAGCCTAAGGTAACCTGCAACGCGTGTGCGAAACTGGGTCACTATGCTAGAGAAAGTCGCTCAGTGAAGAGGTGCTTTCGTTGTGGAAGCCATCAACATCAGGTTCGGGACTACCCACTTCCTCCACCTCCTATTAGACAAGGGCAAGGCCACTATTAAGGGCAGCGACCCCAACAACCTTATCAGAACAAGGGAGGGTAGGCGACCAACCCCAACTAGTAGAACCGGGTACCTCAGCAAGCTCAAGCTTGACCTCCTAACCAACCGCCCTGGAACAATGGGGGCAGAGTCTATGTGATGCAGAAGGAGGAAGCAGAGGATGCTTATAATGTTGTGATGGGTAATTTCTCTCTCCTAACTTAGCCAGTGGATGTTTTGTTTGATTCGGGTCCCACGCACTCATTTATTTCTGTTAAGCTGGTTGAGACCTTAGGACTAATCCCCACCCGTAAATCTACATTGCTATCTGTGATTCTCCCTGATGGAAAAACTGTGACGTGTGAGGAGCTATACAAGGGTTGCCCTATCAGAATGTACGAATGTGAATTCCTGGCAGACCTATATAGGTTTGAGCTAATGGATTTTAGTGTTATCTTGGGGATGGAGTGGTTAGCTAAGTATCAGGCTCAGATAGACTGCAGAAGACAAAAAATCACCCTAAAGGGGCCCAATGGGGAGAAGGTAGTGCATAGGGGCTAGAGACCCATGATGGGGGTGAAATTGGTGTCGGTAATGAAAGCTCAGAACTTGTTAGGCAAAGGATGCGAGAGATTTCTGTGTCACGCAGTGAAAACCGAGGATGCGGAATCCGCCCTAAAGGACATCCCGTGGTGAGGGAATTTCTAGATGTGTTTCCCGATGAAATCCCGAGCATGCCACCCCTTAAAGAGGTGGAGTTTTGCATCGACCTGATCCCTGGAGCCACACGTATCTGTAGGGCACCTTATCGGATGGCACCGACAAAGTTGAAAGAATTAAAGACACAGCTGGAGGAACTCTTAGAGAAGGGGTATATCTGGCCTAGTACATTCCCGTGGGGAGCCCCGGCTTTGTTTGTGAATAAGAAAGATGGGACCTTAAGACTGTGTATAGACCATTGGGAGCTG
Organism: Selenicereus undatus; assembly: GCA_017589665.1. Lineage (NCBI taxonomy): Eukaryota > Viridiplantae > Streptophyta > Magnoliopsida > Caryophyllales > Cactaceae > Selenicereus > Selenicereus undatus. The sequence continues at coordinate 44,864,868 of JACYFF010031957.1, forward strand.
AACCAATTAACGGTCAAGAACCGCTACCACCTGCCCAGGATAGATGACCTATTTGATTAGTTACGGGACGCAGGGACCTTCTCTAAAATAGACCTGCGTTCAGGGTACCATCAACTCCGAATCAGGGATGAGGATATATCCAAGACTGCCTTCTGTACTTGGTACGGACACCATGAGTTTGTGGTGATGCCCTTTGGCCTCACCAACACCCCGGCAACTTTCATGGACCTTATGAATAGGGTCTTCAAACTCTACTTGGATCAATTCATGGTAGTATTCATAGATGACATCCTAATTTACTTGAGGACCCCAGAGGAGTACACCCACCATCTACGGATAGCCCTGAAAGTATTTAGGAGAAATGAGTTGTACGCAAAATTATCGAAGTGTTAGTTTTGGTTGAGGAAGGTGGCCTTCTTGGGACACGTAGTATCCAAACATGGGGGTGTTGATGGACCCCCAAAAGATAGAGGTTGTGACTAATTGGCCCATATCTAAGAACCTGACGAAAGTGAGGAGTTTCTTGGGTCAGATTTGTTCAAAATTTCTCAAAGATTGCTACCCCGCTTACCAAGTTGACTAGGAAGGTCACTAAGTATGAATGGACAGAACAATGTGAGGAAGTGTTCTAGTAGCTTGAAAAGAGGCTGACGAGTGCGCTGATACTGGCCTTACCTACTACTGACAAGGATTTTGTAGTATATAGTGATGCCTCTCGAAGCGGTTTTGGGTGTGTATTAATGCAAGAGGGTCGTGACATAGCTTATGCCTGACGATAATTGAACACACACGAGCGGAATTACCCGATTCACGACCTGGAGTTAGCGGCGGTCGTGTTTTCACTGAAGATCTGGAGGCATTACCTGTATAGGGTACGTTGTGAAGTTTTCACCGACCACTAGAGTTTGAAATACCTTTTCTCACAAAAGGATCTGAATATGAGGCAGACAAGGTGGCTCGAATTTCTAAAAGACTACGATGTCCATTTCTAATACCATCCCGGGAAGGCCAACGTAGTCGCAGATGCGTTGAGCCGTCGACTGTACCCAACACTGGGCTGCTTACTAACACTTCCGAGTAAGCTGTGTGAGGAATTTCAGAAGTTAGAACTTAATGTGATCAGTCCGAGGGGTAAACCTACACTTTGTGCCTTAGAAGCGCAGCCGACGCTCCTAGAAGAGATCCGGGTAGCCCAGACTATGTACCCGTAACTCAAATGGATCAGGGAGGAAATATTGGTAGGAAAAGCACTCGGGTTTATAATTCATGAGGATTGCACCATTCGATTTCATAGCCGGGTGTGTGTGCCAGCCGTAGAGGCACTTAAGAAGAAAATCTTAGATGAGGGTCACAATACTCCACACTCGGTACACCCTGTGGGAAATAAGCTGTATAAGGACCTAAAGCAGACATTCTGTTGGAGTAACATAAAACAGGAAGTGGCTGATTACATGGCAAAGTGCCTAGCTTGTCAAAGGGTGAAGATAGAGCATCAACGAACAGCAGGACTCTTACAATCCCTGGAAGTCCCCGAGTGGAAGTGGGACTCGGTATCCATGGATTTTGTGGTGGGCCTACCTTTGACTCAGCGAAAGAATAACACCATCTGGGTTATCGTGGATAGGCTCACAAAAACCGCGCATTTCATAGCCATGAGAAATACTTGGACCTTGGACCAGTTAGCTCGAGCATACCTCGAGGAGATAGTAGGGCTACACAGGGTACCTAGCTTTATCGTGTCAGATCGAGAAACCAGGTTTCAGTTGGGTTTCTGGCAGAAGCTATAGGAAGCATTTGGGACGTTGTGATGTTTTAGTACTACGTTCCACCCAACTACGGATGGGCAAACCGAACACCATTCAAATATTAAAAGATAGGCTAATGGCTCGTGCTTTGGACATTAAAAGTGCGTGGGACGAGCAGCTGGTGCTAATCGAGTTTTCTTACAACAACAGCTACCATACGAGTATTGGGATGGCCTCGTACGAAGCACTGTACAAGAGGAAATGCAGAACACCGCTTTCTTGGTAGGAGATTGATAAAGCTTTGACTATTGGACCGGAGTTAATCCAAGCCACTACGGATAAAATAAGAGTGATCCGGGAGCGAATGAGGGCCGCCTAGAGCTGCCAGAAGAGCTATGCCGACTGGAGGTGTAGGGCCCTTGAGTTCCAAGTAGGAGATCAGGTATTCCTCTAAGTCTCCCCAACCAAGGGAGTCGCGAGACTTGGGATGGCGGGAAAGCTTAGCCTGAGGTACATCAGGCCATACCCCATCATATAGAGGATTGGGGAGGTAGCTTATCGACTGGAGCTACCGCCCGAACTCCCAAGAGTACAAAATGTATTCCACGTATCGCAGTTACGGAAATACACTCCAGATCCCTCACACATAATCGAGCCTGATCCTATACAACTCCAGGAAGACCTGTCGTACGAGGAACAACCTGTACAGATCCTGGATCGGTGGGAAAAGCACATCCGTAGGAAGACGGTGCCCCTAGTGAAGGTCCTTTGGGCTAATCATGAGATGTCTGAAGCCACTTGGGAGCCGAAGTAGGCAATGCGAGACAAATACCCTCACTTGTTCCCATAACCAGGTGCGTGTAAGTTTCGAGGACAAAACCTTTTAAGCGGGGTGGTATATCAAACCACGAAAATTCATGTTTGCAATGGTACTGTGTCGCAGCTTAATGAAGTTTCGGGGACAAAACTTTCTTAAATGGGGTAGTATGTACAACCCCGGAAAAAATCAAATTGGGAGACCTTGTGTCGTGGACCAACCCTCATAATCCAAGTTGTTTTGAACCCCTTTCGCCACGAGTTGTGTTTTCTAAATTTGTCTAAAACATTTATTTATTTACTCGTTTTATTCGGAATATTTTGTTTTCCTCGATTTAAATACTTGCGGGTTATACTTCATAACTCAATAATTTACCGTTTTCATTTACTTTCCCTCCTACATATTTTATTTTTGAAATTTAAAAATTTTCCCTCCCAAACTCACCCAAATCAACCCTAGAATATGATTTATTTTCTTTCCTTTTTTTTCCATTTTCTTCCTTTCCTTTTGTTTTTCTCTTTATTTTTTTTCCTTTTCCTTTCCCTTGGCCAACTGGTCCCCCTAGAAAACCCTAAGTCGTGGCAGCCCCCCTTACATTATTTCTCTTCTCTTTCTCTCTCTCCCTCTCCCTCTCCCTCTTGCAGCCACGCCACCACCGGACCACCACCCACACCGCCCCCTCCCTTGGTGGTAAGTGGGGTGCATCCCATGCACCCCATGCATGAGTACCCTAAACCCTTTGTGGTTTTTTTACAAACATCATGGTTTATGCGAATTTCAAGTGGAAAGCATTAAACTTTATTCGTTTTATTATTGTTTTCAGATTTGAAACATGAAGGGATCGACAATCAAATCGTTTCCTTACCGAGTTTACATCAAGGTGGGTGTGCAACGTTTATTTGTATTCTCGCTATCAAATCGTAGTTTTTTTTCCTTGACTTAGGCGACTTGGGTGAGGGGGAAGTATCGTTAGATTCACGAGGGGTTGTCACGTGTATTAAGGATGTGATTATGGAGGCGAAAAGAGCAGAACTCGGGTTGAAAATTGATAAAAACGTGCTACTGGTTAGGGACAGAAAATTATGCATCTTTAAAAATTTATTCCTATCGATCTACTGGCCTACAATTCGTGAAAATTTGAGGGTATATGGCCCCAAGTGTCCTCTACATTACGAATTTTGAATCGATAGATTTTGATGTGTACCAAAAGAGTTATGGCCCGTTTGTGGGAGACTATTGGGACTGGGATAATCAAGGATAGTTTGTATGTTTTTGGGTTTTCAGCCTAGATACTGAGAGAATTGGCAAAAACCCAAAACATGAAAGTTGTAGACGACAAGCCTCTCTTTTCATAATGGGCAAGAACGTGAGTTTTAGACGTTAGGTGTAAAAATTATGGGCTAGGAAGTCGGGTTAGGAAATTTGGATTGGGTCTGTTGGGTTGGAAAATGGGCTGCAACTACGGCAACTTTGAAAATTCACCCAGGGTGGGTCGATGAGCCAAAATTCGTCAAATTTTTATGGTAGATGCCTCGGGATGGGTCACATAACCTTGTTTTGGAATCGTGCCGATTGGGGTAGCGTGGCTCAAGTTATAGCCAGTTTACCATGGACTGTCCACACCAGGATAGTCAGTGACACTGCTAAAATAAGTGAGAAAATGACCTAGTTTGGGATGGAACTGGGCGAAAACCTAAACATGACAGGGGTAGAGGACAACCCGAATTTTCTGGATTGGGCTAGGAATCTTAAATTGAACATTCGGACCAGAAGTTATGGCCTCTGGAAGGTGGGTCAGGTTCTGGCCGAGTCTAGACCTTAGTTTGTGCCTAAATTGGGGGCCTAAAAGCATGGGTAAAATTTTACAAAATTTTGGAAGTAAGAAAGGGACTAGGGGGTAATTCATTTGAGTTTAGATTGAGTGTGGGATATGTGTTGGTCTAGGTGCGGAGCCGTAAGTCAGAATAGTAACCGAGCGCATAAATTGTATGGTATCCAAGTAACAATCATGCCCTAACTCTTCCCCACGTTGTTTGCAACTGTGTGTGCGTTGAACATAGTAAAAACTGTCCTATTATTGATTTAAAGGAATAATAGCATGAGTTAACTGAATGGAACTGCGTGGCAGAATCTATATGACGTGACATGCTATGTAATTGAGATCTTGTCATGTTTTGCTACAAATGCCTGTTTTACTGCAGCGGGTTTGTCATTGGGGAAAGTGGTTGGGATTAAATGAACTAACTTATGCTAAATCGGTCTCTAATAAGGAGAAATGAAATCAATAACTGTAAAGGATGAGTTGGGTGAGATTTAATCTGACTATATTGAATTGAAGGCCATTAGCCTTCCACGGGAAACTAGTGCAAGCATTTGAGCAGCCATGTGCTCTGCTGAGACGTGGGCCAGGTTAGCAGTAACCATCCTTGTTGGTGGTAGGCCAGGAAAGGGTTAAGCGGTAACCGCCTGAGTGGCGGTAGGCCACGAACGAGTTAAGCGGCTGCGTTGAACCGAAACGCAAGCCATGAGACCCAGTGGAGTCGCTCACCTAAAATCGGACTATTGTGTTTGGACAATAAACTATTAACTTACATCACTGAGAACTGGTAACCATGGAAAGCTATGTTAATGAGGAAAGTGTCTTGGGAGTCTCGTTGTTTTCCCTACCCCATTAAAATATTTTCAAAATGAATTTGTGTGTATAGTTGACTGTTAGGGGTTATTGTTTAGTGAGTTTATCTCACTTTTATAAAATGTTTTGTTTTTAGGTGACTGAGTCATGCATGGGGCTAGGGAACTGAATGTAGAGTGAGGCTCGAACGTGTGAGTCGAAGAAGATGGAAGTTTAGTTGTTAGGAACAAAGTTACTATGAACATTGGATTGAACTAGTTGTGTTATTAAAGTCTAAACAACGTGGAGATTGAAACAATATTAAGGATTTTTGTATTAATTATTATTTTGATATCCAGCCTGGTATTTCCAAGAAGGAAATACGGCGGTAACACCCCAATTAGGTTCTGCTGCCACCTAGGGTTAAGATTAGTAGATAAGAAATGAAATTAGAGCTTCGGGGTGTTACAGTTTCACGAGCAACATTACCTAAAGGCGTATGATTTTGCATTAGAGCCACTAAATGGTCCATATGGGTGGCCTAAATCATCAAATCCACCAATCTATGCTCCTCCTGCTAAAACACCAATTGGTGGTAGACCACCAAAGAAAAGAAGAAGAGAGATAGGTGAGACAAAACAAAGCCGCCGCAAGTTGTCCAATAAGGGAAAACAGAAAAATGGTGAAATTTGTGGATAGACATGTCATAATAAAAGTAAATGTGTTGTTGTTGGCAATGGTAATTTTTCTCAAGGTCAAGGCAATAGAAATCAAGGAACACGGAAGACGAAGGCAAGAAATGAATATCAACAAACTAATCATGTGAGCCACTCAAAATCTCACAAATATTTAATTTATGAGTTATTTTTGCCATCTCGGTTGGATGAGCATGAGAAACTACTTTTGCAACTACTTCTATAGTTGTTCTGTATATTGATCATCTACCATGTTGATTTGGTCGTTTATCTCTCAAGAATATGGTTAGCTTTGTATTGGCCTTCAATATGTTATGGGTATTATGTGTTATAAGGATTTTAGTTCCATCATTTGTGTGTAGATGCTAGTACAAGACCATATGCAAGCCTGTAACAATAGAAGACCAGATGCATGTGAGTCCGGAGAACATGTAAGTATGCATGCCATTTTTTAAATTTTTTTATATTATTTAAAAGTTCTTTCAAGTTTTAGGTTTGTTTGACCAGGGACACTATAATGACATCTACTTCGTCACTCAAGTGAGCTCAACATCAGGTTTGTTGCCTGATCCCTCATATATATTTGTCCATACCATTTTTATTTCATATCGTCCTAATCTCCTAAGGTCAATCAAACTACCATTCAAGCTTGCAATTTTAGTGTTAATCATGTTTGATAGGTTCTCTTGATTTATTTAATACTTTTGGATGAGCATACCCAAAATGAAAATCTCAATACACAGTGACATCTAATTTACAATTGGGTTTGATTCTCCTCATGTGGTCTACATTTTGGCTAGATAGCTTCTTATACCTCAAATTACAAGATGAACAAGATTTTGGCATTTTGAATATCAATTGGCTTATTTAGGTGTGTTGCTTAGTTTTTGGAATGATTTTTATGTGGTGGTGTTGAACATGTATTTAACTATTTATTGCAATAGAAAGTATTCTTTTGGAGGAATGGATTTGACAATTAATTGTAAGGTGATATATTGTAAATCTTTTAAAAGGTGGAATTTATGTTGTAAATGATCATGTGATTGATTGGAGGATTTTATTAGTGGGTGGTGTCAATTTATATGGAATTAAAGGGGAAGGAGTTTGTTTTGGACTCTCCCCCAAATGTTCTTAATCTTTTGTGACATGAATGTTTGAAAGCACTACAGCTTAGAACTCCATTGAAATAGGGCATGGCTATTGTTAATCTCAGATGATCATTTATTGTATATCATGGGTCTTTTTAGCTTTTTTTGATAAATTATATGTGATTTAGCAGTTTTGAATTGCAAGAAAAAAGAATAGAGTCCTTGATAGTATCTTGTAACATTTAGTGAGGTTCTTACTGGCTTGTAAAATGCACCAGAGGTCCTAGACGACTTGTTAAAATGAAAATGAGGTCCTGTCAGGACCATTCTCTTGTATATTATTAGAGCATTCCCAGCAGAATTCTAGTTTTTGGAACTCTGGCCTGCCACGTCAGCAAAAGTTCCACAATTTTGGAACTTGCATTCTATCACTTCTTCAACCTATGGAACTCAATTTTAATCATCCAATAAAAATATTTGTCATGGATCCACCTTATAACATACAACCTATTTTTTAAATCATTTAAAAATTATTTACTTACCTCAAAAAAAAAAAAATATGAACAGTGACACCGCGGGAAAACACGCACAGGCGTGCTGCCCCGCGTGTCACACGCGTTTCCACGCTGCTGGGGAAGCAACTTTGGCACGCAGCAGACACGCAGGCCCCACCACTTACCTCGCGTGCCAGCCGCTGCCAGTGCTCTTATAGTGAGGGACTAGCAAAGATTATTTAGCAAAAATGCTGTAGGCGTGAAGCTTGGTACGCTTAATGACGAGCGAGAAAGAAAATTAGAATAGCGAAAAAAAATTAAAACAATTCTTACTTTTCGAGCTACCATAAGGTTAGTAATACTTAGTTTAAAAGACAAAAGAAGTAAGAGACAACTCATCCAGATGGCTACTTGCGACCTTCACTTGCGACCTTCACTACTCCAGTAATAGGACTTATTCAATTCAACTAACTTGCTTCCTACGGATACTAATGGCCATAACTTAGAGAAACCAACTAAAGATTAACCTCCTAACATCCCTTTTGCACAAGGAAGAAGAATGAGGTTCACATACTAGGACTTAATATGCTCTTATAACCCTTGATGAAAGAGCCTTAGAGAATCAAATACGTTACATGAATATGCTCACTATAGCCCGACCACTAATAGGGAGAGTATTTCCCTCAAATCATTGCATCCTATTTTCTATGCTCACTCAATTACCATTGGCAATTAATATACAAAACTATCCTAAATTTCACATAACTGTCATAATAACGCTTGCTTTGCATTCATCAAACATATTACAGTGATTAATTAGTGTAACATCAGAGGACCTAATCAAAGCTAATTCCTAAACTGCTTGCCTTCACTGGATATACTACAAGAAGAGATGTTATTATCAAGCAACAAGCATCATAGAAAGATTAGCATAATCCATCTAGAAACTCAAGCTCCCTAATCTAGGAAAGAAGACAAGGAAAGAATTTCTTCTTCGTACTAGTATTTTGATCACCCGATCCTTGCCTGTGGGATGTGCACATGAACTATTATCTAAGTGGTATGCTTTGTATTTCAAGTAGCAATTATTGTCTCTGGCGCTTATAACGAAAGCGAGGAGGTCAATAAATCTTTCTAAAAAAAGGTGTCATTGAGCGCTTTAGTCTTCTATTTAAGGTAAGTAATCCACGGAATCCCTCCTATCTATAGGAGTGTTCAAAAATATCTGTAACCAATAACTGAACCAAAAACCTGCTACCCGAATCAAAATCTCGGTACCTGAACTGAAATATTTGAAAACTTTGGTTCAGGTACCCGAATCAATGTTTTTTTCGGGTTATTGGTTCGGGTATAGTTCGAACATTTTGAGAATTAGGGTACCCGAAAACTGGAAACTTTTTTAAAAATTTTTTCAAAACTGTTTGAATATCATCCCTTCCCTAAAGACCTTGTAAGTTAAATATTCCCAAACGCAAAGAAGGCAAGTACTTTGACTTCATTACATTGTTTTATTTGAATGCGTTGAGCATGAATATGATGTTAACAAACCTATGCCTTATGAAAGTATGAACTAATTGAAATGTGAATGTTGATAAGATATTGGGATTGCCATATTGTATAATAATTGCAAGTGCAACTTGATGCAATATGACAATGTTTTATAGCATAATAATTATATTATGGATGCAAGAAAATTATTAGGCAAAGTAGGGAAAAAATATTTTAGAAAAAATGCATTATTGGATAACCAAAAAATCGAACCGAAATTTTCATATACCCGAATTTTGGTTACCTGAATGTTTCGGTTCGGATACAATTCATTGTTTTGACAACCCGAAATTTTGGGTACCCGAACCGAAATCTCCTTTGGTTCGGGTACCCAAACTATGAACACCCCTGCCTGTCTATTATAAAAGACTTCACGCAAGTCTCACAGAAGTGGTCAAGGCCAACCCTTTTGATTATGAAGATTCTAATTATCCAAACTATTTATATAAGCTTTCTTATTTATTGATTTAACTCAAACAGGCTTTAAGAAATTCAGAATTACACCGCTAACATGAGATAGTCATTCATTTGGATCACACCTTATTCGTTAGTTAAGCATTCTTAGGCATGTCCATTCTTCCCATTGAAGTGAAATGGCAAAGAAAAAGATCATTGGAAATGATTCTGCCGCTACTCAGCAAATTAATAAACATCTTGGCAAGAATTTTTTTTATGAAAGATCTTGTTCATCTAAGCAAGATTGAAGTTTTTGGTTTCCATGTATGCATATAACTCGCCAAGAAGTATGACATGAATTATTCCACTATCATAGTTTGTGTAATTCTAGTGAAGGTGAGCTGCTAATAGATCCGCCGACCTATAGGAGCATGTATAGTGGGTGGTCTCCAGTACTTTACTCCGACCACTAAGAAATTTCATTTGCTCTTATACTTGTAGATGAGGCTTTATAGCCTCGGATAAGCCATTTAGTAGTTGTTAAAATGTATTTTGAGATACCTAAAAGCCAAACCAATTGAAAACCTTGTTATTACTGCTCACCCCTATTCTCTTAGTCAAGCTTAGCAAACCCTACCTCTTAAAGTGGAAGTAAGGTATTAATACTGATGTTGCAGATTATCACCCTACTGTTGTCTTTTGCCCTTTCTTTGGTGGTTGTCAACTATCTTGTGAGAGCAAGAAAGAGACAGCACTTGCTCGCTCTAGTACAGAGGCTGAGTACATGGCTCTTACTAACTACATCAAAGGTTACTTTATTGTGATCCTTGCTTAAAGATATGAGAGTAAGTTTTTGAAGTAAGATGGAGCCCTTTATCTCCTCCAATCCGGTGTCCCCATTGAATAATATAAGATGTATGAAAAGAATTCCAAGCAATTCTAATTTCATGTTCAGGATATAGATGGAATTGAGAGGGACGAAAGAGTTTGGTTTCAGAGGCTTGATCAATTGTATAATCATGAATCATCAATAAATGCTAAAATTCCTCTCTACATTGTCGCCATGGAAAAGGTTCAGGTCGAGAAACCTCTTAGATTTTCAAGTTCTTAATAGTTCTTATCAAAATTCATCTCCATATATGTTATATACTTTGTCCCCACAATGACTTCTTTGATTTGTGAAGCAAAGTTGAACAAGGAGGAAATACACTGAATTGATAGGGAACTACAGCCAAGTGGCTAAGGCATGAGTCAGTAAAAATTCTATTCATCGCTCCAAACTAGAATATCTCCGACAAAGCCATTCTATAAATCATTTTGCACATGGTTAATGGTAGAATGGGGGCCTTAAGATCAAAGGTTCAAAGCCAAGAATTCTTAGAGTGATACTTTATTTTTAAAGCCTTAGTTTCATTCATTCACATTTTTTTAATATCTACACTAGAAGGTCCCCATCACTTTTAGTGCACAACTTTAATATCTCTCCCTCCATTTTGAAGGTTTAGTTTTCACTCTGAAGTATACGTGCATATAGATCAATTACTATAGGCTTGGAGAGGTTCATGCTTAACCTCAATACTTTTACGAGGTAGTGAGGCGATGAAAGCCAAAGCAGAGGTGGAAGAAAGGCCGCCCAAGCAAACTTGGATCCTGCTGAACATAGGATGGAATGCTCTAACATGCTACATACACTGCTGCCTTGCCTCTTTCTAAAACCTTTCTGTAATATAAGGTTATGAAATAAAGAGCTTTCTTCACTTAATAAGGTTTGTCGAGCACTTTTTTGTCCTATGAATATCACATCGATCAAGGGTTTTTTTTTTTTTACTTTGCTTACTATACGTGATTTTAAAATATTCTTTATCCTAAAACTTATTTTCCTTGACTCTTGTCTCTTTTGTATCTTTTATTTGTTCAAAATGAGTTAGAGCCTCTCCTCAAAGCTAAAAGCAGATATAGAATCTGAGAAAGACCTCCTTAATTTCCCATATTTGGTTTGGAAATTACATTTTCTTTACATCTTCGACAACATAGGGCATACAAAAAGAGTAATTGAAGAAGTCGAGAGGCTAAAGAAAAAGTCGAGTCCATCAACCTTGTTAAGAGTCATTCCAACCCTAGAGGGTGAAGAGGTTGATGTTAGGTGTAGCAATCAATATTATCTTGGTTAGATGAAGGCTATATTCAATATCGCTCGGTGAGGGTGAAAGAGTGATTTCTCATCCCAATAGCCAATTATTAAAAGTTTAACCTAGCAGGTCAAACAATTAAACCAAAATGCTCCATAGGACAAGTTCTATTTGCCTTTTGTATTTTGTTTTTTCATTCTTATTTTTATAATATGTTTTCTATGGGTCAACAACCAACAACAACTCACTCAAATTCTTCTCCACTAGTGCAAGAAGGAGTTTCCTTCTTTCCTATCTCAAGGTAATTACTTTTTCTCAATCAATTATGCCTCAACCTTATAGACTATATATTAATCAGAATGGGTCAAACCTTACCCATAAAGTTTGAAATAAGGTGATTATGATATTAAATTTTCTAATTCTATCTTTGATCTCGTCTATGAAACTCATCATGCATCTAGCCATGCTCGTTCTAATAGTTTCGCTTCTATGGCATCCACTGAGGTCTGAAATGAGCTTTCTTCTTCTTCTGCACAAGATCAAAGTGAATTTAATGATATTTTTCATTTCTTTTAAGATAAGATGGAAGAAATAGGAGTGGACTTGCCTTTTAACTGGTCTCCTAAGGAATTTACTTGGATACTAATTGGCGAAGAAGAGGTACTATACCCATCTTATCTGTAACGGCCCAAATGTATATGCTCCACTATTTCTAATATTTAATTAACTTTATTGATTAGAAGTGATAGTCAAATGATCGGGGTATTACCGCCATCCAAAAGGACAAGGCTTAAAGCAAAATCATTAGAGATGACCAGTTGAACATAAGTCAAACCCGTATACATTCAACATTATCCACAACCATACATGTACAACTAATAACCAACATAAGGCTTATGCATTATAGTAAAGTAGTTCACCATTAAGGTTACAGTTTTGTCAACTGAAAGATATCCAAGTACATCTCCAAAATACTAGCATAATACAACATTTCTCATTCGACTATGCTCCCTTATTCACTTATCATCACCACTAGGTTTACTATCAGGTGGGCGGTTCACTAAGCACTTGCCTAAAACAAAATATGGCAAACATTTTGAAATGTGTGCCGAAGCTCAGTACATGTATTCCTGTATCATTAAATAATCATGGAAATATTGATTGGACCCACTTTGGAATTCATTTAAGTTTAAAACAGGGAATGAGATGAATATAAAACTGCATTGCTAATGATTATCTAGTAGTGAATCCTTGATATTGTTACAATCTGTAAGTAGGTGTGTACACCTGCCAGGTTGACCGAGGGAGCTGGCCTGAGGCCGCGTGGGTAACTGAAGGGCAACATCATGTCACTAATAACTGATGGGATCACTATTTATGTGACAAAACACTGATTAAACTGATTCATTTATGTACTTATCAAAACATTACAATTTTAATAAATACTTGTTGATTTCTAAAGATACATGCAATGAATGTACCTGAAAATTTTAATACAATCTCATCGAGTAACGTTATGCACAAAAAGGGGAAGACATAATAGATTAGGCCCTGATTTTGTTTAAAAATATCATTATAAGTATATGTAGTTAGCAAATGTACAACTTATTCTCATAGTTGATAATTTAGTTCAAAGGGTAAAGGCTTAACAGATGCAAAAGTAAATAATTCATAACTTGAATTCCCGACCTCAATTTGAGACCTAAATCCATAATATGAAAGAATAAAAAGTCCGTCAAAACTTTCATTTATAGTGCAAAACACAATTCCCACAATAGAGTTCCTAAAATTGGGTTAGAACACAACTATGCATAGCTTCGGTCTATCATGCGCAGTCATAGCAAAACATCCATACCCTTTCCATAGAACTCGGATTAGAGTGATTCAAAAGGAAGTTGAAATATAACTTACTGATCTATCTACCCACCAAAAATCACAATTTATCAATGGGCCAAAAGGTACTAGTTTAATCGCAAAATAGACCCCTGTTTCGGGTCTGTTCACAACACTACTGTTCTTGTTTTCCCCTCCTGTTCACATAATTCTCCTCTAAAATCACTCCTTAAAATCGTTAAATAATACTTTATTCTTCTCATCATCTTACACAACCATATTGCCTCAACAGACTCCACAATTATCTTTATATCTTCTTCAATTTTTCTCTTGACACAAACACTCAAAATACATCCATAATCACACTTATTTGCATATATGAGCTAAATAACCTATTTTAATCTATTTGAGAAATTTTCCGTTATTCAATACTTTATGCAAACTCACCCCAAGTCATTTTCCAAGTCAAATGACACATCAAAGATTCATTTCTCATCCAAGTACACACAATTAACATACTTGATACCAAGAGTAAGCTAAACCATGCATAATCATTAAAACCTTAACTTATGGCCAACTTATATTCTCCTTTAACTCATCCAAAATGACACCCAAACCACCATAATCATTTATGATGCTAAAGATTACCAAATTAAATACAAAATCATCCATAAACATCATTTGAACTTACGCTCACTTGATCATGAACAACCTCAATCGTTACTTGCTTTCAAGATCAACCAGCCATGAAAACATCAAAATATTTCTTATTTCCATGATGATTACAAGATCAACAATCAAAATCAACATAATCAAAAATTAAAACTAAGAATCAACAAGTTGAGGGCTAGGGTTTACCTCACTAATGGCTTAGATAGAGAGAGATGAAGGTGGTTGTGAGGGTTGTGAATATGGTTTGTGGTTGGGGGGCCGATTGGTGGCTGGGGTGGTGGGGCTAGTGGTCGGCTGGTGGCTGGGCAGCAACACAACAATAGCAGCAGCCGTGTATGGGGGGTTAGGTGGAGGAGAGTAAAAAAAAGACTAGTCTTTGCTTGGTGGAAAATGATTTGGATGCTTATCTTTGATACTTGGCTGAGTTTTATCATCATAAAGTAGCTTTTAGCTAATTACAATTAGGCATAAATCAAAAGCATAAACTTGTTGGGCCTATAATTGGGCTTATATGGCCTAGGCCCGTTAAGTAAAAATACTTCTTTGAAATCAATTTTTCGCATAGCTCGAGATAAAATATTTGGGTTGTTTTAAGCAATAATTTAATCTTTCAAACTTTTTATGAGGATCGTCTATCGATTCACCCGAGATTTTACAACAATAAAAACCCGAATTGCAAACTGGGGCCCAAATGAATTTTTCCCCACTGGGATGATTAAATGCTATAAATAAATGCGAGAAAATAATTAACATGATGCAATTAAATACTAAACATGATTTAGGGTTGGGTTATAACATTATCTATCTGATGTCTTCTCTAACCTTTTAGTTTGGTTTGGTTGCTATTGGAAGTTGGCTTTTGAATATGTGAAAGTAATTTACAGGTTTATATAATAAGCTCCATGTTAGCCATGTATTACTATCGATAACACAACTGTTTTTAAATTGTCTTTCTTTTTGTCTATGGTCGTAGGGCACCATATATCATATCAAGGTATTGCATTGTTTTCCCAAATGATATTCTGCATTAGAATGCTTTTTAAGTTAATAGACAGGAGCATTAGCTTAGAAACACTACATTGGTGAAAGTGTCGTCGATGGGGACAACACCTCGAGGGGTGAACATGAGGTTCTGTAAGGCTTAACTAGCTTTTACCCCGCAATCCACCTTCTTTTAAAAGGTGCATTATGTAGC
Source organism: Selenicereus undatus (assembly GCA_017589665.1). NCBI lineage: Eukaryota > Viridiplantae > Streptophyta > Magnoliopsida > Caryophyllales > Cactaceae > Selenicereus > Selenicereus undatus. The sequence goes on from JACYFF010031957.1 coordinate 44,880,091, forward strand.
TTTCTAAGTGATGGTTCTATGGAGTTCTGTGGTAGGCTAGATTATCCTACTCCTTCTTGCAACCAAATTCTCAGATCGAAGGTTTGTAGGACATAGAATTTGATTTTTAAGAAGAAAAAGAATTTTTTTTCTTATAGGATTATAATTCCCAACATCTTGAATAGAGATTATAAACAGTGACTCCATTGCTATGAACCATAACAATGGGTTTAGAGGCGACTATACAATATAGTGGATGGTGAAAATCACCATTAGACAGCCTGCTTCAAAAGTGGCCTTTAATAGAAATGAATGTATTAAAACTTTAGCTTTTCCACTTCTATACAAAAGCTATTTTCATGAATTTATGATTTTATTAGTGTGGCAATTAACAAGAAGGATATATTAATGGCCACTTACTTAGACAAGCTATTTTATAATGAAACTAAAAATGCTGGAAACTGATAAATCTAGTCTTAATGAACGTATTTTTTATTTATGAATACAAGAATGAACATGAAACAAGAATTCATGGATGATCGGATAGAAACATGATTACAAAATACAAAAAGGTTTTAAACAAATCATTTTCCTAATTTTACAACCCTTGGACCTTGCTCGATCCAAGTGATCGGTAAAGTAATGACGTTCTTGGTTCATTCGTCTAAGTGTGTTAGGGTAGGATGAAGACTAGTAAAATTTAAAAGATTTTGAGTAATGATATAAGTAGAATTCTATTACTTTAAAATGCTTGCTATGAAAAGAAAGCAGAGAGTATCTAGGGAGAGTTTGTCCTTCCCAAGGACCAAGATCATGTCCCACAAATGAGAGACGAAGTCCTACATTTAATGCATTAGCAAAGTAACCTCACCAAGAACTTTATAAATCAAGAACCAAAATCAAATCAATTTTATTAACGAAATTTTTATAAAATGGTGTAAAATTACTTGATTGAAATCAATTATTCTAGAAATCTGCTAATTAACTTGATTACAATAATTAACGAAATCAAGCCAAGTGGGATTCATGAAATAGAGAGGAAAGCAATACCTAATGGCCTACACTAGGATCCAGCGGTAGCACTAGGGTTTAGTGGACGGTGATCAGGGGCGAAGCCAGTGTGGTGTCAGTGGTGTCACCCGACACCCCTCTCAAAAAAAAATAAATTAATTAAAGTGCGGCTGAAATTGAAAAACTAAGAAACCTTATAAATACATCATAAGCTAAACTTGAGCGTGAAATTGCCCTTGGCTGAGCGGTGCAAGGCGCCTTTGCTGTGTTGGATTAGCCCTTGAGGTTGCGTGTTCGAAGTTTCCAGACCTTATTTTACAGTTTTATTTTTTCATTTTGGCAGTTTTATTTTTTCAATTTGTTTTAAATGTTATGCCTTACAGCTACACCCCCAAATCCCCCTTTGGTCTTCTTGTCTTTGACAGTTCGACACATTCTGCTTCTCTTACTCCTTAGTTCGGAGTGAATTATTCCTTGTGCTTTAAAATAATCTTTTATTATTAAGAAATCAAGAAGTTCCGTAACATTGAAAAATAGATCTTAACTTATATAAGTTAATAAGTTAGGCTTGTGATAATTTGTAAAATATAGACTTATGACAAAAAAGATAAATCAGAATGAGTTCTCGAATTCATATTAATCTTACTACTAAGCAAACTACTGAACAAAAAATGTAATTTTTTTTTATAGTCAAAGTAAACTAAATTGGATTTTTATTTGTTCTACCAACCCTTTCTGGATTTGTTTCATTATTGTAATAGATTTATCCAATTTTTTTTATTGATTCAAGAAAAAAATTGTGTATAAATTCTAGAAATATTAAAAATACATAAAAATAGATCTATATATATATATCAAAGACCAACTTGCGCAACCGAATCTCAGATGAGTTTTTGAATGATACTGTTATTACTTACTTTGAGGATGATTTGTTTAAAAGTGTATATACTGATAATATCTTGCATCGTTTTCAAACTATGAGGTCTCGTCGAGGATAATTAGATTAAATGTAATGTAATCCGTATTTAATTTCAGTTTATGACTATTGTTAAATTTTATATTGTGTACTATTAATTCCGACATCCCTCTTTAAATTTTCTGGCTTCGCCACTGACGGTGATGGGTGGCAAGAACTTTCCGCTAGGTTAGATCATGTCGCCAGCCTTATTTTGTTGCTTTAGAAGAATAGTTCATGAGATTTGTATCATGTTGCAATGTGGTACACCACTAATTACTATCTCACTTGCTCATTCTCAAGGTTGGGGTTCAGGCCTCTATGCTAGCCAATCATATAAACTCCAAAGTTTTTGCCTTTTCGAAATTACTTTTGAAATGTTTGGGCTGTCAAATGCCTTTTAGAACTTTTTAGAATTTTTTTTCATCTGTATTTGTGGTATTTATGGACTTATAACTATTGGGAATCCAATTATAATGTCGCTTTAGCCTTGGTGGGTTAGGTATTTGTCATCACAAGGTGTAAGGGCCACAACTTGGAACATGGGTGAGGCCCCCCCATGAATGGTTACAAATCCGAAACCCATCCCAACTCCTAGCCCAAATAGCAACCACTATTTGAAACGGAAGTCAAAATCATGTCTGACCCATGGATCCCAGTCGAGTTCTTAGGCCAAAGCACGGCTGGGCTTCTTGGCCCAAACCGTCAAAAACTACTTGGGTTAGAGAGCATGTCTAAGTTCCTGAATCCATCCCCACTTCCTTATTAGAAAGTACTGAATGCCAAAATAGCGTAGAAAATAAATGAATAAAATCAAATTTATTAAAAAGAATAGCGTTTCCAATGAGTTTTTAGAAACAAAACCTTATGAAACCACATTTACTAAAATGAACCATAAATCGAAAGGGATACCGAAAGGTACAGAAGGTTCATTTTGAAAAGGTTTTCCAATGGTCCCCAAATGGTCTGTGAAGTGGGGACCTCCAACTCAGATAGGTTCGAACCAACTCAGATAGGTTCGAACCAAGGATCTAAATTTGGGGACGAAGGTATGCTATTGTGATGGAATACATAACGATATCACCCATCATTATTGACAGCCTCTAATAATCAAAACAGAAAATTAGATTCAATTTGCACTTTAAATATGGTGCATGTAGCATATTAAGATCTATCAAATAAAACAATAAAAGTTAAAAGAATAATGCTAGTCTAAAGGAACATGAAGAAACAATCCATACAACAAGCCGGGACTTAATGAATTAAAGATTATATCTTGACCCAAAACCCGATACTAAATAAAGCAAGTGAAAGCAAGATGAAAAGAAAGAAAAGGTAATTAAAGTCACCTCAGCTTGACCCACTTGATCAATCTGGGAACTCGACTGAATTTTGGCAAAGCAATGTTGGCTAATCAGTTTTCTCGCCTTTAGTGTCTCTTCTTTCAATTTTGAGTTTGTTTTTCAACAAAGAAAAGTATGTTTTTTTCCCTTCAATTTTTGGTATGTTTACACCTAAGGGCAAGCTACCTTTTTTTATAGCCCCTACAGGATAAGATAAACTAATTTAAAAAAAAAATAGACTGAATTATCTCTTCAAACTTACTCGAATTGACTGAGTCATATCAGATGAAATTCTATCAGATGGGATGCATTTTGGGGAGAAGAGATAAGATCTCAGCCGAGTCCTGAGGAACCAAATGGATTCCTGGCTGATTTATGTAAGAGCCAAGCAAGATGTGGATTGGCTCCGCAGTTATTAGCCACACTGGATAATTGTGCGTTTATAGTCTAATATCATCTTCATTAAAAACTAGCCAATTAAATGTAAAAATGAAATTGAATGTACTAAATTAGCAAATGTCATTATTACTAATTATGGTCACACAGGACAAAGTACCGAATCATGGAGACACCTGAGATTAAATCCTTGTCACATATTACTTGTCATTATGATGAGGTAGTGGAGAAATGCAATGAATGGTTATTGTAAGAATATGTACTTAGCACAACTTCACTATGCAAAAGGGTAAAAATCCACTTCAAGTCCAGAACGCCACCACCAACCTAATATTATACCAAGTCAAGCAATTGGGGTAAATGGCAAAATTTGGAGGGGACACCTCAAATAAAATGCGATGGGATTTATTGAGACATTTTTATGCCACTGCTTATAAATAGGTTAGGATATTAAAAAATGTCATCATTTCCATCAATCAACCATAGCCTACACTATAAGAATATTTGAATTTAGAGACCAAATTGATTTCATCGTGAAACCCTGATAGCAATTTAAATTTAGAGATAGAATTATGTAATTCATTCTCAAGTTAAGACCAAAGTGAGAAAACATGTTCTATGGACTCCGTTGGAGTCTAGTGCACTCGGTCTCTAATAGACTTGCTTATTTCAGTCTCTAATAGGACCAATTTCTTAGGTGATTTGGTGTCTATGAGAGGTCATTTGTTATATTTGGTCTTACTTTTTACATAGTGCAGTTCATTGGATATTTCAGTCTCAAATAGAGACTTTTTTATAGATTCGTTCTCTAATGGAACGTTTTTTCTTTAAAAAATTTTATTTTGTTTACCCACCAGAAATGTAAAATTGCTTGTGCTTAAGTTTTACTCTTGATATATATTTTAGCAATTGGATTCAAAGTTCAAAAGAGTTTTTGAAGATAGAACATTTTGTTTACTTCTATATATAACAAAAGAACATTTTCTTTTTATAATTTTCTGGATCCAACTACATAAATACACAATTAAGTACTTAGATGTTCTACATTCAAGAATTGTAATCCTTCTCTACCATAGGTCCAGAACAAAGAAGCCAAAAAAAAAGTGTGATAGTTGTACTTCGGTAGATCCCGTTTGAACTTGCATTTCCCTTTTCTCTTATAACTTGCAAAATGCTAGAATAGAAAGAAAAAAGGATCAAATACAACACCAATGCTTACAATACTTAGGTTTCCAAGGAAAATGCAAGAACCATTTTCCTATCTCTTGACCCATAGGGTCAAAATTAAACCTTAAATTGTGAAAAGCAACAAAATTTGGTTTCTTTCTCCTAAAAGCCTCAAAAATTTAGAGATCAACTTTAAGTAAAAGTAAACAAAGACTATAATTAGACGGCCTCAAATTAGATCTAGCCATAAAAGTCTCAACATCCATAACCTCTACTGAAACTTTGAACTAATTACCATTATATGGAGATATAAAAACCTCAAATTAAGGAACCCAAGAATTGGCATTAAAGGTTGATCAAATTGCCATGATTATTTGAGTCCAAATCAAAATGAAAACACAAAAAAGTAAAAGAACAAATACAACACATTTAAGTGCATGATAAAAATCAAAAATTCAGAAAAAGAAAAAAAGAAAACACCATTTGAATGAGAGGAAGAAGAAGAGGAATTTGATATACAAGATGAAGACTTGCTAACATGGTTAACAAAACAAAAAGAGGTCAAATTCTTGAGATTTTTTTTACATAAATAAAAAAACCTTTCAAAATAATTATAGACAAGAGGGAAATGATTATTTGAACGATATCTACCATCAACCACCTATCTTGTCGTCGTCAAGCACATCTACCCCTTACCTTAGAAGATGAGGACAATGGTAATGAATAAGAGGGAGAGAAATAGAGATAGAGAATATGGCAATGTTTTAGAGTTTAGGGATGGAGATCAAAATCGACTAGGGTTTGGAAAGTAAGGGAGATAGTGGGTTGCTAAGGGGGATAGATGATAATGACATGCTTATGAATGGTGAGAAAGAGAACAAAATTATAATTATATAAGGGTCAGCTAGGGTTTTTTTAGGTTTATCTGAGGCCAATTTTTGAGACCATAAAAAATTTTGTCTCTAATTGAGATGCCATGATAATTGGACTGTAACGTTGGTCTCTAGTTGAGCTCACTCGTACTTTCGATCTCTAATTCTGGAGTCAAAAAGAGATGGAGTCTTTTTGTCTCTAATTTCGGTCTTTAAATTAGAGTAGAGATTGAAATTATATTGGGTCTCTAATCTCAATCTCTAATGATGCAAATTCTTGTAATGCCAACTTGTATGATTTCCTTACTTTTCCTTACCCCACGACATGAGCTAGAGGATATTCACCTTTTTTCAACCAACCTAAATTACTTAGCTAGCAACCATCTATACTACTCCTACAGTCACATTTTTCTCTCTCTTTACATTGGTATCCTCCTTATCTGATCTGGGTAGAACTATTAAATTTATTTATGTCATGTTTAAATTTTATTTCACAGCCAGTGGACCCTAGGAGCTGGTTTCATATTTTCAAAGTTGATAGCCATAGGCTTCTACTAGAAGAATTCATAAAGATATGAGCTACAAGTTAGCTCTATAGTGCATCAACCTCTATAGAGTTATGCCATTCATTAGCTCTCTTCTTTTGCCTTTCATCCACCCGGCTTACATCCTTTCTAGCATTTTAATAACCTAGGCCATTTCATTATTTCCTGCCATTTGGATGGGAGAAGGATTGGATTTTGACTTCGAGTTTGATCTCGTCAGTGGATTCTCACAGTTTCTTTTCGGGATAATAATCCCCCGGCTTGCGAACTCCTCTTATATGCCTTCTTAGTCTTCCTTATCCTAATCTACCTAGGAACCCAACAAGATTTTGGTAGAGTAACGCTAATTAATCAGTTTTCTCACTTTAGTATCTCTCCTTTCAATTTTTAGTATGTGTTTCTCTCCAATTTTCATTGTGTTTAACCCTATGGGTAGACCCCATTTTTATGGTATCTAAAGGATACGATAGATTGATAAACAAAGAGGCCAAATTTTCTCTTAAAAATTAATCTCATCAACAACATCATATCAAATAAATTTCTATAAGATGGATGCATTTTGGACACAAGAAGGAGAGATAGGGTCCCGATTGGGTTGTTGCCAGAGAATTGGAACAGTTCTTGATGGTTGAGGTCAGAACAAGCCAGATTCTGGACTACTTTCGGGGTTATGGGCTTGATTAGATAATTGTGCATTCAAAGTCTTATATCCTCTTTTTTTCGGCTAAAATTAAGGGTTAATTTTGTTGGGTTCCTAAATATACATATTGCGGAATGGGTTTTATCATCTTGCATTTTATAAAATTCGAGAAGCCAATTTTTTTTGTCTACACTGGGAGATAATGCACATGATATGCACACATACAATCAATCTAAGATTCCATGAGCATAAATTTGGTGCTTACAAGAGCCCCTACCTTCGCCGAGGCTATTAGGGAAAAGGGTAAAATGTGTGGTATCATGTAGAATGAACGTATATGCAATTGTGAAGATCAGAGTGCTTCATGATCTCAAGTCTCCCCCCTCCCCCCAAATGAGCTTAGCTCCTATTGAGCGAAGGATTGAAATTGTTTTGAAACATTTGGGACTATGCATCACCTTAAGAGTTGAAATCCTAAAGAGAGAAAAGGGTTTAAAAGACTCAGCTTCTACTCCTTGCCCTAAGAGTTGAAATCCTATAAGAAAAAGGTTTATTGGGCAGAAAATTATGTTTAGAAGTGTAGGGGTTCTATCCCTCTCCATTTTGAAAACTTCAAAAAGATTTTCAAAAACTTCAAAATGTAAGGGTTTTATATGTCTCGTTTTTCGAAAATCAAAGACAAGACATTTTTGGAAACCAAAATTTAAGGCATCGGTCCCTTTTGAGTTTAGAAACTAAAGAACATATTTTTGGAAATCAAAATATAAGGGTTTTGTCCCTCTTAATTTTGGAAACTCGCCACCTGAAATCCTTGAAAATCTAAATATAAGAATTTATCCTTCTCGATTTTGGAAACTAAAGGAAGTATTTTCAAAAATTAAATTATAATGATTATGTTCATCTCAATTTTGAAAACCAACATTGACAAATTTTTAGAAACCAAAATATAAGGATTTTGTTCCTTTTGATTTTGGAAACTAAATGAAAAATTTTGGGTCTATGCCTCACCTTAGAAGTTGAAATCCTATTAAGAAAAAAATTATTCAAAATATTCGAAGTCTATACCTTGCCTAAGGAATTAAAATCCTATTGATAAAAGACGTTAAAAAAAGGAAAATATTTTGATGTTTGAAGGCCTTATTTGTTAAAAACATTTTCAGGCTTAAAGGCCTCATACTTGTTTTTAAAAAACTTTAAGGTGCGAAGGCCTCCTATTGCTTCTAATGTAAGCCCCCAATTTGCCTCTTCTCATATTTTTCCGCTTCACAACTTACCCTTTATTTTTGAATATGCTGACTAGCTTTTGTAGGACCTAGAGTGTGTCTATGTGATAACTCTCGAAGTGAGGTACACGGATGCCTTTGGGGTGTTCCAATATGAGAAGAATGAAGAGGTCAGGGATGCTATTGTTCCTAAATTATAGAATATTCCTCCTGACTGACAGGGGCATGACCTTGATTTCTTTATTTTTTTAGTTCTTTTTCTTATTGAATCATGTTTTTGTTCTTTGTTGCCTATTTCCTTTATAGGTTTAACACCATGAGGAGATCATAGTCATGATCTAAGTGGTGCTAGACTTAAAGCTTGCATTCATTGCATTAGGCAATCATACAACTATTATTAGGGAAACAATGTTGTTGAGGTCGAATTGCTTGGCTTTTGCTTCCTTTTGTAGTATTTTATGGAAGCACTCCCTTTTTTTGCCAATTTGATGTATTTTGTTGAGAGCTTGTTGTCGCCATTGTCGACAAGCTTCTCCTATTTATGAGTCACAACCTTATCCTTGCTCTTCAAGACAAGCAGCAACATCAAACCAATAACACCCTAAGTATGACAAGAAATGAAGTTTAAAGGATCTAATACAACCATTTATATCACCAAAGGTGCACTTTCCTTTCGGTAAGCACATTCTAAAGAGCTCCATAGTATTCTTACAATTCATCCATTTTACTCTTAAAATTGGTTCAAATGACCCCTAAAAAGAAGCTAAATACCACTCTAAGAGCAAGAAGAATAAGAGAGGACTTGCCAAGGAAAACCGAAAATTGAATATCTTACTTGAAAGTGGAGTCCTAAAGGTATCATTTCAAGAGAATACCTTTGAAAATCTTCAAATATCTCATGATGGGGGGATTCTCAAGGCTTATACTACAAATGATATGGTCTTTACACCCCAAGAACAAGATATGTTTTCCCAAAATGAGCAAGTCCATCCTCGAATTTCAGTTTTTCACAGACTTGGGAAAGTAAATGAACCTAAACAAAAGAATTTCCATGTCAAAAAGCAGAGGAAGTGGAAGTTGAATAAGAAAGGGCAGCAGCCTAAAAGCTTTGTCTGGGTTCGTGAACAAAATGAAGCCGAGCAAGCAAAACAAGTTAACGTCGTGTCCATTGCAGATGAGGAAAATGCTCAAATTTTGAATTTCCTTACCAAGAAGCTTTCAAACATCATCAAATCGCCATAACAAGTCATGAAATGTGCGGTGAAGTTCAGGTTGATTCACCTAAAAGCCTAAATGGTGACTTAACTCTTGAACAGGAGCCCTCCCAAGACTTTGTTGAGGTGATTCAACTTGCACCTCCAGAAATGGAGGATGGCGGTCAAGCAACAATTGACCAGCTTCGGGAGATAAATTTGGGAACAACTTATGAGCCCAAGCCAATTTTTGTGAGTGCCATGCTAAATGATGAAGAAGTGGCATAATATGAACAACTCCTCCAAGAATACAAAGACGCATTTGCTTGGGATTATCAAGAGATGCGAGGCTTGGATCCAAATGTCGCTGTTCACAAGTTGGCTATTTCTGAAAGCATAAAGCCAATAAAGCAGCCTCAGCGGCGCTTTCGTCCTGAGTTGACAATCCAAATAAATGTTGAGGTGGACAAGCTCATAAAGGCTAACTTTATTGGCGAAGTTCAATACCCAACTTGGATGGCTAACATTGTCCCCATTCGAAAAAAGAATAGTCAACTCCGGATATGTGTAGATTTCAGGGACTTAAACAATGCATGTTCCAAGGATGATTTCCCACTACCGATCACCGAACTTCTTGTGGATGCCGCAACAGGATTTGGGGCTCTGTCTTTCATGGATGGTTTCCCGGGGTACAATCAAATCAAAATGCACGCCGAAGATGAAGACTTAACGGCCTTTTGAGCACCACAAGGCATATACTGCTATACAGTAATGCCGTTTGGTTTGAAAAATGCCGAAGCCACCTACCAAAGAGCCATGATGATCATTTTTCGTGATTTTCTCCACAATCTCATTGAATGTTATGTTGATGACTTGGTTGTAAAAACAAAAGATAGAGAAAATCACCCACATGACCTAAGAAAGGTCTTTGAAAAGCTTCGTCAATATCATCTCAAGATGAACCCCTTAAAATGTGCATTTGGGGTCACCTCAGGGAAATTTCTCGGCTTTGTAGTTCGGAAAGAAGGGATTGAGATTGACCCTGATAAAGTCAAAGCCATAATCCAAATGCCCCCCTCCGAGAAACTTAAGAGAATTGTGGGGCTTACAAGGAAGGTTGCCCTACATACGACGGTTCATCTCAAATTTGTCAGGAAGGTGTCAACCTTTCACAAGACTCCTAAAAAAGGACACACCTTTCATTTGGGATCAAGCTTGTCAAAATGATTTTGAAAGCATCAAGCAATATCTCACAAGGCCACCAATCCTAATGGCTCTAATACAGGGAAGACCTTTAATATTATACACAGCAGCCCTCAAACGATCTTTAGGGGCTATGTTGGCTCAATGTAATGACGAAGGGAGAGAAAACGCCCTATATTATATCAGCCGGACAATGGTGAGTGCGGAAGTAAATTACTCATCCATGGAGAAAATTTTCCTTGTGTTGTTTTTTCCGTTCAAAAATTACGACACTACCTCTTATCCCATTAGATCATTTTGATCTCAAAGGCAGATCCGTTAAGGTATATATTATCTAAGTGCATGCTATTAGGGAGATTGGCTAAATGGGCTATGCTTTTAGCCCCTTTTGACATCAAGTTCATGCCTCAAAAAGCAGTAAAAGGACAAGCCATAGTTGATTTCCTAGCAGCACATCCGTGTACAGATAATGTAGAACTACCCGATGATCTGCCAGACGACGAAGTTATGCTTGCTGAAATTAAAACTTGGAAGTTATATTTTGACAGGGTGGCAAGGAGTCGAGGAGTCAGAGTAGGGATTGTGTTCATCACACCAGCATGTGGACTTATCCCTTATTCATTTTCTCTCCCCGAGATCTGTTCAAATAATGTGGCTGAATATAAGGCGCTTATCATTGGCCTCGAATTAGCCCTGGAAATGCGTATTGACCAGCTTGAAGTATTCGGTGATTCTCAGTTAATCATCCGACAGATACATGGCTAGTACGAAGTAAGAAATGCTAAATTAGTGCCTCTTTACCAGAGGGTAAGAAGCCTTATGAACCAATTCCTTCAAGTACAGGTTAACCATGTGCCAAGGTCTAAGAATGATAAAGCAGATGCCTTAGCAAAGCTGGCAGCTTCACTGACACTCCCTAATGAAAGAGAAATTCAAATAATAATCGGGGAACGTCATTTGTTGGCCTCAGCCTTGGATCGTGTTGATGAAACAGAAGAAACAAATGTGGTCTCTGTTTTTAAGATTGAAGAAGAGACAGACTGGAGGCAACCTCTTATTAAGTACATCCAGTATGGCATTCTACCTACTGGTCCTAAGAAAAGGGTAGATGTAAAACGACGAGCACTAAGGTTTACATTTAAAAATGACACCTTATATCGGAAAGCTTTTGATGGAGTGTTACTTAGGTGCTTGTCAAAAGGGGGTGCTACTTATGTCCTAAATGAAATTCATGCTGGGGTATGTGGCGCTCATCAGGCAGGTCCAAAACTTGCTAACCAAATCAAAATTCTACGCTATTATTGGCCAACCATGGTTCAAGACACAATAAAATTTGCTAAAGCTTGCCAAACTTGTCAAATACATGGAGATTTTATCCACCAGCCACCACAATTACTCCACCCGAGCATATTATCTTGGCCCTTTCATGCATGGGGGCTCGATGTGATAGGACCTTTCAAGCCATCCTCCTCTCGTGGACACGTGTTTATTCTGGCGGCTACATACTACTTTTCAAAATGGGCGGAAGCCATCCCGTTAAGAGAAATGGGGGCAAAACAAGTCGCTAACTTCATGGGGACCCATCTCATTTATAGATATGGAGTCCCCCACAAAGTCATCTCAGACAATGCCCTCTCCTTTAAAAATCAAGTGATGATAAGGCTTGCAGAGAAGTACAAGTTCAGACATAGCTTCTCGTCGAGCTACAATCCATCGTCAAATGGCCAAGCTGAAGCATTCAATAAAGTGCTTTATGGGCTTATCGAACCATAGTCCGAACTGCGACTGGTTGTACACTCTACAATTTGGTTTCTGGTTTAGAAGTCGTGTTACCCCTTGAGGTACAATTATTTTTTTTAAGAGTGGCCATGCAATTTACTGACCCAGATGAAAATACTCAAGTCAGATTGGCTGAACTTGAAACATTAGATGAGCGTCGGTTAATGGCTTAGCAAAGAATTAAAATTTACCAAGCTCAAATGGCTGGGGCATTTAACAAGTAGGTCAAATTCTGCTCATTTGATGTTGGTGACTTGCTTTTGACAATAAGGAGGCCAATTGTCATCAATCGAAAGACACAAGGAAAGTTTGAGTCGAAATGGGAAGGTCCCTACGTAGTTACTAAGGTCTTCCCTAAGGGGGCATATGAGCTCTTAAATCATGATGGACAAATTGTGTATGCCTGTGTCAATGGTAAATTTGTAAAGAAATTCTTTACCTAAAAAATAGGGACCGTTGAGTCTCACCGAACTACGAAAGGCTTGATCCCTCAAAAAAGGGGATACGTAGGCAGTCCAACTTTAAACTAGATGCAGCCACAAAAATAAATAAACCTTCGTTTACCCCTGCTTGTTAAAATTTTTCTTCACGTGATGAATAAAATGTTCATGTGATGTTTTTAGTAAGGATCATTTATTAATCACTCATTATTGTGTGCTATTTTAATTTTCATTCAGGGGGAAAAAGAACTAAAAAAAAGAGAGAGAGAGAGAGAGAGAGAAACAAAAGAAAAAAAAGAGAGAGAAGAGAAACAAAAGAAAAGAAGAGCCGGTTAAGCTTTATTGCAATAGCATAAATCATACAGTACAAAGTGGACTGAAAAATGGAACTATAAATGCAAAAGAATTAAACAAAATAATACAAGTCTAAACATTCTTAAAAGAAATTACAGAGCCAATCAAACTCTTGAGATGGTCCTTTTCCTTCTCCAAATCCTGTAGCTTGGACAATCCTGCTTAAGCTAAGTCCGCTTTCACCTATTCCGCTTCCCTTTTCTTCAAATCCAGAGATGATTTCAACTTGCCCTCTGCTTCAAGTAGAACCTATTGCTGGATGTTCAAATCCTCTCGCATCTTATAGATCCGCTCCTCTTCCCTCAAGACCTCATGCTCCTTAACTTTTAGCTTTGAAGCTTCACTGGACAGGTTATTGAGTTGATCTTCAATGTGAGTAATCTCAGAAGAACAAGTGAGAACTTGTTCGGACAAAGCTTTTACCCGATCAATATTCACTAAGTCTTCGATCTTTATAGCCGTTTCAACTACTCCAGATATCTCTTCAATTTTGGAGAAAAGCCAACAAATCTCTATTATACTGAGATTATAAATGTCAATCATAGAGCGAAGTGCATTCAAGGATTGAAAAACTCTTGCTCTACTAGCTAACAATTCCCTAGCAGAGCCATGATTAGAAATAATGTCGATAATCACCTCAACTCCTTTGAGAATACTCTCTCGGACCCAATATTCCTTCAAGTTGCAAAAAAGACTCGCTAGGGAAGCAGGGATACTTTGAATAGGCACAGCTTCAACCAAATCATCAGACTTTCAGACATAGGAATGATAGTAGTTAGTACTACATCAGAATGCTCTATTGGAATAGGAGGCACTTCAGGTAGAGGTATTCCAACTTTTCTTGTGGGGGCATCTTGCTGATCCAAAGTTTCCTGTCCAATAAAAGTTCCCAAGTCTGTGATAGGCAAATCTTCAAATCCTGTACCATCTCCCATATCAAGATCATTAGATTGATTGGGATGGTCATAACGAGCCCTCTTGAAGTTCATTTCGATTGGTGATTGATCATGAGAATTTGTCGTCGCAGACGATTGATCATTGGGGGCCCTTTTATTCTTCTTCTGTGGCCTTCTGTTGCCATTAGAAACCTTCTTTTTTCCTTTTTCAGAGGATGATAATGAAGGTCCCTCCTTGGTACAATTATTGCCTGTAACTGCTGAAATTTCAACAGCTCCAGGAACAAACTCACAGAGAGGGCGTAGGTGACCAATGATATAAACAGCTTCCCTCAAAAGCTCATTCTTATTTGTTGTATTTTGGTGAACCTTTTCAACTGATTGGCTTAAAAAACGAGTGCTAATTTTGGTGCACTAACTACAGTAATCCCAAGAACAAACTCCTTCGTAATAGGAAGGAGGGACATAAAACTTAGCCCCTATATCCTGACTCTGAAGATCAGCATGGGCTTGTGCAAGATCCATCATGCTCCTTTGCTGTCGAAGGGCTTTGATAAAGCTTAAGCGATTAGACAGAACCCCTTGATCGAAACCAAATTGGCGAGCAAATCGATTGGGATAATAGGGTTCCAAAATCAATTCAGCCCCAACACATACAGGAAGTACAGCGGACCGAATAGACAAGAGAAATTTAAAATCCTTCTCCGATAACCCCATGTCAATCACGTCTCACCCATTACGAGAGTCCTCATGATAAGAGCTAGCTCTGAGGGAAAGATATCTCCCATCCCTGAAAATGTGTCTAGCTTGGGGTAAGGAAAGTTTGCTCCCAAGCAATCCAGCATAACAAACAAGAGTGGGAAAGTCATCAGGACAGTCGCTATCTGGGCAACGACGGTATAAACAAGGGAACAACTCTGCTAACCAACCGATTACATAGTGGATGGGAAAAATTGTGTTAGCTTTACCGGGGTAGTCTGGATTACTCGCTGCATCTCCTAAGCCATGATAAATGTAACCAAGAATTGTGGGAGCCAAAGAAACTCGTTGCCCAGAAGCCATCAAGGCAGCCATTACAAATGGTTCTGGTCTTATGACTTCTTTATCGTAAGGTAAGACAAAGCGACTTAACCAAAAGGCTAAGAAAGCAGCAAGTTCACCTTCAGTTGTAATATTCAAGTCTACCATTCGTTTCTGACGCGAGATGCAAATGGGGCTCCTTTTCTTGGTCTCAACTTTCTCTTTTTCAGAGTCCGTTTGTTCTACATAAGCAAATTACACCAAATATTCTCGATAAAAATGGTCCAACCAGAGGTCATAATAAATATGCTTAGCTTTGTGAAACTCACACAGCTCAGAATGAATACGCAACAACTCAACAACTGCAACAGGATATTTATTATGGCCTACCAAATCTTTATTTTGGGGCAAGAATTCCTTATATATATCTCCAAGAGTGGGTAAACCTCCAACTCGTTCTAAGTTATAAAGTGAAATACCAACTTCGCCCGCACCATGGTGAAGAGTATTGGTTAGTGGACCCCAAAGTTCACAAAAAGCCTGCCATACATTTGCGTCAAAATGGTACGGAAACTAGGAAACACTAACAACACCAAATATGTCAGCCTGTTTCAAGGGTTCTTCAAAACGAGTAAGCACTCGTTTAGTCCATTCCATCACCCCCAACATAAAAGTTGAGCGGCCTCGAAATTGGAAGGACGGCCCCCAATTCATTCTTGCAATAAGAAGCCTGTGCAAGGCTGGATAAAATTCCCCCTCAGTAGGGTATATTTCAGGGCCACGATGTTCAGTATTAACTTTCTCGAGAACAGTGGCATTGAAATAATTCTCATTATCCTTGCTTACATCGACACATTTGTTTTCATCATTTCAACGATAACGAAGTGTCCCTTGCTTGACTCTAACCTTCCTAACCAAAATAGATGTCAAGGTGGAAGAAGGAATCGCATTGAGACTTCGCAAAGAGCTTGAACGCCGATAATAAGGCTCGTAGCCACATTCCTGTCCATTTTCAAGTTGAGCCCTTTCATTGCTAAGAGTCCCGTCCATGGTCATTAATTATCCTCTACAAAAAAAAGAGAATAAACAAAGAGAAAAATTAATTACTGTTGGTGCAAAGACCCAATAAGATACGTGCATTATTTGCGTTATAAACATATAACACAAACAATGCACGGGGGGCAACTATTGAACCAAAATTTTTGACAAATTATAAATTCTTGATATAGCATTTTCATAGCTATTATGTCTTAGTATAAAAGACAAATAAAAGTGGATCCGATTACATAGTAAAAGACATAAAAAATACAAAAAAGGTGTATTTTTTTTTTACTACAAATGAATTTGTTTAATGTTAAAAAAAGGGATGCATAAATAAAACTCCCTCTCCAGCACCTTCCGTTGACTATTTAAAGGAGCGGCCCCAAAAAATACAACACTCAACTGTAAAAAGAGTGCTTTTGGGTAATTAAAAAATGAAAGCAACACTTCTTAGTATATATTTTTTTGTTGGGAAAAGAAAGTGTTGCGTGGAAGTTAAAACATAGCCCATTACTGTCCTCTTTCCCTACTTTTACTGCAACGTGGAGGGCAATTAAAGAGATTACTCCATCAATATAAATAGAAGGCACTGGTCAGAGAACAGAAGAAGGGAAGCAAGCAAAATTGCAAAGTTCCAAAAGGAAAACAGAGACTGGAATAACATAAAACATCAAAGAAAATTTGACGGAGGAGTGAGGCATCAAGCAAGTTCATAATCTTCCACAAGTCCCAGTTCAAAGGTAACTAAACCATCCAATCAAGCTGATTTCGCTACCCCTAAATACTGAGCCTTCCATCTCGTTCTCGCTATAACTACTTCAAACAAGAGTCAAGTTGACATGTA
Source organism: Selenicereus undatus (assembly GCA_017589665.1). NCBI lineage: Eukaryota > Viridiplantae > Streptophyta > Magnoliopsida > Caryophyllales > Cactaceae > Selenicereus > Selenicereus undatus. The sequence continues at coordinate 44,896,992 of JACYFF010031957.1, forward strand.
ACTGATGGTTGAGCATGGGGCATCGAATCAGTGAATAAAGATTTGTCGAGCTCTCAGCAAAGGCTGTACCATGGAGTTAAGGATCTTGCCAGATCCGAGTCCTATCGGACTCATAAAACCATGGATTCTCTGAATCCTGAATCCTGCCGGATCCATAAATATAGCTCCTAACGGATTCTAAGTCTTGTTAGACACCCCAAAAGAAGAAAGGAAAAGGGGTATTAGGGGTAATTCTAAAAACAAGGGGGGATGAGAAGCAAGAACGGGGCATCTATGGACTAGATGAATGGCTAAATTAATATATTAAAATGGTTTCATCTCCAAACTAAGCCACATTTTGCAATTTCTTTTTTGGTTATGTTGTTCAACCCAGTTAATCTCCACCCAAGCCCATAAATTGGCAAATTCCATGGAACTGCAATTAGAAAGGGTTGGATAAGTTCTTGTGGCTCCTTTTATTATAAATTGGCAAATAGAGAGTACGTACAAGGTCAAGAAGAGGCCCCCTGTTTTTTTTTATCTCCCAAGAATTACCCTAATTCCATTAAAATTAAGGGGCAAGGACAAAACTATGAGTCTTGGCTTTTTTTTAAAAAAAAAAAGAAAAGAAAAGAGACTAGCGAAGGCCATTCTTGTATCTGGATTGAAATTGGTTCGTAGTCCCCTTTATTTCTAATCAAAGGTTGAAATTGCTAATCAGTGGTCCCGAAAGGTTTTGTAAAAAAGATGAAGAATAGAAAACAAGCATAATACATAATCTTCCTATATTATCATACCTCTCGTGAGGCTAAAAAAAAATGGGAGCAAAGTCTAATTGAAAAGGAGTGCAGAGTGAAGTGATGAAGAACAAGAGCGATATTTATAAATCGTGAAGTCGAAACCTAATAATAACAGGTCATTGATTGGGAGTATGATTCTGTTGTGAAGATATCAAAATCTTGCTAAGATATAGCTTATCCACTTAATTCAAAGTTTTGATTTGTGGTTAGGGGCATAAAAAAATTTGATACAATCAAAACAATAAAAAAAATCATTATACTAGCTAGCAATTTGAATATGCTAGCTCATCGAATAAAAAATGGCTGGATAAAATTTTGTGATGGATAGTTGGAGTCATGATAAAATTCCTCCTCACTATGGCTCATGGAGGTGGTTATTTATCCACCGATGAGATGGTGAAGTAAACTTATAATTTGTGGCTCCACTTCAAAATGTATTTAAAAAAACGGGGTCGAGAATAACAGAATTAAAAGCTGATATTTATTCCATCAGTGTTATTAATTTTTGGCAATGCTAAAAATAAGTACGAGGTCATCCTATTGTTAATTGGATGACTTTACAATGAATCGAAGTGGCTTTTATATTAATCTCCTTAAGCAAAATCTACAAAGAGAGAGAATAAAAAAACATGAATTGGTACTACGATGACTTGATTCCACTAAGGATGCGTAGGATGCTTGATATAAAATTTTTCGTGTTCAGTCGAAGTCAAAATTCTTAAATGGGTCCAAACTGATACCCCCCTCTTCCCAAAAAGTTAATTTGGTTCAAGTCGATTGCACTTTAACCACTCAAACACCAAAAAGTCAAGCCTTCCATTACAGAAACCGACATCCTTAAATTTTCAACTCCACGAAATGGACCATAAAGTCTCGTTTATTTTCCTCCTTTCATGAAAGATCAAAATTGCAGTTCTGCAACCCTTGGTTACATTCTACATCACCAAAACAAATAACAAAAAAAAAAAAAAACGAGCTTCTAAAAAAATTCAAAGCCTTTTTTTTTAGTCATAGGCATGGCAAAATGGATCAAACCCGAGTCAAATAAATTTCCACCCTTCTAGGACGTAAGCCTAAACTAAAAATTGGGCCAAGAACTACGTCGATTTGATCCCATTAAGGGTGCGTAGGTAACCCATAAACAAATTTCGGGTGCAATCGGAAGTCAAAAATAATAATAATAATAATATACGGACCGATTCCGAGAAGGGCTAAATCGGCCGATAAAAAAATTGTGGCGAATTGGCTAATACTTTCAACTTAGCTATCAAAGCCAAAAAAGTCATATGACACGATTAAATTAAAATTTTGGCTATTAATTTTGACCAAATAAATAAAATTCGAAATCAAAAATCAAATTATAGCTATTTACTTAGCACAAATAAATCAAATCAAATGGTTATTAATTTAACAAATCAAATCAAAATAATATTACAAGAACTACGTCGATTTGATCTCACTAAGGGTACGTAGAAAACCCATAAATAAATTTTGGGTGCAATCGCAAGTTAAACAAAATTAATGGACAGACCCCATCAAAGGTTAAGTCGGAAAATTAAAAAAAAATATGAAGTGGCTACAAATATAACTCAGCCGTATTTTTTAAAAAAATCCAAATACCAAAATTAAATCAAAAATCATCCTAACATAAATAATCTAACCAAAATAAAAAGATAAATTAAATCAAATAAAATAAAAGAACTGTGACTGGTTTGAGACTCTATAAAAGACGTGCGTAGGCAGCTCAAGACAAAAAAATTAGTGCAACCCAAATTCCAAATCAGATAAAATTACCCGATTCCTAACCTGCACATGAATAATGTGTATGTATAGTATCATTCCTAGAATGTGCCTATACAACCACTATCTGATGCAACTAAGTTTTGGATACGGGAGATTCGACATTAAAAATATTATAATTGTCGATTCAAATTACATAAAGTCTTATTAATGCAAAATAAAATAAAGAAAGAAAAGGTAAAGCAGAACGAGTCGGAATCAAAAGGTGGTCTCCCGAGAGGGAGACGTAATTAAGGAGGTTTATCCTTTTGAATAGGGTTGTACTCAAAATAAACCGATGTACATTTTTTTTGCACGTCGGAAAATTGTGTTGTGCATATTATTTATTTTTGTTAAATGTTTGCTCAACAGTTTGCAAACTAAATTATTTCATAGGTGGAATATTCTTCTTGCGTGGCGTCTAAATTTTACGTGGACTGATTGTCTAGTTTAGTTAGGTGGCATTCGTTTTTGTTTTGATGATCTGAAATTGGGTGGTCTTATTTCGTTTCTTTTGTGCTAAAGGTCGTATTAGATTATGTCTTTGTTGCCATCTGCTTGCCCATTAATGTATCGCTTTCTCTATAGCTTCTTTGAAGCTTATTAATGATCCAAAAAATAAAAAAATAAAAAACTAAGGGGGATACTTGTCCCAAGACTCCTACTTTTTGCATGAGGGAAGAATTTCAATATTTGAGCCCCTCATAACTGGAAACAACAAGATGTGTAGATTGTATGGATATCGTATGTTGGTATGGCATGATGGAGCATTGGCCATGTCTTTGTGTTTAGCTTTACATTGGGAAAAAAATGAGAAAAAAATGGAGTCTTCATCTTGAAATTCGAAATTGATAGAGGAGCTGCCTTTTGTTTTTAACAATTTGCTTGTAGTATCTATTTTGACACTTCTTTTATTATAGAATTCAAATTACTTCTGGCATTTCTAGGTTTATTTTGATATTAACGATGTGCTACTTGATTCTTGAAATTGTTCTTGGCCCAAAACTTATAAACTAAGCTACTGTGCACCTAGTGACATTGGAAAAGGTTAAGTGACCTAATAGACTACAGTTGCGTGGTAGGCTTTTCCTTTATGCTGTGACCGTTGAAGTTTGAAAATGTTTTTGCCCTAAACATTATAAATTAAGCCATTGTGCAATTAACCTCAATTTTCTTTAAAAAAAATTGCATTCATAGATCGTAGTCCGTTGGCATCATGTTTTAGGCTTTTCCTTTTGTCCTGTCATCATCTCTCCATTCACCTTACCTAGATGATTATGTCATTCACATTAAAGCGCTAGATCTGCATTTTTGGAATGTATGGTTTTTTTCTCTAGTCAGACCGCCTTGTGATGGACGCAAATTGATTCTTTGGGTAACTGACACAACCAAGATGATCCATACAACAATGTAAGAGCAAAGAGAAGTATCTGCATACGCTCAAAATAGGGGGAAGATGCATTGATAATTATAGCCCTTAGGAGCTACCTACCGATCAATTTTATTTCTTGTGTCAAATATTTGAGCAGTTGTACTGAAAAGGATTTCCATTGCTTGTCTAAACATGTGACAGCATTTGTCTAAACATGTGACAGCATTATGTCTGCCTATATGAATTACCATTTGATCACGAATAGATATGTCAACTGTGCTAATAAGTCTTAAAGTGCATTAAGGGGTCGTAGAATTTAGCAATAGAAATATCCGTCCATCCTTGCTTGGTTTCCTGTATTTTTGTTTTGATGGTTTAGTAATCCCTGAACATTGTGTTAACATTAAGGTTTTAGTCTTTCTTTATCTTTTTTAAGTTGTATAGCATAACAGGAAATGCTGAAGTCTTTTGAGACTCTTGTTCATAACAACATATCTCAACTCCCATCTAGGAGAATAGCGTGGATGTCAACTTTGTGAAGGAAATGGGCACATCTTCTAGAGTCCTTTCCTGGTCTCTACTTTATCGAAGAAGATTTCTGAATAACAAAAGTACTAGAAAAAATGTTAGAAGATTGTGCTAGTCTGTAGGCAACTATGTCCTATTCAAAAGATTAGTTAGGGACAAATAGTCCCTGATGTGGCAAAATCCACCATCATATTGACTGAATTGTAGATCAGACATTTGCTAGAGAAATTGGAGAATAAAGAACTTAATCTTGAAATTAGTCTCACTGCTTGCAAGAGTGCTTGCAGGGGGTAAAACTGTCAGTATCTCCCCATATCTCAAGAAAGAAGGACCCACATTAAGAGTTGTTATTGTATATGAAGTTTAGGTGTAACCATCAAGGTCTTTAAGCTACGTCATGGTTATACTATGGCTGGCGTGATGTTCTTGCTTTGGTTATGCTTTAGTATTTGGAATTGGAGAGATGTCCACTTAGGTTCCTACAGTTGTAGGTTTGAGAAAATTCTTATTTTGCCTCTTTTCATCTTTCCCACTTGTACAGTTGTGCTAAAGTTTCAAAGCATTCATAAGGTTGTATGAAAGAGGGTAGGGTACCTACAATTTTGTTTTTGGCATAAGGCTAAGCATTATCCTAATTAAGAAAAACTACAAACCAATCAACAAGTTGTCCAGTGTGGATCTCAAAAATTTGGGTTCCGGTACTTCAGATGCCAAAGCCTTGCTCCTGATAAGTGGGGAAGGTTGTTTCAGAGATAGCGCAAAAACTGATTCTGTTTGTTTTCCTTTAAAGAGTCCATCAATGAATTTGAAAATGAAATAAAACAAAATGAATCCTAAGTGGGGCTGTAAACAAGTCACAAATTTTATAGCTATAACATGCATAAGCTTGGGATGCAATGGCAAGAACCTAGAAGTCAGCCTTTCTTCCGAGAGGTTTTGAACTTGAGTGAATTGAATTTTATCACATTTTAGTTGAGCCAACACAAAAGTTGCCTCGATGACCATCTTTGAATGTAGGGCATCCACAATATCAACCGTGACAACTGTTCCAGCAGTGGCTAATTGAGTCCTGGCTTAGCAGGGTTTGGAGGATATGCAGATTTAGGTTGTCTTACCCCTACAAGTAGAGAGACAAATTTCAGGAGACCCAAAATCAATCTTTCCTAGTATCAAACAATGTTTGATGAATCTTTGTAAAATCCACACTGGGATAGCCAAAATCTATTATCTAATTGCTATATTATCATGCCTCAAAGATATTATAATGCCTTAGAGATACTGCACTTGTAGCCAAAAATATGATTGAAACTGCAGCTTGGGTCATTGAATCATAATTAGATAAAGCTAAATAGCATGAATTCAAAATGTAACCGATCTACGATGAAACGACCGTGAAGGAAAGGGTTTTAAGTCGACCAAACTATGCTTTCACTACAATATGGTGCGCAATTTTAGCATTTGAGCAATTTTTCCATATTGCGATAAAAATCGCAATCACAACCGAAACCGCATTTTGAATCCTTGCTAAATAGAGAGAAAACCCTAGGGAATTAAAAGAGGCACTACCATGCATGGCCAGTCCTTGGAGATTATGAGATACATCCGCTAAGACCATGTCTCATCTGGTTGGGGAAAAATAGGGATAAAATTTATTGATTTTGTCATACATTTGAGTAGCATTGTGCAAAAGAATTCCAAATTGATGGCCTACATGATGTGTTGATGACTTCTGCTTATGTGAAGTGGATGTGTCAGGTTATACTAATAGATCCTATGGTTGTGATATAAGACTGCTTACTAAACTTGGAGTTCTAGGATCAACTCTTGAAATATCTCTCTTTATTTGATTATATCCTTACTGATATTTGGGTAAATATATCTTTGAATAGTATGTTTCATTATGGTATTAATTTGTTTCCATCATTCCTATCATATAATGTTGATGGAAGCATCAAACTGTTTAGTTCATTCATTGGCACGATTAAATTGTGGTGGTATCGTAGTTTGCCCTATGAACAAGGATGTAATAATTTGAGCTTGTTATACTGATGCCTCCTTGACATTTGATTGGGCACGGAGTTTGTAGATGATGTCACCAAGAAAGTAAAACAGAGAAAGATGGCAATTGTACGTGGATGTTTTGTAAAAGAAGATGGTTGTCACTATGGCTCATTGATTTGTGCTCTGCAAGCTAGAAAGGGAACACACCAAAATTGGTCATATGGACTCAAAGAAGTTGATGCCTCAATTACGTAACTGGTTTTAACTAAGCTGTAGGAAGAACAACTTCACTGTGATTAACTACATACTTTACCGTTAGGAATTCTACATTATCATTTCACAAGTGATTAGTGTAACGCCCCCAAATTGCTAATTACTTTATTCATAGGTAACCGCAATAGAAGACTTAATGATGGAAGGCGCTACTGCCGTCCTGATAAAGACAAGGCTCACTGAAACCATTTAATCTTGCAACTCATGTTCACAATCACAATATCTGTTAAACTAAAACACTCCAAGACCAAAGTCCATAATAATTCAACTTCAATACAATTGACTTAATCATACCATGTGCTAACTCGCATTCCACACTAAAAGTATATTGAATATAGACCCAACTTGACGCTGAGGTCGATCCCAACATTCATGCTATACTAAATCCATTGTGAGCATCTAATGACTTCCAAAAGGGCTTGCTAAATGGAGAAACATGTGATACTTCATCACCTAAAATGAAAAACATGAAAACAATTCGAAAATGTGAGCTAAAACTCAGCACATGTATTCTTGTATTGTAAGATGAGCGTAGAAACACTATTGCTGAGTACCCGCCTTTGCAATTCATTTAGTTTGCAATAACGACGAAAATGAAAGTAATATGAAACTGAATTGCTCATTATTATCTGGATGTGAACCCTTTGCAATGATATGATCTATATATCGGTGTACACCTGCCAATCCGATCAAGAGTTGGCCTGAAGTCGCGCGAGTAAATGATGGGCTGACGCCCTATAAATGATAACTGACGGGATCACAAGTTAAATGGCAAATCACTATATAAACTCATTAAGAGTTGTAACTTGATAAATATGTTCTACTTTCTGAAGATACAGGCAATGGGCGTACCTTGAGTCTTTAAATAAATGTCATCTGACTTGATAAATATGTTATGACTTAATAACACTTATGCACAACAAGAAACGATAACTAGGCCTTGACTCTGTTTTATAAATGTCATTTTAGGTATGTGTAGTCAATAAATGATCCTTACTCACATAATTGAGCAAGTAAAAGTATGTGTAATAGAAATTGAATAATTAAATGGTATACATATCTTGGGTATTTCATATAACTTTAAAACTGAATTAACAAAATTAATTAAAACCGATATAAAGTAAATGAATGTAAAATAGACCACAGTGAGATAAATGAGATTACAAAGGAAAAGCCCTTGATGGTGACAAATGAGGGAGTGGTTGTGGCCTTTTCTAAGATAGGTTGCTGAAACGGGTTTAAGGTTCACTGATGTATAGCTTGGTTCAAGATAACAACAACTACACTAGATTGGCGTGATAAATACTTTTCATAAATTCTGAATTGAGTAAGTAATAGAGGTTTGAGGCCAAGAGAGATATATTTTGGTTCAAAATAGTATAAACTGTAATAACTTGGTCTGATAAATATGATTTCTGAGTCAAAAATTCTCCCAACTTCCCATATTTTATTCATAAATCCATTATATATAGAATTCTACCCCAAATGAGTCATTGAACTCAATAGAAGCTATTAAGCTCACTAAACTTAGTACTTTCTTTGTAAAATTCATAATTGATTCAAAGCTCATAAACAAGCTCCCAAATTGTATATTTGTCTTCTTCTTTCTCATTAGTCAAGCTAAAAGCTCCATGAAAGTCCATGACTATTCATTTCTCCCTTAAATAACCTTCCTTGGCCCAAAATACACAACATGAGTGCATGATCAATCTCACTCAATCTTTATTATTGCTTTTTACATAATTACTCAAAAATGCTTTCAAAAATTACCAAACTCAAAACACTCAACCAAAATTCATGAAATATTATATAAAATTCAAAAATAATATGGACAATATACAATAAAATTTTTGGAATTTTTCATCAAGTATAAGCTGCACAAAAATTATAATAACAGCTAAATTTGCACCAAAGCAGGTCAGTTAACTTCAAAAATTAATAACTTTTACCCTTGACCTTAAATGGAGACCCAAAACCCCAATATGGAAATATTAAGAAGTCTAAAAAAACTTTCATTTGGAACACCAAGCATGATTCTCACCATAGGATTCCCCAAATGGGGGTAGAACATAAGTATGCTAGTTTTGGTCTAACCTGCGCAGTCCTCGTAAAACGACCATAACTTTGTCCACAGAACTCGGATTAAGGAGGTTAAAAAAACATTTGAAAGTTAACTCACTGATTTATCTACCCACCAAAAATATAATTTTTAACTGGGCCGATCATTACCAGTTTATTGGCAAAATGTCCCCTATTTTCTGTCAGTTCATAACCTCGCAGTTTTTGCTTTATCATCTTTTTTCACATAAATCCTCACTTGAAATCATTCAAAATCACCAAAAACAACATCATAATCATTAATATGACCAAAGATTACAAGATCATATACGAAATGATACAAATCCATCACTTCAAACTTAAGCTTGCATGATCATGAACAACCTCAACCCTTGCATGCTTTTAAGCTTAACTAATAATTAAAACATCAAAATAATTCTTATTTATATCAAGATAACATGATTCATAATCAAATCCAACACAAAACCAAGAATCAAAACCAAAATCAACAAAATAGGTGATAGAGTTACTCACTTTGAGCTTGAATATATGAAGATGGAGGTGGTGTTTGGTGGTGATAGGAGTTGGGGAAGGTGGCTGGTGGTGTTGGGGGTAGGGGCTGGTGGCCGGAGGTGGCTGGGAGTGGCGGCAGCAGGCTGAAACAGCAATAGTAGGGGCTGGTGGTGGTGTTGCCATATAGGTTTAGAGGAGAGAGGAAGAAGAAGACTAAGGTTTCTACTTGAATGAAACTGATTCTGGGTTTATCTTGAATACATGGCTAATATTTAAGCATGAAAAGTACCTTATGCTAATTAAAATTAGGCACAAATAATGGTGATTAACTTAATTTAATAACACCAAAATTTTCGGGAATGTGAGCCCAAAATGAATCGGGTCGCAATTCGGGTCCAAATAGATTGGGCCAAACTTAATGAATTTGGGCCCAAATTTTTGCATGGTTAAAAATTAAATTTTTGTGACGTTATGAAAAATAATTTATCACCTAATCATATTTACCGGGGCCTAATATCGATTCACCCGAAATTGTTACGGTAGATGAAAATCGAATTGCAAAGTATGGCCCAAAATGAATTCTCGTAACCGAAATGATTAAATACTATAAATAAATGTGAAAAATTAATAACATAACTTAATTAAATAAACAAATATAATTTAGGGTCGGATTATTAAAATTAGTATTCTACTTTGAACCCTTCCCAGTGCCTCCAAATGAAATCCCAGATAAAAAAGAAAAAGGGTGACTCGAGAGCCTTGAAAAATGAGTATTCACTTCCATGTGTACTCACTGATATTATGATAATACACTCAGGTATTTTTCCCTTCATTCCTGCCCTGAGCTGTGATCCAGCGAATATGGGGTCCAGTAGATTTCGAGGTGCAGCTCCTTTAATTGCATCTTCGCAATTGGGCCTAGCCAGCTTCACTAAGGAGCGTTGCGGCACTGAAGTTGGATCCGTTTCCTAAGGTGGGCCCATTGCTCTGAGCACATAGATGAGGGCCAAAAGTTGTCAACCTAGAGGTCAGGTCCGATTTGTGTTCTGTCGTATTTAAATGGGTTCAGAATTTCTCGATCTGAACTTAACCCATTTATTAAATAGAATGAAAAACCTTGACCTATACCCATTTAATTTTTGAATGGAGTGACCTATTTAACCTGTTTATAAATAAGTTGAGTTTAGTCAACTAATTATCATTTAATCTATTTAATATTTTCAACTAATAAGTAATTACATAGCATTAGAAATTAAGTTTACATATCCATTTGGCAATTACTCTCTAGAACTCCCTTGATGCATCATAATTCACATTTTCAGATTTAATTTTAATTTTTGTATTTTTAATTATCTAATAAAAGGGTAAACGGATAAATGATAACTAGGAAAATGAGTTAACTTGTTTAACCCATTTAAATGAATGGGTTAAATAATTACTTTTTTGTGTCGAGAATCTTGACCAGAATATAACCCATTTAATTAATAGATTGAATATGTCATCTCATTTAATTAGACGGGTTGAAAATTTGTATCAAAATCTACTTACTTTATGTTGATTTTGGGTCGGTAAATGTGTCAGGTCACGAGCTCTGCGTGAACCTCTTCTCTCACGGAAAATTAGAAAACTTGATTTGAAGTTTAGACCAAACTGACGATTCCATCAGTCGTATTCTTTCATGGGTTACACTTGAACATTTTGGAATTGAAGGGCCGTCGATTTGGGAATCTTGATGCTCCGAATACTGCATTGCTGAAAACAGGTTCCATGAGATGTGCCCATATCTCTGATGACTCTTTCTCTAAATTGGCTGCTGCCTCATCAAGTCTGTTGCTATGACCTGACTATATTCCAGATTAAGCCGTTCTTTTCAGAGACTTGGTTTGAACAACTTGATAAAGATGGAGTGCTTTTCTGTAGATTGTCCCTGCCTCTATTATCTTCAATGCAAAGGAAAAGAAGTCCGTAGGCATGTAAGCAATGTGAAAGTTTCTGATTTTTGGACTTCATGTGGTGATCTTAGAGTTCATTTGGGAGTTGAACCCTTTCACTATATGTTTTTAAACTCTCTGCATGTGCAATCATTAACTATGATATCCCATACCATTGAGGGAACACATTAATATTCGTTCTCGTTTGTTGAAGAACTTAGAGTTGATTGACACACATTTGACATTTTCACCTATTGCTTTCTTTGTCCAGTGTTGGGTCATTCTCATATGGCGACAAACTGTGAGCCCTTCTTAGAATAGCCTAATATCTATCTAATGCTTTATTCTGCTCTCATCAACTTTGTTCAACTTAAGTTACTTACATTACAAGGGACTCCCGTTGAATCTATTTTATTTTGCTGTACTCACCTTCACAGCGTATGTCTGATCCATTGCTGTAACCCTCAAAAATACAAGGATAATTAGCCACACAATAAAGATATTGTCTGTTAAATCAAGCGCTGTTTTGCCTGTACTGGAATGGGAATTGAGGTACCAAACCTAGAATCTTTTGAGTTTGTGGGACTAGATATTCGATGTTCTTGTGTTGTTGTTTTGCATGATCTTGTTTCTACATTTAAATTCCAAAATTTTCTGCTCTGAGGAACAACAATTGGGACACTATTTCGAGATGTTCAGTGGGGCAAAAATGATGATATTTGAAGAGCAAGTTGACTGGGGTATGTTTATTTCTCTCTAGAAAGACTTACGTGCTTTCAGAATGATATATTACAAAACTTACACTGGCGTAATTCTTGATTGATCTGTACATCTTATTCTTTCCCCCTTTTTGTTCTCCTTCGGGTTGGGGGGGGGGTGGGAAGATCTAGGTTTTCCTAACTGAATCTTCCACGAGACCTGTGAAAGTGAAGGGGCATTTTGACTTTTGAGTTTTGATGCTGCTTCTATTGGAAATGTTAGCAACTTCATTGTTTTCTTATATTAAAATGAATATTTAATATTTAATCTTTGGGAATCTCAATTCTGACAAGATTAGGTCTTGTTTGGCAAATAGTTTTTTGAAGAGTTTTTTACCAAAATTAGCTTTTTGACCAAGTAAAGAAGCTAATTTAGGTGTTGAGTGAAAGAGCTTTTTAAAAGAGTTTTTTGGATCCAAAAAACTAATTTGAAAAAGCTAATTTCAGAGCTTTTTGAAGAATTAGCTTTTTGTCTCACAACTTTATCAGAAACAGCTAATTTTATCAAACAGTTTTTCAACAAACAGCTAATTCAAACAGCTAATACAAACAGCTAACTCAAACAGCTAACAGCTAATAGCTAATACAAATAGTTGACAGCTAACAGTTAACAGCTATTTGCCAAATACAAGCTAAGCAATTTCAGTTTATTTATTGTTTAAAAAAGGGGCATTTCCATTTTTCATGTGATATCTCAACAATGTTTGTTGTCAGACAACGGCAAAAGGACGAGACCCCAGACGTACTATTTCTTGGTGATTAACTTCAATTGACAGAACTATGGAGATGCTAGATGATGTACTCTATAATACGAGTTGATTAGTTGTTAATATCGTTGCCTTGACTAATTTCGATTGCACGAAATGGGAGATCGATTACGTATGACTTATGAGCCATCATTTGGATTTGTGGTTATCAATGTAATATTCCTGTGATCTAACGTTTAATTTTCTTTATTTTATTTTGTTTTGGTCAATCCATACGGCGAGTCTGTTTTCATTCCAACGCAATGTGCAATAGCTTCACTGATTTACTTTGGGAGAGAATGTGAACTTGCGGAACGTGCGCTGTGAAGAGTATTTACTGCTCTTGCTTGGCATACCATTCTGTCCAACGTCTCTATTACTAAATTTTAAGCTAGGTGGTCCCCCTCTTTCTTGTGCTCCATCAGCTGTGCTTGACTTGAAGGTAATTTCTTTTGTGTTCATGCTGTTTATCAAATGTTTAATAGACACTTCCAGTCACTAAAATTGAACGGGAAGATTAAAGACTTAAGAGAGGCAGGACGCGACAAAGAAGATACAGAAGAACAGAGGCTTTTATTTAGTTTTTTTTGGGGGGGGAGGGGGTTGAGAGGCTCGAGCGGGGAAATCAGATACAGAGACGGATTTGCTTTCTATTCTTCAAGCTTGAAAATTTTTCATTTTTGTAAATTTTTTTCTTTGTCTGCCCAATTTAGCAACAACTGCCACCAAGGTGCCATAATTCAAGAAGGAGATGGTTATGATTGCATTCAGGATCATTTTTATGAAACCAGCGCACAGATAAAGAAAGGACCTAGCCAGGTAATAGAACTCTTGAGGTTTTTGCTCAGCAAAGCAAGGCATCTCCGGCAGTTGAGGGCCTTGATAAGTGACAAATTACCTGGAAAAGATCCCGCAGGAATATCCCCCAGTATGAATGCAATGAAGAAAGTTTCAGAAAGTTGTGAAATGATCTGTTGTTGTAGAGATTAGCTGGAGTTGGAACTGTTAGCATTTGGTCTGTTTCTTTTGATGGAATTGTAAATGCTTTGAACAATATGGTCGTTAGCTGTTTATGACAGCCTGTTTCTTGCATTACTTTTCTGGACGCTTTGAACAATTTCACTGCTTGGTTTATGTCATACTATTTGTTTCAGATTTGATATGTCAGTATTCCTGATGTTTATATTTGGAGACAATTTACGTGTATTTTCCCTGTCTGCCTCTTGTCTTTCCATCAACTTTGAAATTTGCATTTTCTCTTGTGACGAGGGCTACTCCTTCCACATGAAATGCTTGCTTGGAGCCAAGAATAAATGTTTAAAATTCGAAGGTCTTGTGTACTGTGTAGGCGCAAGAAGCTAGACAGCGCAAAGTTGACTCTAAATTGGAACCCGAATCACATGGCCCCAATTTGTATCCGACTCAACACCGGAAGCACGTAACCCCAAGTGAATCCAAAACTAAATTGTCTCGATCCATCTTGACCTGAATTTTTTTTTTTTTTTTGCAAGCTTATTTCTTTTTGCAAAATAAACTTAGTAGACCAAAAAGCGAGTGTTCCGAGTCAATCGAACCGGAATTGACATTGAACTGAATTTGTTTGAGCCGAACACAGTCCGACCCAAAGTAATACGATCTAAAACTGAGTTGAATGATCTATTTGTAAGATCTGCAGAAAGCTAGCTACATGAGTTGAAATGAGGTCAACCTAACTTTGAATCTTACACTATAATGCTTACGCTTTGTCGATGCACTAAAGACAAGAAGCATAGTGAATTAAAGTAGTTCCTTGTAGAATTTTTCACATACTTGTCACATTTCTTTTATATGTATTAGAACGAATGAAATTTGATAAACTTACAACATGACCATATATTAGTAATAACCCTAGAGCTAATACATTTTGAAATGTGTGACTGCTCATTCATGTGATTATGTGAATGCAAAAAGTCCTGTAGAATGCATTTTAGACTATGTACGCAAAGCCCCCCAACTTGATTATAACTTTTGCTTTGAGATTGTTACTTCGGAAAATACGGAGTTTTAAAAACTCGAAATTACGTGGGCCATTATTAATTATTATGAGCTTCGAAATCTGTGTGTTTCATTAATCTCGGATCATGTGATATTTTTCTCGGATTTGTATAAGGTATGATAGCTTGCATAGTACCAAAAAATAACTGCCATGATCACTTCTTTATTAGCTAAACAATCTAATGTTCAATATTTTATTTTTAGAAAGAAAATGGATAAGGATGATTTTAATTCAAAGTGACATTTATTCAATTGCGATGGTCTGACACCTATCATGATTAGTTATTTATCAATTAAGAAATCTGATGCTAATGTAACTTACTTTTTAGAAGAAAATGGATAAAAAAAAGATTTTAATTCAAAGACCCTTTTTTCAATGGCGTTAGTGTGCAATCAAAATATCTTACCTGATCAATTCTGTATTAGCTAAGAAATCTAATGCTTTGTAATTTACTTTTTAAAAAGAAGATGGATAAAGATGTACTTAGCTTTAAAACCTATTTAACTCCATGGTTGATTAAATAGTGAAACTCGTTTTACTCTGTAGATTAAATAGCAAATTTACCATAATAACATTACATAAGCTATGGCAATTATAATACTGAATAATGACTTGGAGAAAGGAATCTGTGTTAAGTTTCAACGTGAACTATTGTTAATTTCGTTAATTACTATACGGTAAAGTTGTCAAACTCTTTCTCTCTTTTGAAAATTAATGTATAATTAAATTATTGACACATTATTATGTGAAATGCAATGTAATCAAGTTATCAATTTTTAGGTATATAGAATAATTTACATCTCTAACTGAAGCCAAAGTTCCACATAATTTGCCGTATATTCATCATGACGACACATATAATCGAGATAATGTAACACAATAATAATACACACATTTTTGGACAAGACAATCTCATAAAAAGATTATTATGAGACGAACTCTTTCAAGAGTGACTTTTTGAGGTTTTGTGGTGATTAATAATATATTTTTAGAGATACTTTTAAATTCAAATGTGACTAATAGTTCATTAAAGGTTTAAATAAATTATTAGTCATCCCAATTTATTATTAACAATCACCATAAAAATATCCATTATATGATATAACTTATATGAGATGCTATCTCATACACGACTTACTAATAATAATAACTTGCATTTTTTTTTCCTTAGACAACTTTTGATTGATGTTGCGGAATTCATCTTCTAATAATCTAATACATGTGCTACGGACTTCCATTAACTAATATAAAGAATGTGATTGTATAAACATGCACTAATTAATACACATTGACACGCGGTAACTACTAAACTAATGAGACCAACAAGAAGTTATTTGGCCACATTACCTGAGGAACAGCAACAAACGCCATTTCACCAAAGTGAACACGCGGTTGCGGAAAAGAAAGAGACTGTTCTGACTGAGGGTCTTCGAAACCTCGACAATGGCAGATATCCCACCTCAAGCTCATGCTCATGCTCATGCTCATGCTCGGCTAAGAAGATTAGCAGATGGAATTCGAGCTCTACCTCAGGAATTGCTCACTGAAATGCTGGCTAGGCTACCTGCGGAAGATATATGTCAATGGATGCTAGCTTCCAAGCGTTTTTACAATTTGGTGACCTCTTCCTACTTCACGCAGAAGGGGATTGACTACCTCTACCCACATTTTCAGCAGCAACTCATCCTTCTTTCGGAAGGTAACTTTTTCTCCCTGAATCTCGCTGATTTTGACCGTGAAGAGTTGCCTACCGAGCTTGAGCCCACCGGATTGGTGGAGATTGACCCTCCGGTCGTTGAGGGTTTTGAGGAGCAAATTTTTCTGCTAGGGTCAGCAAGAGGCTTGTTGTTGTTAGGGGTTGGGTATGAATTTGATTTTTGGATTTGGAACCCTTTGTTGAGGAGGGTTGGGCATGTCTTAGCTCCACCAGAAGTAGTGTGGGAAGGGGATGGGTTGCGGTTGGGATTTGGTTTTGTTAATGACAAATTTCATCTTGTTATTCTGTCTCTATCTCCGGAAGTAGAGGGAGGTACTCTTCAGTTAGATGCACATGTGCTAGTCTTGGGAGACCCTCAAGGGCAATGGGTACTGCTTGAGTGCCCGGTGAAGCTACCTAGTGGTGCCTTGCTTTCCGGAACCTCAAATGATTAGGTGAATGATGCAGTAGTAGTTTGGAGTGTGTACTGGCCCGCTCACCATGACATTGTTCACTCTATATGGGCATTTGACTTGCAAGCTCGTACATTTATCTGTGATGGTGTGTTTCCGGTGTGGGAGGGCAATGACAATCAAAACCACCTGATTTTGAAGGTTCTATGTGGTCGACTGTACACCTATCGTCGGATTGATGATAGCCAAGTTGAGGTGTGGAGGTTGGAAAACTTTGGTGAGTGGGAACTGTGGACAAGAGTGACATGTATTGATATGGATGCTGATTTTCCAGGATTAGAAGAGGAAGATGATTATGCTGGTAATGTTAATGTAATTGCAGACGAGTTCCAAGGGGTGGTTGCCGCGACTGCCATACGCCATCGGCTCTTGGTGTACACCAGTGAGGATCGTCTCATTGGTTATGACCCAGTTAATTCACGCTATTTCTTCTTTGGAGATTATGGTGAACACATCCCCATCATTGATAACTCTCCTGATTTGCCGGAGCTAGAAGTTGTATCACATCAGGAGTCCTTCATCTGGCCCTACACCAGGTAGTCATCTTTTTCCTTATTCTAGATTTTGTTCCATTTATTGTTGCCTTCAAATGGTAATGAGTAGGGATCCAATACTATCTTGAAATTATTCAGTTTGAATGTAACTAATAGTGTCATCCAAAATTCATAAAGTTGTCTCAAGGTCTCATGAAATGGAAATAGATTCCCAAATACAAACAATATAATGCACCTTCTTGCCTGTGGTATTTTACTTAATTTTTTTTTAAAAAAACCCATAAACTCCAACTGAGTTTTCCTTTATCATCTTTTCTGTAAAATTCTTTTTCTGGGCTGAGCCCACTCCTCTTGAAATTCCTCACCAGAACCCTCATTTCTCCCCTGTTCATGAGACGTTGATATCTGCACTTATCAGTTTAGGTTTTCTGGGTTTGGGCTTGAGGATGTTTCTTTAGGCGTCTAGTGATCCTTCTAAGTGCAGCCTTTTTTCACTTAATTACTTACAACCCTAGCAAATCTCCTATTTGCAAAGGCTTTTTCGCCAAGTTCTTAATACTTTCAGAGGGGCTACTTGATTTGGAGGCATCCTGCTTATGCAATGTGTATTCTTTCCCACAACCCCCAATCTCTTATTAGAGTGTATTTCTTTCCTTTTTGCTTATGCACTTGCTGGTTTAACACTCTTATTGCTGCGGACCATCAAAACCTGGTGGATGAGGAACTTCACTGCTGATTGTCGGTTAAATGCCTTTTCTTTCTCTACTGATTGATGAATCTCTCCTCTTTCATATGATTGATAGCAATTATACACAACAGCCTTCCATAGGGTTCAAATATTATTCAGGAGACGTGGAGATGCTGAGATCTTCTAGCTTTGACTTTCATTTTTTCCGAATTTGCCCTTGCAAATCCTAATTTTGCTTCATCTGATTAAGTAATTACTGAATGTCGGTATGCTGCTCATAGCCTCTTCTTCCTGCCAAGACCTCACAAAGCCATTCCTTCTGGTGGTCCTTCTTGTCTTCTGAGATGGTTATGAACATCACAGACCCATCTTGCTCTTCTAAATGTTCCTCTCAATCCATGGCAATCAAGGAATTGGGGAAGATTCTCGATGAATGCCAAGTAGTCCCTTCTAAAGCCCTTTGAAGGGGTCTCTCTCTCTCTCTCTTGTTTTCCCCCTTTCATTTTTCACTAGCTGATGGTGTCTATGAATATTTGGTCATCATTTCTGGAGCTTCTTTCTATTTGGGAGTCTCATTTTTTTCTTACTTGTTTGGAACGCCTTTACCTTCTCTCCAAACTGTCATGGAGGGATTGGTCCGACTAAATTGGACTGTCAACTCATTATTCCTTAAGCATGAGCTAAAGCTTTCTAATTCTCTTCATGAATATTTTTCCCTTCCAAAGTCACGGTGGCTTTGTTGACTAACTAATGCACCATTTTGGATTCCCACCAATTGTATTTAGGGGGTCTTGCTTCTGCCTGTTGACCATTTAATTATGTGTGCTATAGTATTCATGTTTGAATTCTCCATCCGTTTGCATTCTTCACCTTCGCTACTCTCACACAACAGTCATATTTTAAGTCCTGTTTGAGCAGTGGTAGTTGTCTCCTTCAAGATTATTGGTTTATGGTATTTTCAATTCCATCTTTATATGCGCTAGAGGACGGACTGGGGGACAAATGAATGTCTCTTATGAATTCAGTGGTACCATTGAACAATGCTGCTTGGGTTATGAATTTATGCTCTCTAACTTTGAACCTTTTGTCTTTAGTGGAGATGAAAAATTCCTTATAAATCTGAGCTGAGTCCGAAATATCACTCTGAACCTTTGCTAGACATAAGGATGCCAGTCAACTCTTCAGTTTATTTATCACTAGAGACATAATTACCCAACAAATGTACAGCAGCTTAGTACTCTAACAACGAGATACATGGAGGTAGTCTCAAAACCTCAACCCATACTATTCTCGTACACAGACTACTACAGCCAATCATTATCGTTAAACCAATTCAATAACCAATACCTTCTGGCTTCATTCACACAACTAATTCTCCATTTCTTCCAAGACTTCCATGGTTCAAAAAATTAAGATGAATTTCTAATGACCCAAACCTTTAACTTTGGTCAGCTTAAAGATTTTCCAGTGTAGAACATCTTGTAGGGAATGAAGTTCTCTAGGCAATGGTTTCTCCAACCACACTTCAACCAGCTCAAATTTTCTTCGCAAATTTTGCTGGTAACCACTTTCAAGCTCTCCTTTTGGCTTTGAAATTCTCGATGTCTTCGTCTTCGAGTTTAGATTGCGTCCTGAAATTTGAGTCTCCAAAGCCATTGTATACTTCTTGAAGCATTAGTTTATTTTCTTATTGGAAACAGCTGTTTATGCATTCTCCGCAAGCTTGAAATTATCTACTTCTTCCTTGGTTATTTCCTTCCTTTGGAAATCTGGACCACTGAACTGTGTTTTCTTCACCTCCAGTGAACTTATTGTTGTGGCATGAAATTGTTTGTCCTTCTCCTTCCTCCGGATGTCTAAATCTCACATGTCCAAAATGCATCTCACTATCTTCGCAACTCTATTTGGAGTGAATATTCACAACTACAAATTTTTTGAAGATTTTTGGAAGCTTGAAGCAATTTGGAAGCTATTTGGCCTTCCTGGCAAAGTTTCTTCAAATATGGTGAACTGACTTGAGTTTCAGTGATGATCTATAGCTTGAGCTCCGATCTCCCTGTTCTTCCTCTCCATCTTCTTCCCCTCATCAACTGAATGCTAGTTGAGTAAAGACTTTGACATGTTGTATGGGAAGGGATGTCAAGGTATAGCATGGAAACAATAATTAATCTAATTGTGTGAGAATATCAGTTCCCTTGATAAGGAGCTTGGAACATCCTCTTTCTCTCTGTCATCATTGAAAACATGCGCAGCAGCGAGTTTTACAATCCAACATTCAGGGGTTGACCTCCCTCACTTTCTTGAAATAGGGATTGCCAAATAAATTATCCTTTTATGCCATTAATTGGTATGCCTGTTGATTCAATGAATGGCACATTAAATACTGTACTGAACGTTAGGGCACTGTGTATTGTATGCTGTTTCAATATGCCACGTTAAAGTGTAAAAACAGAATGATTGAGGATATAAAACAAAGCCGCACTTAACGGTTTGGAGACTGGAGTAAGATTGAGGAAGAAGGGGCCACGAGATACAAAAGTAGCCTAATTCTTATATTCGACATTCCTTCGGTGCACATGCTATGACACACCCAGAGGAAGGTAATGTAGGATGCTCTAAGAGCAATTCCCACACCAAGAAAATTCATCCAAAAACTTTCATACTCAATATTTCAATTCATTCAAACGTATCTTTCCCCAAGGCACGAGGGGGTTTATATAGGAATCAATACAACCGAAAAAACGAATAGAAAATAAATCCGAAGATTACAATAAGATTACGATAACTAAAAATAATCTAAGAGATTAAAAAGATAAGATTTTATCCTAAAAGACAATCCTGGATTACGAAATCGCCTATTCTTCCTAGATACACATTGCCATAGAACTGTTTAGGAGATTCGACATCAGAAGGGGGGTTTGTTACGATGACCAAAACCAGAGCAACTTTCACTTTCCCTCCAGAAGTGTGTTTTATGAGCTTGAACAACAATAGGGGCAATAGTTATCTTTTTCGACTCTGGGATTTGCTGATTTGTTTGGAGCAACCTGAGATTTGAGTGTTGCCTGAAGCAGCCCTATATAAAAGACAGGGATACGACCAACATTACATCTGTTCATATTTACAATCTATCATAACTTAATCAAACAATATCCTACAATCTTTAAATTTCTTTCCTATTTTGCAAGAAAATCAAATCTAATTCTCAGAGTCTTTTCATTGAGCGGATTATCCCTGCAACATTGGCCATCTTTTTGTTCAAAAGGATGTCGTTTCGATGGCTCCAAATTGCATAAAACATGGCAGTAGCAGCAGTTCTAATGGCAGCCTTCATCTTCCTTCCTCTCTTACATCTGATCAACCCTTTGACAACATGCTGAAAGTCTCTGGGAACAAAAGCAATGTTACGCCAAGCAAAGATTGCTTTCCCTTGCTTCCTTAGCGACATAGCAATGTCCAGATTGTAAACCCCAATTCCTTGAATCACTTGCAGTCTGTTTTGCCGTTCTTTGCTGCATGTGGTTTTATTAAGTCTTTCAACAGGTGTAGCTGGGGATCTGGGGGTGAAATATGAATGATTAGTAAAAATGGCTAGCCCTGATGGTGTATTTCCTGTGATTGACAACTTTTCTCCTTGTGCTATCATATCACAATGAAGGGCAATAGTGGATTTTGAGGGTAAACCAGCATTATGCCGAAAGTTTAGATTCTCCTTTTAAAGGACATCATAGGATTGGAGCCGCATTGTAAGAGGTGGTAGTCACTTGCAGATTGCTGGTTCCTAGCCATTTCGGCATCTTTCTATTATTCATTATTAGAAATAAAATTTTTGATAGACATTTTTGTTCCAATGCATGTTTTCTTTAAAATTTAATTTTAAGATGTTAAGGTGAACATACTGGTTCACAATCTGGTGGGCACAGGGATCCTTCATGCTTGCTACCATCTGCTGTATTAGAATCAGGGTCAACTTAAAAGCTCTTCAACAGAGGCCACAAGACCTGTGTTCGGTATCTGATGCATAGTTGACTAGAGAAAGTTCCTCAGGGAGGTCATATAATCCCATGCAAACTAACAGATATACTGTAATGTGCATAGAAAGTGCCTCTTTGTCTGGCATTGGAAATTTCCATTTTGGGCATCGGAATACAAAATCAAAAAATGCTATAATTGGCATTTGAATCCGGTTTCTGTAGTTGTGTTTTGTTGGCAAGTTGCCTGGTTTTTGTACTAGGTGTTTTTTTTTTTTTTTTGGTTTGGTTTCTCTCTTTCTTTCTTATCTGTGAGTTGATAATATCCTGCAACTTGATGACGAGCTCTGCATTTAAAAATTTATTATTAAGTTTTCCTCTGTTTTGCCATCTTGCAGATTTGAGGTCGCTATAGAGAACTGAACCGCTTGCTTACATACTACCAGTGCATATGAGAGGAGGTAGTAGCATCATACTGAGTGCAGTTGTACGGAGTTACTCGGTTGTAGAGGGTAGTCGTTTGATTCTGACTGCAGATGTTGTATTACTTTGTGTAAAGTCTCGATGTCTGTAACGTTTTGAAATATCCCTTGCCAATTAGAGGATTATCTTGGCAGTTGTTAAGTCATATCTAGCAGTTGACAGCGGGATGATTGCAATGCTCAATGCTACAGATTGGAAATCACTTACCGCTTTCTTCATGTTTTTACCTGTATTCTATTATACAGGCAAGGTCTTGGATGATGGAAACATAAGTAACCAACTTGTGGCTGTGCCCTTGGTTTAAAGGAGGTCTTTTCTGTCACCCAAAGCCACGCTGAAAATTTCTGATTGTCGTGACATGATGTTTATGGGGTCACAGAAAGTTCAAATAATTCTTTTTAGAATGCTTTTGATCATGGACTTTTTGTTTTGTAGAAAATAGTTTACTGATTTTATTTGAAAGAAAACATTATTATTTAAACTATATATAAAAAAAAAGGGCAGTCCGGTGCACAAGTATCCCGCGTTCATGCAGGGTCTGGGGAAGGGTCGCACCCAAGGGGTGAATTGTAGGCAGCCTAACCAGACTTTGTCAGTGGCTGATTCCACGGCTCGAACCTGTGACCTTTTGGTCACACAGATTATTTAAACTATATGTTTTAAGATAAAACGCTCTTCTTTTGTGTGATATTTGTTTTTTGGTTAATTTTGTGGAACTCTTATCTAAGATAATGTAAGTTCATGTATGAGATCATGTCACATTAAGTTATTGTGAGATAGTCTATGTGACATTATTTTTGAAAATTAAAGAGGGGGTGTTTTTAGGCGAGTAGATTTGCTTTTCCCGCGTTTCCATTTTTTTTTTTTAAAGAAAACACTGGCAAGTTTCCCTTGCTTACTAAACTTCGTCATTAAACCCTAGTTATTCTCAAACTCTTCGATTTAGTTTGTGTTGATACAAGAATTGCGTGCTACAAGTTGTTCGTGTTAAAGAGGGGGCGTTTTTCCTATTGGTAAAAGATTTATATATTGTTGGTAGAATCCCTCATTAAAAATATTATTAGTGACCCTTTACGTTGAAATGATTAATTAAACATTATAGTTGCCCATTGGCATCGATATTAGTTACGTTTCAAAACAATAGCGATAACGAAAGTTATAGTCACTCATTGTAAACGATTTTAGTTACCTTTCCGTACGATAAAATTAACTAACCGTTATAGCCCCCTTTGGAAATGTTTTCAGTCATATATGTGACCTTACATTAAAGCATCAAATGTGAAACATATTAACAAATAATTGCAGTCACTTATTGACACTATTGTTAGTCACATATCAGAATCCAATTACCTTACAAAATGAAAACATGAAATGAATAATTCAGTCACCCATTTATGATGTTATTTAGTCTTATGTATATTGTCATTCGTCATGTATTATAGCATTACATTCAAATTAAACTTTTGTATATAACAATAATCATATATTATTACTCACATTAGTATAACCATCCCTTGCCTATATTATTAGTTATATATTATCACTCATATTACCTTATATTATGAAAAAATCAAACATGTCAACACCCATAAAAACTATGATTAGTCATATCAGTGTTGTATGAACAAAAACTTTATAGATATAGTCATACATGCAACAATGAAATAGTCAAGTTGCACTATCTTTGGTAACACAATTACCAAATAAAAGTAGTTCGCACCTCAGTCATCCAATATGAATATTAGCTGTCATACATTATTATTGGCTAGGTCATGGCACAACATATTAGTCACTGATTTTTATTAATATTTCAATTAAATCACCCAAAGTTGAATTATATAAACATTTAAGTCATTATTTAACAACGTTATTAGTCATATTTATACTGTAGTTGTGGTCATATATTATAATGATACATGCAAATCAAACAACATATTAGCATATATTCCTATGGACAACATTACAGAGTCATATCTATTTGTCTGAACAAACAATGTATGTACACAGTCATACATGCCAAAAGTAAATACTCATGTTGTAATATTACACACAATCAAAGTACCAAAAAAGTTTTATCGATATAATCATCCATGCAAAAAGTAAATAGTCACCCGTTACTAATATATAAGCAATTTCATATAGTCATGCCATATATTTGCCTTCTGTTTGTACAACTACTAAATGACACAAAAGAAACCCCCTGAATTCAAGATATTGAAACTTCGACACAGATGTTCTCAGTCAAGACATGTTAGAGAGTATAAATCTAAATGCATCACCCTTTGAACAATGCAAGATGACGATGAAGGGGAGGATGATGGTGAGCGACGATGATGAGGACGATGATGATGGGAGATGACAATGTTGCATGGATATAAGAAGATGACAATGGAGGGGATAAGAGAGAGTGCGCGACTAATGAAAGAGAATGGGCTACAAAGGAGAGAGAAATTTTTTTGGGGTTTATTACGTGTGTCTACTCAAACGCGATCGATGAAGGTGACTGTTGAGCAGCACTTGCTGACGTGGCACTCTCGTCTCACACAACATTATCATGAGACAGCCTCACACAAAACTTACTGCTAAGATAAAGTCGCATACATATTTCGAAACTCATTTAATTTGTAGGACTTTTTTTAACCATAATAGCATTTATATTATATTATATTATGTTATATATATACATACATACAAATATACATACATACAAACATACATACATATATAAATATAAATATATATATATATATATATATATATATATATATAC
>JACYFF010031957.1:44945065-44964241 GCA_017589665.1 Selenicereus undatus
AAAAAAAGGTAAGTCATTTTTATAAAACATTACAGAAAATGCCAACCTGGTGGAAGAAACTATGGTGTCGTTGAGGCCTAGTAGCTTGCTTCTAGTACCTAGTGACAAATCCAACTTAGTAAAGCAATCATAGTTTTGCGACTTATAGCTTGATAACATTGGCTTCATCATGAGGATGATGTAGGGATTTTACATGCTCAAACATCATCTTGGGATGTGTGGTAGTAATTCTTGACTCAAGAGTGGACAATACTCATTCAGGGACCTTAAGTTCCGCTTAGGCACTCTACCAAATAACGTTGCTAAAGGCAGGCCCCTTGAGATTGATTGCACCACCCTCGAGAGTCATTCCTCCATGGAGCTGACATTCTTTCTAGGAGTGTAATTGTGACACATCCTTATCCTCTTGTTATCTACTACATACGAATCCAAGTCCAGATCTTGATAGTTCTATGTACAATGGTCGTGATCGTTGTGGCAATCAAATCACTTGTCCTTATCTGTGAACCTGGATCTTTGCTTGATTGTCCTTAGGTTCTCCAAGGGAAATTCTCCCTTAATTTCCATTAGAATTTTCCTCTTCAACACTGAAAGATATTCTCTAAATTATCTTCCACGATTTCTTCTCCTTATGTTTACTCTTCTTGCGATTTTTCTACTCCTTATTGGGGTTCCCTTTTGATTAAGATGAGTCTTTTCACAACTTATGCCTACAAGTAACCCTTAGCCTTCTCAAGACCTCGATAAAAGTTTAGAATTTCTTATGGCTTGCCAAGGCCACTTCTTTGTTCAGATCTATGATGGTGAGTATCTCCCTGTTGAACCCCTATATGATGCTCTTAAAGCTCCCTCCATCTCTCTAAATTACGTTCATAAGGGTTGACTGGTCTTTTAGGGCTTCTTACTTTCCATAAAAATGTGTTAGGAACCTATATACTAGGACTCCCCACATCTTTATAAAGGAAGCATGAGGCTTGTCAATTCAAGATCGCATTGTACCTTTAACTGTAGCTGGGAAACACCTACATAGAATTGGTTGACTGCAAGAATATGGTATCCTTGAATGATGTAGGCACACATATGTCATCAGGATTAACAGTTTTATCACAGCCATCAATTGTGGGAATTCTAACACTATTAGGAAGATGGGCATATGACATCCACATGGAAAGGAAAGTTTAAGTTAAAAATAATCCTATAGCCACTAATTTTAGTACTCAAAGATTCTCTCCTCCATATGTTGGACTTAGTTACTTTCCCTTTGAATTTTGCTTGCTCACAGTTGGATTAGAGACTAATATGGATGATACTACTATGACTCTTGACAAGTCTTCTACTGACTAGTTGTTTTCCTACTTTCAGTTGGATTTTTAAAGCTCCTCAGAATTTACCCTTATTCACTTATGATTCCTCCTTTTTGGATTAACTTCATCCTCTAACCGTAGATTCTCGCAACGCTTTTCCTGAGTGGATCCCAGGACGTCTTTGCCTAATCTACTTGACATTTCGAGGGAAAGAGGTGGTTACGGTTCTCCTTCAACTTATGGATATCTTTCTATAGTGGTCTTAGGGCTATAGTTGTGGAGTAGCTCACCTCGGGGCCCCAATTATTTGTCTAACCTCTGGAATTGCTCTTGGCTTTACAACATTATTACTTTCCCTATGGAATGATAACCAAAGCACATTCACTATTCGTACTTTTTGAAGCATCCTGGATATCAAAATCCTAGCATTAGAATAGTTCCTTAGGTGTTTGTAAGGACCAATGATGCCCGGGAGCCTATTCTAGGTCACAATTCCCCACGAATAGTCAGACTTGTTTTTGGGGTTTTTATTTTTTTCTATTTCCAAACCAGTTGCTAACATTTTTTTTCTTTTCTCTCTCAAAAATCAAAATCTGGCACATCAATGAACTAGATTAGGAAATTGAGCCAAAATCCCAATCAATCGTGTTCATAGGCCTGAATCAGGTCCAATTACCTAATCTGATTATTGGCACTATTGGCTGTCTGATCCATGATCTAGGCAGCCAACCATATCCATGAACCAGACTGGGTTCTTAGGCCAATGGGCCCAAATCCTAGTCCAAACAATAAAACTGTCTTGGATCCATAATCTTTTCGTTGAGAAAATTAAAATAAAAATAAAAGGATGAAAGCAATAAAATTAACTAATAGAGTTGCTAGTAAGTTTTAGAAAAAAAACTTGCAAACCAAGATTACTTTTCAAAGCGAATCATAAACCGATAAGGACAATCAAAGGACTGAAAGGACAACTGACTCGCTTCAAAAAGGTTTTTGCAAGGCACCTGAGTAATCCCTACTGTGGGGACCATCTTAACTCCATAGGCTCAAATCAACGATCCAGATTCGGGGGAAAAGTTGTGGTGATATGGGGTGCATCATACCACTGCTCATCATCACTAACGGCACCCACTATTGAATACAGGAAAATCAAATCTCAATTACACTATTACACACTCAAGCAGTAGATTACATAAATAGCCTAACTAATGTAAAAAGCCACAAATTTTAAGTCCAAACTAAAGCAAACAATTACAACGGGTGCGGAAAAAAAGGGCAGCCTGGTGCACAAGCATCCCGCGTTCACGCAGGGTCTGGGAAAGAGCCGCACCCAAGTACATACAAATTACATCTTGGCCAATTTGAAACACAACAAAGAGAAGGACGTAAGACAATAGAAGGAGGATGGAAATTACTCCTCAAGATCACCCACCTGATTTACCTGCAAACTAGCAAAGTGGTCCTTTTTATGACCAAACTAATCATTCCTTTACAAATCTCTCAATATGCCACTCGGGATTTTGTCTCTCTAATTTCTAGGATTATTACCACAAATCTCTTGTTATTTTTTAATTCTCACACAATGCTAGTTTCTAGTGTCTAACTGATGCCACTTTTTTTATGCCCAACTCATGGCTCTAACCACTAGGGGAGCCCCCTTTTTATAGTACTTGTAGGGATAGTCTGGACTAGTTTAGGGGAAAAAAAAAGGACCTACTCTTAGTCTTCTTAAGCTTATTCTACACGGTTGCACTACTTGAGTTACGAGTCCAACTATCCAAACGTGGTGAACAAATCAGATTAGCACTAGGGCTCATTAATCTTGCTTAGATAGACTTAATCTCGGAGTGCAGGAAATAATGGGACCTATTCAGGTTCACTGTTAGGTAAATAGGTCGGTTTCTATGCTTAGGCTAAGCCCATTGGATCAGCTTCCACACAACCCTCTATTACGTTCATTTTATTAATTCGGACTCTATTTTCAATAACCATTTTACTGGGCTCCCAAATACATAAGTTAGGGTATTGTTTTCATCATCATGAAATTAAAATAAAGATGCTATTTTTAGGCGTCTACAGTGTGGGATCAACTCACACCTTTCTTTTTCCCTTATTGGCTCTCTTTGGAAGCATACTTTCTCAGAATCTCCATAAACAATGCTAAATGTTTCAGGTCATAGAGGTTATGTCTTCCCAACTTGTGAGTGGTGGATCTTAAGAGGGAGTGATGCCAGTAGCTAGAATATGCAAACAACTCTAAAATGAGGAGAGTAGTGTTTGCTGCTTAAAGAGCCTCCAACATTCAAGTTAAAGAGGGAATTTAGGAACAGATGAGTTGAATAAAGAACTTTACTTTATTGCTTACCCTTGAGCTTGATTCTAGCATTGCCAATATAGGGGTTCAAAAGGAAATCTATTTAAAGATTCTGTAGTATGATTATAGCTTTAGGGCCTTTTCGTTTTCATCGCTTTGGAAGAGTTGTTAGCAAGTTGGAGTTGGTTAAAAGTAATTTGGAGCAAGTTTGACAAGCAGTTAGCATGGTGGGGCAGGTGTGAGCAGGTTAGAGCAAGTTGTTGTGGGAGTAAAGGGGTCATATGTTAACAGGAGGTGGGTGGGGTAAAAATAAATAGTAGAGATGTTGTTTTGGGTGGGGCAAAAATGAAGAGCGAAGCTAGCTAATTAATTAATGAACATGCAAATCACTTATTTGAGGGCATGGAAACTTAAAATTGAAATCTGAACCGGAAGGATTGCAAACTAGTGTTGATATTGAGATTGTGTAGGTAACGAAGGTAGGTGGGTGGCTTTTAATAATTCCCCCTCCAAACTATAATAGAACTGCATTCGAGTATATAACAAAGAGGGTAATTCGGTGGGTTTTAATAATTCCACCGTCTAAAATTTATGTCAGAGGTTATGGTAAATACAACAGTAGTTGTGTAATAATTATTTTTTTTTACCTTTTTCTTAATTTTAAACTGGCCCATTAATGCGATTTATGTACATAAAGGTGTGATATATCAAGTCTACTTCTATTATAATTTCAAACAGATCCATTAATTTCAAACTAACCCATTAATGATGGAAAATGTATCAAATAGTACACTTAAATTATGAAAGATTAGTGGTATATTATATTTTAAAATTAAAAAAAAGAGGCAGCCCGGTACACAAGCATCCCGCGTTCATGTAGGGTCCGGGGAAGGGCCGCACCCCAAGGGACGAGTTGTAGGCAGTCTAATTTAACTTTGTTAGTGGCCGATTCCACGGTTCGAACCCGTGACCTTTTGGTCACAAGGAAACAACCTTACCATTACTCCAAGGCTCCCCTTCAATATATATTTTAAAATTACAACATTAAAAATTACATATTACTTTATTACAAAGTGATGTCATGGTTCGACAAAGTTCAAGCATTTTGGACTGGGTTGGAGTATATTGAAGTATGTTGAAGTAAGTTTGACTAGTAATTAGCAAGTTTGAACAAGTTTGAGTAGGTAGAAGGTGCAAAATACTGAAAATAGTTGGATTAGGTTTCCTTTCAAATACTTTTATCACGTAGATATTTAACACCTAGTAGGAGGTTTAGCCCAAATTAAGATCTTGTCTCCTTTTGTGCTAGCACAAGCTAGGTTAGGGCTGTTCTAAAAGCAATTTGGCCAAGCTTCTACTGGACTTCCCTTAGAGCACACTCCAATTCCTCAAAGGCGGCAGCTTCCTAGACAATTTAGGCTTTCCGACTCGGCTTTGATTCATATAAAGGGCCGATCTTTGGGGTCTCATCTGAATTGTAACCTAATCCTAATGCAATATTAAGTGGTGACTCTATTGTAAAAACATTTTATTTTAATTAGGTTGTCCAAAAGAAAATAAGTGTTTTTGGTGCACATTTGTGATTTCTAGAACAATAATTGTTAATACACATATAAAAAGTTACACCAAAGTATAAATGTTGAATTCAAAATCTCAACATTTTCAGGGTGTGTTTGGTAGGGGGAAAAATTATTTTCCCAGAAAATGATTTTCCTATTTTACGCCGTTTGGTAAAACAAGGAGGGGAAAATTATTTTCAAGGGAAAATCATTTTACCCCATTTGAAGGAAATTGTTTTCCCTTGAAAAAGTAGGGAAAACGATTTTCCAAGCTCAATTTTCGTTACCCAATTTTGTCTTCCGTTCTATTTTCTTTTAATTGTGCCTAGAATCATTCTATTTTCATTCTCATTTTATCTCTCATTCTTCTCATCTTCTTCATATTCATCATGTTCATCGATAATTTCCATCGTTAATCTCTGTAATTATTTCTTGAGTTCTCTGATCTTGTTACAGTTGTCCTTTTGAAGAAATTCACAATCTGAGACGCTCATCGTCTCCCAGTTCATCATTTTCTTTAATCTGGATTTAATATTACTTAAAGTCAACTGGGTAATCCCTGGGAATAGTGAAAAAATTGAGATTCATTAATGTTGACTCTCTCTTTCGCTAGGTTTGTTATTGGGTATATTTCTTACTTATGTTTTGGGTTTGATTTTGAAGAGTAGAGAGAAACAGAATTCGTTGGCTGCGTCGGGTCAGATTAGTGAGCAGGGAAGGGGGTTGATAGTAAAAAGAAATGAAGTGAGGACGGGGGGTTCATTCTATCAAATAGCAAAAAATGAAGTGGAAAGAAAATAATTTTCTATTCTACCAAACAGCTGAAAATGTAAGTGGAAAATCATTTTCCTTGGGAAAATATTTTCCATAGAAAATGATTTTCTGGGAAAATGATTTTCCCCCCTACCAAACACACCCTCAGTATCCTCTATACTTTATTTTGCTTACAAATAAATATTATTTTTATACTATTTTTATCTTCTTGTAGAAAGTAATAAAATTGATAAAATTGGTCCAAAAATCCCATATTTGGATGCATGTCAGAGAAGAGATTGCATGAGAAAGAAATGTTCTAAGGCCCATATGCTGAGCCTATAAAAGACCCTCTACTTATCGTCACATGCGGCTCACATGACCAGCACCCCCCCTTCACGTGCTATACATGCCTATCTTCTTCTTCTTCTTTTTTTCCTGATTTCATCATCACCACCAACCCTTCATCTTCTCCATCTTTTTCGCTTCCCTGATCTTCGCCTTTCCTCCTTTCATGAGCACACCCACGGTAACTCCATCACCATTTATCATCATCAATAGTGCAGATTTGCGGGAACGATTCAATCCTTCGCTCACTAGCAAGAAGAACCAGTCAATGAGGTCGTTGATTTTCCGTTCAAGTGAGAGTTTGAGGAGCCAGATAATACAGATTCACAGGTAGCGGCAGGTGTAGGCATCAGCTCAGTAGCCGTAGTTCAATTGAAAATTAGCTCTCCAACTTTTCTCATTTCTCTGTTTCAGAGTTTAGCAGTTTCCAGGTTCCTTTGCATTGTTGATTCAAAGGCTTGGGAAGCCATTGTTGACAAATTCGAACAACTGAGTACAATTTCTTCTCTCTATTTGTGCTTTTTCTGAGTTTTTTTAGCTACTGGGTTGAACTAGTTTGCAAACCATGGTCTAATTCTCAGTCTGCTGAATGCTCTATTTTTTATTTTTTTTTATAGTTTCATGCTCTGTTTCTCTTGTCGATTAAAAGAACCGTTGCTTCATTCTGGTTCATGGTGTCTCGCTTCTTTTCCTTTGTTTAAATTAATTTATTTTGTTTTATTTTTATTTCGCCTAGCTTTGTACTATGTTCACAGATAGATCTCGCAAATGAGTCATTCAGGTCGGGTACGGGTCGGCTCTTAGTTCATTCAGGTCAATCATGTTTGGGTCGGGTTTGTGTTCGGTTCGGGTGAAACTCAGGTTTGGGTCACTTTCGGGTCAACCATGTTTGGGTTCGGTATGGGTTTGGTTCGGTTGAAATTCGGGTTGGATCTATTTCGGGCTGTCTACAGTAATCCGATTCGGATCGAGTATAGGTCTGGTCTAATTCGAGTCGGGTGGGATTCAATTCAATATTTGGGTTAATATTGAGTTGGTTGTAAATCAGATCGGGTATAAATAAAGTTGGATTAATTTCGACTCATTGTATAGTTTCAATGTAGTCACTTTTACTCTTAAATTGTCTTTAAAAGATAAAAACCATTTAATTAGACAAGCCTATTTATTCTATATTCCTCTTTTAATTTACGTGAACGATTATACGTTTATATTTTATATTTAAAACACTTCATTTTACTTGCATTATATATATGAATGTGTGTGTGTGTGTGTGTGTGTGTGTATATATATATATATATATATATATATATATATATATATATATATATATAATTAAAAGGGACTTTTGTTATGGAAAATCTAATAGGCTTAGTTATAAATTTACTAAGAAAGTTAGTAACTTACAAATACAACTATGCTACCCGTCCTTGACCCTATATTAGATGCGCCGTGCAATTATCCAAATGAATGTGTTGTTATAGTCAAGTTTCAAGTATTTCAATTGATGTCATGCGATGACAAAATTAGTGAATGAACCGAATACAAATCATGAGTCAATGGTCTCATTTGCAAGGCCCAATACTAAAACATACCTTGAAAAATGACCAAAAAAAAAAAAATGAAAATAATAAAGTTTTTATTTTTACCCTGGCATTGGTACATAACTTTGCGTTCATAATACTTGGAGTTGGAAAACAGAAATAGGTTGGTTCAAGCCGACATTTTCAATGATCAAATCAATGTTCTTTAATAGCTCGTTAAATGATTACACATCAAAATTCAAAGATTTGTCTTTGCGACATTAACAACTTGATCTGTATGTGCCCAATGAGTCAAAACTCAAAAGCAATAACAATACATGAGTATGTGATTGTGAATATTCGTTATCGAAACTCGAGACTTGGAATATAATTTTTCAAAATTCAAATGAGACACATTATTATGAGATCAGATGCAAACATACATTCTTGAATATGATTATGTAAAATTAAACATGTTATGAGGATGATTTAGAATCGTAGATCAGCAGTGTGGTATTTTTAATAGTAGTCACAGAATGATATTATAATCATAGCATACATTGTATTAAGTCATTAAGTGAATCACATAGTAAAATACAATTGCTAGATCAATAATTTGTTAATCGTACATATCTTAATCTCTATTTTGACCAAATATTTTTTTCTCTTACATTTTTACTACATATCTATCAAATTAAAAATTTAAAACTATTAACTAATTTATTTTTTCCTCTTAAGTTTTTAATTGATTTTATTTGTAAAAAATTCTCTCTTAAGTTATTTTTCTTTTCCCACCTAAACTCAACTAATGGGATTTGAAAATTTTCGAATTCCCCCCAAAAGTCTAAAATCCCAACCAAAAAAAAAAATAAAAAAATAGTTGTTGCTGATAATTTTAGAATTTTATTACTTTAAGAAGCAAAACCTAAGTAAAACTGAAAACTGAAAACCCTTAACGACGTACTGGACAGTTGAGACCGTGATAGCTGCTTTACTTAAGTCTCTCGTCTCTGGCCCCCTAAAGCCGTAACCCTCCCTCAGTGAGTCAGTCTCCTACTCGCTGGCCGCCGCCTAAGCCTCCCTCAGTCTCCTACTTGCCAGTTGCCGCCTAACCCTCCCTCAATCTCCTATTCGTTGCTATACGTAACTGAAATAAGCCAACAATATTAGATTTTACGTACGGTTAAAAACTTTAATGACATTATGCACTATAGCTAATAATTAGATTATAACTTGCTTTATTAAAACCTGCGCTAAATTGCTATAGGAGCTTTTCTTTTAGGCCTTAGCAATGAAATATAGGGAATTAGGAATAGTTTTGGGTTGATAGGTTATGAGTATGCTTCAGTTCGAGTTTATTCAAATCCGGTATACTCGAGTTCGGGTTTTATTTAGGTAAAATTGAGTCGGGCAATAATCAGATTAGTTTTAAACCGGGGTACGGTTCGGTTCCGGTTCGGTGTGTCCACGTTCGTTTTACTTCGGGTTTGGTCACTATGGATCGAGATTGAATGAGGTCGGGTCATTTCAGGTGTAGGTCATTTCAGTTCATACTAAAATTCAGGTTTTGTTTAGTTATGGATCGGGTTACTTTAGGTGTTCTGGTCCAGATTAGTTCATCCTATTTCGGATATCGGTTCAGATATGAATCCGAATCATTCGACTCAAATTTTGAATCTCGGATTAGTTTTGTCAGATCTATTTACAGATAACTTTCCTTCTTTCCTCCTCCCCTCCTATTTCATTGTCATTAATTAGCCTCTGACCCCTTTTTATCATTTGTCCCATCTTTGTTTTTTTTTCTTTTTTTTATTTATTCTATTTTTATTTCATTTTGTTTAGCTTCGTTTGTTCCATTTTGGTTGACTCATCATTTGTTTTATTATAGGTTAGGGTTTCATTATATAGAATTCATTTTATTATGGCCCTAAAGAAGCAAAGTCAAGCAAATTGTTTAGATTTTATGTGTGAAGTAGCGAAAAGCTTGGGTTTGGGAATTCTAATATTGTTAGTATTGTTCTTTTGTTTAGTTATATCATTTAGTTAATGTCTAATTTTATTTTATTTTTTTGTGTCAATTTAATTTTTTAGGAGAGACATTTATAGTTCAACTAATTAATTAAGTAGTTAATTTGATATTACCATCTTCATGGGACGATATGTACTCGCCGAATCATATTATAGAGTAGACACCATGCGCTTGCGGCTTATTTTTTTACACCAACAATAACCATAATGCGAAAATTTAAAAAAAAAGAAAGAAAGTCACACCTTGAAAATGGAAGTATTTTAAGAATAAAATTTTAAAAAAATTATTGAAAGTACTATTGCTGAGTTTGGTAGACTTTCATTTGAGCAAATGCGCATTTAATTTCTTATTACGCTAAAATTTAGTATTCGATTATTAACATTTCATATATATATATAAGCCTTGTAACCAAAGTTAGGATATCAAGCAATTACACACATATATTGGAACCAGGGTACTGCACAACCTTGGAGATATGTATTTGGGCATGAAGGGTTGATGAATAAAAGTATACAACTTTAACTCTGATATTTATATCTTTTTCATTTTTGAGGTGGAAAAGAGGGGATCTAAAGTTATTCGCTCGCGATTACTAGATCTGGTAAATAGGTCATTCAGGTCAGGTATGGGTCGGATCTTAGTTCTGTTCGGGTCACTTTCGGCTCAACCATGTTCAGGTTCAGTTTGAGTGAAGTTCGAGTTTGGGTCACTTTCGGATCAACTATGTTCGGGTTGGGTACGGGGTCGGTTAGGGTGAAATTCGAGTCGGGTTCACTTTGGGTTGTCTACAATAGCCCGGCTCAAATCGGGTATGGGTCGAGTCTAATTCTGGTCAGGTGGGATTCGGTTCAATCTTTGGATTAATATCGTGCCGGTTGTAAATCGGATCGGGTATAAATTAAGTCGGATTAATTTCAAATCATTGTATAGTTTTAATATAGTATTTTTACTTTTAAATTGTATTTAAAAGATAAAAATCGTTTAATTTATAAGTCCATTTATTCTATACTCCTCTTTTAATTCATACGTTAATGATTATACGTTTGTGTTTTGTGTTTAAAACACTTCTTGTTACTTGTATTATATATGTATACACACACACACACACACACACACACACACACACACACACACACATACACACACACACACACACACACACACACACACACACATATAAGGGACTTTTGTTATGGAAAATCTAATGGCCTTAGTTATAAATTTTCTAAGAAAGTCAGTAACTTACAAATACAAGTATATTACCCATCCCTGACCTTACGTCAGATGCATCGTGTAATTATCCAAAGGATTATGCGGTGTTAAGTCAAGTTTCAAATATCTTAATTGAGGCCATGCAATGACAAAATTAGTGAATCGATCTAATGCAAATCATGAGTCAATCGTATCATTTGTAAGGCCCAATAAGGCCCAATACCAAAACGTACCTTGAAAAATGACCCAAAAAATAATGAAAATAATAAAATTTTTATTTAACCTCAGGGCTGCTTCATAACTTCATGCTTGTCATATTTGTAGTAGGCAAACAGAAATAGGTCGGCTCAAGTCGAAATTTTCAATTATCGAATCAATGTTCTTTGATAGCTTGTTAAGTAATCATACATCAAAATTCAAAGATTTGTCATTATGAAATTAACAACTTGATCTGCATGTGCGTAATTAGTCAAAACTCCAAAGCAACAGCAATATATGAGTATGTGTTAATTAGCATTACATTATGTGATTGTGAATGTTCATCATCGAAACTTGAGACATGAAATTTAATTTTCCAAATTTCAAATGAGTCACATTATTATGATATCATATGCACACATTCTTGAATATGATTATGTAGAATTAAACATGTTAGGAAGATGATTTAGAATCGTAGATCAGTAATGCGGTATTTTTGACAGTAGTCACATAATAATATTATAATCATATCATGCATTGCATTAAGTCATTAAATGAATCAAATAGTAAAATAGGATTGCTAGATCCTAATAAGTTCAATAATTTGTTGATTGTGCTTATCTTGTCTTAATTTCTATTTTAACTATGTATTTTTTTCTCTTATATTTTTACTACAAATCTATCAAATTAAAAATTTCAAACTATTGTCGATTTTAGGTTTTCCTCTCAAGTTTTTTGATTGATTTCATTTGTAAAAATTTCCTCTTAAGTTATTTTTCTTTTCCAACGTAAGCTCAACTAATTAAGTTTGAAAAATTCAGAATTTCCCCAAAATGTCTAAAACTCAAAAACAAAAAAGTTGTGGCAGATAATTTTAGAATTTTATTATTTTAATAAGCAAAACCAAAGTGAAACTGAAAACTCAAAACCCTTGATAACAGACTGGATAGTTGAGATCGTGATAGTTGCTTTGTTTAAGTCCCTCGTCTCTAGCCGCCTAAAGCTCTAACCCTCCCTCAGTCAGTTAGTCTCCAACTCACTGACCGCCACCTAACCCTCCCTTAGTTTCCTACTCGCTAGTCATTGCCCTCCTTCAGTCTTTTACTCACTGCTAGACCTAATTAAAATATGTCAACAATATTACATTAAACCTACCGGATAAAAACTTTAATGACATTATGCACTATGATTAATAGTTAGATTATAACTTGCTTGTCTGTTAAAACTTGCGCTAAATTATTATAGGAGCTTTTCTTCAAGGCCTTAGCAATGAAATTTGGGGAATTAGGAATAGTTTGGGGTTGATAAGTTGTGAGTATGCTTCAGTTCGAGTTATATTCGGGTCGAGTATACTTGGATTCGGGTTTTTATTCGGGTAAAATTGAGTAGGGAAATAATCGAATTGGTTTTAAATCGGTATGGTTCGGCTCGGGTTCGCGTTGTCCATGTTTGGTTCACTTTGGGTCAGGTCACTATGGATCGAGTTTGAACTGGGTTGGGTCATTTCAAGTGTGGATCATCTCAATTCATGCTAGAATTTGGGTTTCGTTCAGTTATGGATCGAATTACATTGGGTGTTTGGGTCCAGATTGGTTCATCCCATTTCGGGTGTCGGTTTGGGTATGGGTCCAAGTTGTTCAGTTCATGTTTCGGGTCTCGGGTCAGTTTTGTCAGGTCTAATAATCACTTGGGGAAAATAGCACATCGGTGGCGAAGCTAGGGTTTCGTGTTAGGGGTGTCCACCTACGAATATCAACCTGTGAAACTTAGAAATTAACCTCACTTAATTATAACAAGCAACACATTAGCTCAAATAAAGAGGTCAGACAATGACATAACAAGCAATGAAGCAACTAACAGCTACCAAGAAATTGATTAATTGATTGAAAATTAAGCAAGAGGGAACACATTAGTTCATTCTAAGAGTTAATATTATCAATATCTTGAAATCATCCATATTTTCATGCTTCACTTTCCATTTAAATTATGTACATGAATTAATCAATGAAAAATAATAACCCTACAATTTTCAGTTAACTCAAAACAACTTTCACTAATTGATTAACAATTAACAATTGACAATTGCATATGAATTCCAGGGATGTTCATCAAACAATTAAAAATTGTAAATCTGCACAAATTGATACTTAATGACACAATCTAATTTGCCCAGAAGGACCAAAATCAAGCATTTAAACTGAGCTGGGGCATGAAAAATTAACAATAACAATAGAAAATTTTGTAAAGAACAAAGCAAACCTAATTTATTGATGAGTCGTTGGAGTCAAAGTAGATGCTTGTCGTTGAACATTTGAACAATTCACTAATCAATCGCTACATGATAAAAATTGAGAACAAGCAATTTGAAGTGATTACAATCGTCAAATGGCTCAAATCGAAACCCTAAGTCCCTAACTCGGCTGAAATATGATCTGCTGAGTGCGTGAGTGCTGCCTGCTGGTGGTCAGTGGTGGACAACTGAGTGGTCGGGGTCAGTGGGCGGTGATGTCGTCCATGGTGGGGCTGAGTCCATGAGACCTGAGAGCGAGAGATAAGAAGGGTATGTGTACTATGTGAGGAGTTCAGATGGAGAGCCTGGAGAAGGGGCATTCGTCAAGCAAGAGCAGCGCACGCGAGATTAGAAGCTGGGAAGACAGGGGCAGATTGGGCAGTAAGGTGAGGGCTTTTTGGTCCTTTCGGAAATTGGAATTTTTTAAAAAAATGAAGCTTAGGATTTTTGGACGGGCCAAATTTTAGATGAGTCATGTTCAAGCTTTGTTTTCAGTAGTCAGGCCTTAGTAATAAACAATCTAGAGTTTGTTTGGTCCTATTTTAGGGTTGTCTAACCATAATATTTTTAAAAGCTCCAAATAAGCTCATTAAATTTTTTGGGGGGGGGGGGGGGTAAGGGTGTCCATGGTCATAAATCTACCCCAATAGCCCACACACTATATGTAAACTCTAAATGCAAATCTCTCTTGGAGGGTGACTACACAAAGCAAAACCACTATTTAGGGTAGCTAAAGCATTAGCGAACGCATTAGCTATTCACTTCTCGTTAGTAGCAAGAGATAAGCATTTCCCAATCTCTTCACTCCATAGATGAGTTGTAGCGTTGAATCACAGGATCATGCCTCTCATTGCTAATCATTTGCCCTATACGCCCACCATAATCATATACATGAAAGTATAGAACTCATCATAATCATTATTATAATTATAACAAAGAAGAAAGGATTGGAGATAAAGTGAGGGAGAGAAATTACCAGTTAATTTGGACCATGACTAATTGACCATCTTTTGAGCGGGACGACATGCTTGCGAATTCCTCCAGGCGAGTTTAGGTTTTGAGATTACAGGACTTGTAGATTAAAAGTGAAACAGAATTAATATTTTAGAAATTATAACTCGTAGGAAAGAGTTGGTTTATATTTAAATTTATAAAGAGATATAACTTATTCACCATTGTAAAGTTTTCTCAATGAGGCCCATTTCATTGGGTCCATTAAGGAGTACCTTTTCTTTAACATTAGGGATAGGGGTTTAGATGGAGGATCATAAAAAAATTGAGTTCTAATCTTTGTACTTATGGCCTTAATGAAAAAAAAGTAAATCGATCTCGCCAATGGATTTTGAATGATAAGGGATTCAAGAGTATAGTTCAAAAGCAAGTCGCATCAAGACAAAAGAAACAAGTTATTAGCAATTCTAAGGTACAAGCCTATGTACCAAGCTAAGGTACTCACCTATATGGCTTAACTAGATGATTTATAATACTCTTGTTACAATGCTTGTCTATGTGATTACGATAGGTAACTGATATGTGGAGAAAACTGCTCAAGGACCTTGTGTTTTATCGCCAATATCGAGCATGGAGTTTTTTTCTTGCTATTCATCATTGATGACGAAATAAGTTACAACTTGTTCCAATTCAACAGTTAGGCCAGAGTTACCGAGGCTAAAAGTATTGTTGCCACCCTAGTCATTTTGCAATTGGCATGCACAATAGCTTTACCTTGAGAGTTGTACTTGCGTTCCCTTTTTTTGGCCTTTTTTTTGTCCTTACATGAGTCTCAAATCCTTAATAATATGATGTTATCAACAACTGAAAAAGATTTTAAACAGGAGAGTGAGACTGAGACAGAAAGACGGAGAGAGAGAGACATGCTCATAGAGTCACATACATATATTATAGAGTAATGACTTCTGACAGGACCTCAAAGCATTTATTACACGCTTTGGAGGACCTGGGCATTTGGAACCAGTCCATTGAGGACTTCACCTGTGTTTTCTAGCCCAAAAGCTTACTAAAAGCCATCTGCCCGTAATTTTTTTTTAAAAAATTGTTGCACATAGGAAAAACAACGTCGTGGCAGAATCACTTAAGATCTTTCAGCCCAGAATGTTGTAAGGTGCGAGGAAACTCATATGGTGCAAGGGAGGGCAGAGCAGGGCATAGAGCATGATACAAGGGCAAATGAAGAAGAAAATTCCTGAAGAAACCAAGTCATTTGAGCAACTTCAAGCAACTTCAGGTTAGTTGTTTGAGCCAAAAATGTGCTATTTTTAAGGTACGTTTACACCTGTTTTATGCTCGTCTTAATAATATTTTTAAGGTTTTTAATTGATTTTATTTTATTTTGCAGATTTTGAATAAATGCGAACAAAGGGCTTAAATGGCGGAAAAAGCGAGAAAAATAGAGGAAATGTCGAAGGTTGAAGAACCGGGCTAAACTCCAGAAAAAAACCGGCCAAAGAAAGAAGGGAGAAAAATGAAAAAAAAACCAGACCGGTCCAGCTGAACCGGACTGGCCGGTTCGCCTAAACCGGTTCAGCTGAACCGGTTCCCACTTAAACACCCCCCTTCCTCGCGTGTTTCTCTCTCCTCCCTCGTCCTCGCGTGTGCTTCTCTCTCCCCGACTCTTCTTCTTCCACAAC
The DNA here is from genome assembly GCA_017589665.1 of Selenicereus undatus. Lineage (NCBI taxonomy): Eukaryota > Viridiplantae > Streptophyta > Magnoliopsida > Caryophyllales > Cactaceae > Selenicereus > Selenicereus undatus. The sequence continues at coordinate 44,961,241 of JACYFF010031957.1, forward strand.
CCAGTAAATCCCAACTCTCCTCGACCCCCGTCTCCCCCTGACCCCGTAACCCAGAACCCTCAACACCGTGTCTCTCTCTACCCCGTTCTCCCTAGCCCACAGTCCTCCTAAATCCATCCAGCCCACTAGTTTTCCTGAAATCAGAAATCTCTCACCCACAGTTTCGTCCTCACACTGACAAACGCCAGCACACCACCCCACCAACTGTGTTTCACACCACCACAGTTGCCTCCATTGCCACCGTCCACATCAACCACCAAATCGAAGGGTCGAGAATTGAGATGGGCTTCGGGTATAAAGCTTCGAAGACGCCATTGAAGAGGTAGCGTAGCTTAGGTATTTTTAGTAGTAATTTAGGGTTAGATTAGGATTTTAAATTTCGTTTTAGGTTCAATTTCGTTCAATTTCATTGTTAATTTCATTCTCTTGTTTTCGAATTTTAGAAATTAGGGTTATGGTTTAGATTCGATTTAGGGCTTGAATTCACTGCGGATTTGAAGTTTCTTGGTTGTAATTAAGCTTTCGGTTTGATTTTGCAAAATTCTGGGTTTATTGCGTTCAATTTCGTTCGATTTCCCCTCTCCCCTGTTTCTGGATGGCTCGAATGGGTGCGTTTGGATTTAGTGGGTTGTGTTCTGGATTCACCGAAGATTGTTGTAGTTTTTGTGAGTTTTCTGCTTTCGTTGCTTTGTTTCAATTCCGTTTTACTTCCCCTCCCCTGAATCTGCCTGTTCGTCCCCTTCCTCTGTTTGATTAGTTCGAAAGTTATGATGGTGCAATTCTTTTAGGTAATTTGTCTATTTTCTGGTAACTTTGATTGTATGGGTGATTGTTGCTTGCAGTTGATAATGGTTGTTGTGTGCTGTTTTCGGTTCCCCCCTATGTTGGTTTGTAAACGTAGTTAGCTTAGCCTGATTAGGATCCGTAGGTGATTGGGTATCATAAATTTGCTATGCTTCAAAGCTCAGTTTGATTATGCAGCTCGTCTTTGAGTTTGATTTAGTTCTGAGTTAGTATTTCGATTTTGACGTTTAAGTCGATTTAGTTTATCAAGTAGTTTTCATTCTTAGTTAAAAACAATCGTTTAGTTGATTAAAAGAATTTAGGTGAATTAGGTTGTTAAAATTGCTTTAAATAATTTCACTTAGTTTAGTTAATTAAATTTAATCGTTTAGTTTTAAATGACCATAAATCTCACGTCTTCCCTGTGGACCGACCCTTAAAGTACTACAATTGACAACCGTAGGTGCTTGAGGTATCCCTTTCCCCTTTTATTCAGTCACTTTAATTTAGATTTTAATTTTCACATTCACCCTCAAAAACCCATCAACATTAGTAGAACACAAGAATTTTGATTAAAACTCCTCTTTCTTGAATTATCAAAAATATCAGTCTATATTCATGCTAGGGTTTAATGGGCTAGTGTATATATGCAAAATAATGTAATTGATTTCGATTTTTGTTCGAAATTATTGGGATAATTGTTTTGTTTGTTTCATGTCAAAGTGGGTAATGGGTATGAGATGCCAAGATCTTCTTGTTTATAATTAGGGAAATTGGATGAATGAGGAATTGGAAACATGGGTTGTTGGTTTGCTTGATTTGCAGTTAGATTCAGTCATGCATGAGAGATTTTGGGTCGTTATTTGTATAGCATAACCAAGTTCCACTTGATTCCACAAAAACATGCACAACTTAGGGTTTGCTAATTGCTTCTTCTAGCTTCCTTTTTTTATTTTTTTGGGGGGTTAACTCATGGCCAGGAACTTGATTTATCAACTTCATTGGTATCTATTAGCAATATGATTACAGCAAATTTGAAACAACCTGATGCATTGGCAATATGATTATAACAACCTTCTTGATATGTTCATAGTCATGGACCTTTCAATTCAATCTAACTAACAATTTGCTAGTACTTTGATCAAAGAAAATGTATGAATTTTTTTATGAGATTTTTTTAATGTGCAGAATGGATGGCAACCCACTTGATTCAGAAATAAATGCAAATATCCCTTTTTTGACTTTACTAACCTCTGTTGCCTATGGTAATGTGGGAGGGAGCATGGATATTTGGGCTATTAGACGTGTGAATGACAATGAGTTATCTTCTGATGATGAGGAGCAGATTCAACAAGCTAGAAAGTTCATAAATGGATTCAATGAAGAAGATATGTTATTTAATCAGGAGTTGCTTCAACTGTCACAAAATGTCAATGGAAATTGGGATCATGGTGATCACAGTGGGAATGCTAGTGAATATGAAGATAGTTTAGATCGTGATAGTCCTATAAGCTCAAATGAAGAAGAAATTGATGAGGGGAGAAAGAAGAAAAGGGATAAGGGCATACGCTATAATCCTAACACAAAGCCTGAGGATACTTTTTTCCTTGTGGGACAAGAGTTTGCAGATGCCAAAGAATTTAAGAAAGCACTATCCAATTATAGCATATGTCATGCTACAGACATATATTTCACGAAAAACATGTATAGTAGAGTTGGTGCTCAATGTAAAGCTGACAGGTGTTTGTGGAAAATTTGGGCTTCTCAACTTGAAAATGATTAAAAATTTTTAGTTAAAACCTTTACTAGCGAACATTCTTGTGGAAGGTCAAATTATGTCCATATGATGGACTCTAATTGGATTGTTGATTACTATCTTCCAAAATTTAGAGTGTCACCTATTTGGAGAATTGTGGAGATGAAGAACACTATGTAGTCTGAGTTTGGCATATAATTGGGTGATAAGGGATGCATTAATGTTAGAGCAAAAGTATGGAGTAAACTTTTTGGACAATATAAACAACAATAATAGATGCTCCCCCATTATGCTGTTGAGATTTTCTAGGCTAATTCAAATAACACAGTGAAGACAAAGTGTGACAACAATGTATGCCAAAGGTTCTAGATGTGCTTTGATTCTTTCAGAATGGGATTTTTGGCAAGATGTAGGCCCTTCATTTCCTCATATGGAAGTTTCTTAAAGGGACCATTTGGGGGG
>JACYFF010031957.1:44973256-44984253 GCA_017589665.1 Selenicereus undatus
ATAAAATTTGTTTTTGTGATTCAGTATGTCAGAATCTGTGAAGAACAATCTGAATAGCAAGGAAGGCGAATCTCACTGTTTAGATATTCAATTGAATGAGAAACCCCAACAAGACCTTAGTGGAGGCCCGACGGTGGCCTTTGAAGTATCTAATAATATGGAGGACCTGAGAAAAATTTGGTAATCGAACTGATGAAAAGAATTCCTCTTGCACCCCCTGTACCTGTAGAAAACCGTCCAAAGTCTGATAAACTAGTTGATAGGGCAGCCCGACGTGACCGTAAGGTTTATGACAGGAACCTTGATCTTGTAGAATTGGAAGACTGGCTTAGAGGAATAGAAAAGATATTTGTAGTAGTTGAAGTACTTGAATATAAAAAGGTAAACATAGAGAATTTTTATTTAGCTGGTGAAGTAGATATCTGGTGGAGTACTATGAAAGATAAGTTACAAGGATGCGAGCTTACTTGGGCTAAATTTCTTGAGGAGCTTAGGGCTAAGTTCTACCCAATCACAGTTCAACGACAGAAAGAAAAAGAGTTCATGGAGTTAAAGATGAGCGATAATATGACGGTGATGCAATATGCCCATAAGTCTATGGAGTTATCAAGATTCGCTCCAGATTTTGTGGCTTTCGAAAGGCTGAAAATAAGAAGGTTTGAGGAAGGTTTAGTCTTTTGTATTCGGAATCGATTGACAAGCTAGCCAATTTAAACTAACCAGGAGTTATACGAAAGAGTTGCAGAGGTGGAACGGGTGAAGGGTGAGTTAAGGGTCTTGAACCCAAGAGCTTAGAAGAGGAAGTGGAACGATCGTGGTACATCAAGAGGAAGTGTGGTGCAGAACAAACCCGCTGCTGGCCCTGCTAGGAGTCGTCCGCCGACATCAACGGAACCTTGCACCAAATGCGAACGAACAAACCATACTACAGCCGAGTTCTGTGTAAGTACTAACAAGTGCATGTGGTGTGGAAGCCCCAACCATTCGATTGCCATTTGCCATAGAAGACAGAAGGCGATGGAAAAGGGTGTTGTAAGGCCTGTACCACCCCTACGTCAGGGAAACCTGCCCTCGAAACCCCTAACGGCCAAACGAGCTTACATAATGAGAAAAAAGGAAGCTACAGTCTTTGGTACGGTTGTCACTTAAATTCAAAACCATTTTGTGTTTTGTTTGATTTGAGTGCGACTCATTCATCTATATCCACCCGAGCTATATTGTAATTGAAGTTGAAAAAAATAAAGAGTGGCAAACTATAGAATTAGTTTGCCAAATGGACAAGTGATAGAATGCCTTATTTTTTTATAAACGTGTTTCTATTGTAATTGCTGAGCAAGAGTTCCCTAAGGACTTGATCCAATTTGATATATCAGAATTTGATATAATTTTGGGAATATATTGGTTGACTGTCTATGGGGCGAACATAGATTGTAACGATCTTAAAGTCACTTTAAAGGACCTACAAGGTTGAGAAGTACGTTTCTATGAGGAAAGACTTTGGAAGGAGTATTCTATAATTTCAATCATGAAGGCAAGTAAGTTGCTAAGACAAGGGTACATAGGCTATTTGTGTTATGCTACTGAGGTTAAAGAGGAGGAGACAAAAATAGAAAATATTCCTATAGTTCATGAATTTTCAGATGTTTTCGCTGAAGAGTTGACTGGTTTACCTCCTTAAAGGGAGATTGATTTTGCGATTGAGCTAATTCTTGGTGCATAAATTATTTCAAGGATGGCCCCAACTGAGCTCAAGGAATTAAAAACCCAGTTGGACAAGTTATTGCAAAAAGGGTTTATCAGGCCAAGTGTTTCACCTTAGGGAGCCCCAGTGTTGTTTGTGAAGAAAAAGGATGCAACTTTAAGGTTATGCATAGATTATCGAGAGCTAAATAAAATAACCATTGAGAACAAGTACCCCTTAACTCGGATAGATGATTTGTTTGATCAATTGCAAGGAGCTGGGGTGTTTTCGAAGATTGATTTGAGGTTTGGCTATCATCAGCTTAGAATTAAGGTAGAAGACATCCCCAAAACAGCCTTTAGAGCAAGCTATGGTCATTATACATTTACTATGGTACCTTTTTTGGGCTTCCCAATGCCCCTACTGTAGTTATGGATCTCATGAATAGAGTTTTTAGACCTTATTTGGACAAGTTTGTGGTGGTTTTCATAGATGACATTCTGATATACTCATAGGACAAGGAGGAACATGCAGATCATTTGAGGACTATGTTATAAACCTTGAGGGAACATCAGTTATATGCTAAGTTGAAGAAGTGTGAGTTTTGGCTAGCCGAAGTGACATTTTTGGGGCATGTAGTTTCTAAGGAGGGAATCAAAGTTGATCCTCAAAAGATAAAGGCAGCTACTGAATTGCCCAAGCTCACCAATGGGATTGAAGTAAGAAGGTTTCTGGGTTTATAAGGATATTATAGAATATTTGTGAAAGATTTCTCAAAGATCGCATCTCCACTGACCAACCCTGTTGAAGAAAACTACTAAATTTGAGTGTTCGAATAAATGTGAAGAAGCATTTCAAGAACTAAAGAGACACTTAACAACAACGCCTATCCTTTCCTTGCATGAAGACGGAAAAGAGTACACTATTTATAGTGATGCTTCTAACAATGGATTAGGTTGTGTACTAATGTAAGATGACAAGGTAATAGCCTACGCTTATAGGAAACTCAAACCTTAAGAGAAGAACTACCCCACTTAGGACCTAGAGTTAGCTGCGGTAGTTTTTGCCTTAAAAATCTGGCGACACTACCTATAAGGAGTGCCGTGCAAGATTTACACTGACCACCAAAGCCTAAAGTATATTTTTACTTAGAAAGAGATCAACTTAAGACAACAATGATGGTGAAATTGCTAAAGGATTATGACTTGCAAATTCAATATCATCCCAGAAAGGCAAATATAGTAGCAGATGCACTCAGTGGGAAGACCCAACATGGTTAAATACAATGATAAATACCCAACCTGACATTTTAAGGGACCTTAAAACCATGGGTATTGAGCTTGTGCTATTTGGATACACATATGGGTTATTGACAGCACTAGAGGTGGAACCTTCCATAATAGAAGAAATTAAGGCAAGTGAAAATGATGATGCAAAGCTAGAGATGCTTAGATGTAATGTTACACAGGGGAAATGACCTAGTTTTGTAATACATGAAGATGGAACCTTGAGGTTTCAAAATAGACTGTGCGTGCCAAATAAAGTGGAGTTGAAGAGAAGGATTTTAGAAGAAGCTCACAACACTCGATACTCAGTGCATCCAGGAGGAACAAAAATGTATAGGGATCTGAGACAATTCTTCTTGTGGGATAACATGAAGAGAGAGATTACAGAGTATGTAGATAAATGTCTGATGTGTCAAAAGGTGAAAGCTGGACACTAGCATCCTGTGGGCAAATTAAGACCTTTAGAGATTTCTACCTGGAAGTGGGATTCAATTTCAATAGATTTTATTATGAGATTTCCCCTATCTAATTCAAGGAAGAATGCTATTTGGGTCATTGTAGAGCACCAAATCTGCCCATTTTATACCAATTCATGACACTTAGGGTGTAAAGAGACTAGCATAGTTGTATGTCAATGAAATAGTTTAAATGCACGACATACCAAAGAATATAGTGTTTGACCGAGACCAAGGGTTTCAAGCTCGGTTTTGGCAAGCTCTGCAAAAAGCTTTTGACACTAAGTTAAATTTTAGTAGTTCGTACCACCTTGAGACTGATGGACAAACTGAGAGGGTAAATCAAATCCTGGAGGATATGCTTAGGGCATGTGTGCTCGACTTCCAGGGAACATGGAAGATTATTTACCAATGGTGGAGTTCTTCTATAATAATAACTATCAATTCACCATTAAGATGGCCCCTTTTGAAGCATTGTATAGGAGGAAGTGCAGAACTCCGTTGTGTTAGAGTGAGCTTGATGAAGCTTCAACCTTAAGGCATGAGTTGATTCAAGAGACCACTAAAATGATAAGGAAGATTCAAGAACATATCAAAGCAGGCCAAAGCAGACTGAAAAGCGAAGTGGACAAAAGGAGAAGATCATTAGAGTTTTAAGTGGAGATAAAGTATTTTTAAATGTTTCCTCATTTAAAGGAGTGAAAACATTCAACCTAAGGGGCAAACTGAGCCCTAGATACATCACCCCTTATGAAATTATCGAGAGATTAAACCTTGTGGCTTACAGATTGAAGTTACCCACAGAACTCGAGCATGTGCACAATGTTTTTCACATTTCACATCTCAGAAGATATGTTCCAGATCCAAATCATGTCATCATAATAGAACCAATAGAAGTCGCTGAGAACCTAATGTACGAGGAGCCTCCTGTATAGATATTAGACTATAGAGCTAAGTAACGCATTCCTTGGGTTAAAATCCTGTAGGCCAACCATAATACCTCTGAGGCTACATGGGAAGCCGATGAGGACATGAGAAGCAAGTACCGATACCTATTTGAGGTACGATCGATGTTTCTTTTAAATGGCAAGTTTTGAGGATGAAACTTATTTTAAGGATGGAAGACTGTAATGGCTCGAACCTAAGATTCATGCCAATTATCTTGAGTTATCTTAATTACAAATTAATCAAGTTGGGCACTGCATTTCAATTTACCAATTCATATATATATATATATATATATATATATACACACACACACACACACACACACACACACACACACACACATATTGGGCATTGCAGGTTAAAACAACAACGTGGCCTCGAAATTGACTTTGTGACACTCCTAAATAATTCATTCAAAGGCTAATAAAGATTTGCATGGCTGCTAACTAAAAATTAGCCTAATTATCAAAGGGCTAACTTAAAAAATGGTAGTAGTAATAATATACGACAAAAATATAATAACAATGTAATAATAATAATAATAAGGTGAGTTATGCATATAAAAGACTGAGGTAATAATCAAAATGAAAATGTTTCACCCAAATTTTACACCCAAAAGATGTACCATTTCATTTATTAATTTTAGGCAAAAACATTAATTCCGTTATCTGTATATGTATATACGTAATGAATGAAAAATAAAAAAAAAAAAAAAAATAATGATAAGAGAGATGATTGGGATAAATGTGAGAAAATTCTAGATAAAAATTAGGTGTGAAAATAAAAGGAAAAAAAAAGAAAGAGGAAGAACAAAAGATTAAAACACACTAAAACAAAAATACATAAAAAAACCCAAACCAAAACCCCTGCTCTGCCTCTCCTCCATGACAGAACCCCCTGCTCTGTTTTCGTTGCTCTCTCTTGTCTGATAGGGAATAGGTCCATAAATCATGCCTTATGTGAGCTAGGGTGTAGTGTAAGTTTAATGCCTTCTCTCCATATAAGAAATTGGACATAGGAGGAATGAGACCCACCACCATCTCTTTACAATTGGCAGACCATTCTATAAGGTACCCTGTAGGTGTTTTAGAGGATGCTCCCATTAAAGTAGGAGACTTATATGTGCCCATAGATTTTGTAATCCTTGATATGGAAGAAGATGCACACACCCCTATTATTCGAGGGAGGCCGTTCTTCACCACCATTGGGTGTCGTTTAGATGTTAAAAATGGCAAGTTGTTTTTTGATGTGGATGATGAACATGTTAAATTCAACTTGATTAAAGCTTGTAAGTTTCCTTCAATCTCTAGAGAGTATCATTGCATTGATGTTGTGGATAGTTTACTAATAAAAAACTATTTCTAATAGTAATTTACATGATCTAGTTGAGTATTATTTATTGAATGATGGTACTACTCGAGATGAAAACCCAGAAGTAGTAATGTATGCTAAATTCCTGGAAGCTTCTCCACCAGATAGCCCACCATCTGCCATGATGGAATCACTAGTACATGACGAAGCATCCTCAATAGATAAGGAGCATGCCCCCGAGGTAGAACTAAAACCTCTTCCTTCCTCCTTCAGATATGAGTTTCTTGGCCTAAACTTTGCATATCATGTGCTTGTGAATGCAAGTTTAAATACATGTCAAGTTGACTCTTTGCTAAAAAAACTTAGATTGCATCGTAAAGCCATGGGATATACTCTTAATGACCTTAAAGGAATTCACCCTTCTGTGTGTATACAATGTATTTTGATGGAAAATGACTATAAACCTTCAATTCAACACCAAAGGAGATTCAACCCTAAGATGCACGATGTGGTAAAGAAAGAAATTTTCAAACTACTTAAGGCTGGCATTATCTACTCAATTTCTAATAGTGAGTGGTAAGTCTGGTCCATGTTGTCCCTAAAAAGGGGGAATGACGGCTGTAAGAAATGAAAATAATGAACTTATACCTACTAGGATGGTTACTAGTTGGTGCACGTGCATAGATTATACGAAATTGAATAAAGCCACCCGAAAGGACCGTTTTCCCCTACTTTTCATTGACCAAATGCTCGAGAGGTTGGCAAACAACTCTTATTTTTGCTACTTCAATGGCTATTCGGGATTATTTCAAATCCCTGTTCACCCTAGTGATCAAGAAAAGACTACCTTTACTTGTCTATACAGTACATTTGCTTATAGGAGAATGCCATTTGGGCTGTGTAATGCCCCAGTCACATTTCAACGATGCATGATGGCTATTTTTTTCAATTTTACTGAGGACATAATGGAAGTCTTTATGCATGATTTTTCTGTATATGGTACGACTTTTGACCATTTCTTGAATAATTCCTCGATTGGATGATATGCTTGATGAGCTATATGCCAATCTTAAGAAGTGTGAGCTATTCACTACTTAAGTTATCTTTCTCAGCTATGTTGTGTCTAGTAAGGAAATTCAAGTTGATGAATCTAAGGATGAGGTTATCAAGAGTTGGCCTACTCCCACCTCCATCATGGAAGTTTAAAGCTTCCCTTGGTTGGCCTTTTTCTACCACCAATTCATCAAAGACTTTAGCTCCATTATGGCTCCCTTAATGGAATCCATGAGGAAAGGGAACTTTAAATAGACAAAGGCCACCCAAAGGGCCTTTAAAACAATCAAGGATAGGTTGTGTTCAGCTCCTATCTTAGCCCTTCCCAACTTCGGTCTTCTTTTTGCAGTTGAGTGTGATGCTAGTGGCATTAAAATTGGGGCAGTCTTTACTCAAGCCAAGATCCCTCTAGCCTTCTTTTGTTAGAAATTGAACTGTTCAAGACTCAACTACTCCATTTATGATATAGAATTCTATGCTATTGTTAGAGCCTTGGAACATTGGGGTCATTACATCAAGCCCAAGCCCTTTATGCTATCCTTGGATCACAAGTCATTGTTCTACATCAATGGCCAACACAACTTGAACCCAAGAGATTCCATGTGGGTTGAGTTTCTTCAATCTTTCACCTTTTCTTGCAAGCATATGAGTGGGAAAGTGAATGCTGTGGCCAATGCATTGTCAAGGAGGTATGTTCTCATCTTGGTCCTCGGGGCCAAGGTCCTTGGATTCGATTCCATAAAAAGTTTATACAAAGAGGATAAAGACTTCAAGAATGTGGCGAAGGATCTCTCCACCTTTGGCTCTTTCACTCTACAAGTTGGTTTCCTCGTCAAAGGAAACAAGCTTTACATCCCAAAGAGTCCTTTACGGGACTTGATTGTCAACAAGGCTCATGGAGGGGCCTTATTCGGTCACTTTGGCATTAATAAGACCCTTTAGATACTCCAAGAACATTTTCATTAGCCCAAGATAGGAGGGGGTGTTCATAAGGTGATCACAAGGTACAACATGTGTCACATGTCTAAGAGTCATTTCCATCAAGGCCTCTAAACTCTTGTTCTGATCCCCATAAGGCCTTGGGATGACATTAGCATGGACTTCATTGTGGTCCTCCGAAGGACACTAAGGGGAAGAGATGTTATCATGGTGGTAGTGGATCGATTCTCTAAGATGGCTCACTTCTGTGCTTGCCATAAAAGTGATGATGCTACCTACATTGCAGACCTCTTCTTCCAAGAAATTCTAAGACGCTATGGTATTCCAAGAACCATAATCTCAGATAGGGACGTTGTATTTCTATCTCACGTTTGGAGATCCCTATGGTGACTAAGACTAATTACCACCATCAAACCAATGGACAAACAGAGGTAATAAATAGAACTCTCACAACCTTACTAAGGGTTATGGTGAGTAAGAGTTTGAGGTATTGGGATGTCAAGTTTGCTAATGCTGAATTTGCTTACAATAATGATCTTTCCTATGCTCCCTCTCATTCTCCCTTTGAGGTAGTGTTATGGCCTTAACCTTCTTATTCCTATTGATCTTATTCTCATCCCTCAACAATCGAAGGTGAGTTTTGAGGCTGAAGCAAGAGCTAAGGAAAATGAAGAAGCGACATGAACAATTGAGGGCAAATTGAGAAAGTGAATGAGCAAAACAAGCGTAAAGCCAATAAGAACTGCACTCATCTTGAGTTTAAGCTTAGAGATCTAGCGTGGTTGCACTTGAGGAAAGAAAGGTTTCCTTCAAGGAGGAAGAACCTACTTATGGCTAGAGGAGACAACCCATTCAACATGGTATAAAAGGTGGGAGAGAATGCCTACAAAATGGAGCTTCTAGGAGGCAAGCATATATCCACCACCATTAATGATGGGGACCTCACCCCTTACCTTGAAGATGATGAAAAACACAATCAAACTTTTGAGGGAAAATCCTGTTAAAGGGGGAAAGGTTGATATGGAGCAAACTCCAAGATTAGACTTACTCTTCTTAGTAAGGGTATTTAACCCAATGGGCTCAATGTTGACTTTAGGTTAAGGACTAGGTCTTCCTAGGTCAATGTTTACTTGGGACCCTTGAGGACATCCATGTAAGTTTAGGAAAGGTGGTTGGGTAATTAGTATCCCTAAATAAAGAGCTTAGCTACTTTATTTTGAGCAGAACAGCTCCTTTCTGTTCTAGATCTGCTTTGGAGTGGTAAACGAGCTCCAATGTGGGAAAATATTATATGTACGGATAGCCCCGGATATCGCGTTTTCATCAAGCCATAGAAGGTCACCAAATTCCAAGTATTGAGGAAGTTATGGGGAAAAAACTAAGTAAGGGTCAATGTAGGGTCAAAAATTGCATGTTTTTTTTATTAAGTAGCATATGGATGAATTTGGGACTAATACTTCTTGGACAACTGGTGTAATTTTCTAGAAACCATCCATAGGAAAGTATCCCCATGACTCATCTAATTGATGTAGTAGATGACTCATACAATCTAGCACTAATGTGGCCAATTCCAGTTCAGCTTATATCTAGGTATCCCCTTTAAAATTGCACCACTAGTTAATATTTCATTGGTTAATTTCCTTGTAATCTTATTGGTTAGTGCATGACTTGGGGAACGAGGTACTCTCCTATTTATTTTCTTGATCCTTGTAAGATTTCTTAGGCTTAGGCTAATGACATAAGAGCTTGATGCATAGTATTTTCTTAAAATCTCAAATTTCTTTATCTCTCTAAGGAGGATGGTGACATTGAGTTCATCCCTTTAATTTAGTCCTTGGTGCCTTAGCTTTAGAGGATTAATGGGTGGGTTGATTTGTCTTTTTTGTTCAATTGTTCCTAAGTATGATCCAATCACTAGAAGATTTGGGGTTTTTCTCTCTCTTGGGTTATCTTGTGGGAGAGTTATCTTCATCAACATTTGGGAATTATCATAAAGGATTTGTACCTTTATTTGGTAAAAGGAAATCACCCATGGTTCAGTTAAACAATGTATGTAAGGGGTTCCTTGTGGCTAAAGGTGAATATTCATAGTCCTATACATCTTACAGGAGGGACCAAGCCTTTTATGATATGGACCAAACCTCCAGTGTATTGAAAGATGCCTAAGAACAATATTAATTAAATTTTTAGAAATCACTATTCAATTATAGCCCTTTCATGTCTCATCCTCTTAAACACTCTCATTGGAGGCACCACTGAAGGCTTTCCAGCTAAGGGCCTAATCTTGCCTTCCTGTGAGCTATTATAAAAGTTTAAATTTTGCAATATTGAGTAGAGTCGGCACTGTATTTTAAGAAAAATATGAAAACCTTCTGGAAAATATGTTTTTTAGAAAGTAGTCCATATGATCTCAGATGGGGATTGACTTAACTTTAAGGCACCAACCAAAAGTTGGGTTGGAGGTGAAGGTACGATCGATGGTAGGGACTTAAATCTGTCCGTTTGTGTTCAATGATGTCCTCTACTTGGGTCAAACTCAAGAATAGTGAAATTTAACTAATATCTTGAAATTATCAAATTCCATGCAATTGCTGATCTTGTGATGATTTAGGCATCAAAGACATGAACTTTATTTGATCTCTTGGATTTAATCATATTCACATGCTAAGAAAGTGATAAAAGAAACCAATAAATTTATGTGACCACTTGGTGTAATACACAACCTTACAATTTACTACGTACAAAATAGAAAACAATCAAGGCGAATTGAATAAGAACATCATAATTAAAGTTAATAATTAGAAAGAAAATAAAGAAGACAAATTTATTGTTTTTGTTTAATCCTCATAAGTCACCTTGGTCCAGTTTGGCAATGATAGTATTTGAAGCTCCTTTGGATTCTTAAATCAATGCTTAGATGGTCGGATGCTAACCCCAAAAGACTTTTGCAAAAGGAGAAGAAATGATTCTTTTGTATTTTTGTGACTTTATTTTAGAAGAGTTTTGTTAGGAAACCAGAGAAAGAGAGAGCGAGTTGCTAGCTAAAGGACCATCCTCTTGCGAAAATTGCCTAGAGGAAGAGCCTTCTCTATAGAGAAAGATACTGAGGGGGAGAGAGAGATGAAAAGAGAGGAATTCTAGAAGAAGGGTGGTCTCTCTAGCTAGGGGAAAGAGGAGTGATGTGGTGAATGTATCTCTTAGTGGGTCTCAGTGTCCCTTTAAAGGAGGAACAAAGGCTTCCTTTATAGTGAAGAAGGAGAGGAGAAACTCTTTCTACCCTTAACACAAAAAAAGGTAAGTCATTTTTATAAAACATTACAGAAA
>JACYFF010031957.1:44999253-45049253 GCA_017589665.1 Selenicereus undatus
GGGGGGCAACTGTTAGCTGTTGTTGGTAGAGACGGAAACAATCAAATGTATCCTATTGCTTGGGCTGTGGTTGAATCCGAGCAAACTGATAGTTGGTCATGGTTCTTACAGTTGCTTGCTGATGACTTGGGAACCATAGATGGGATAGGCTTCACACTCATGTCGGACCAACAAAATGGGTTGCTTAATGCAATATAAATGTGTGGCCTATAGCTGAACAAAGATCTTGCGCTAGACATGTTTATGCCAATATTCGAACTCTTCATGGTGCTGCTAAAATCAGGAAATGCTTTTGGGCTATTGCCAAGTCTACCACAACCAATAGGTATGAAAAATCTATTGAGAAAATGAAGATAATTTCTATTTTAGCAGTACAAGATTTGATAAAGAGACATCCTGAAAGGTGGTGTAGAGCTTTTTTTGGTGTTGGTACCTCTTGTGATAGTGTTGACAACAATATGGTTGAAGTTTTCAATGCATATATTCTAGCTAGAAGATGTAAGGGAGGCTATTCAGGATAGGTTGCATCGAAAGAGTGATGAAATTGGTGAGAGGCCAATATGCCCTAGGATACAATTGAAACTTGAAAAGTCCAAGTTGAATAGTGAGGGTTGGTTGGCAGGGTGGGATGGAGGGCATTACTACGGAGTCAAATACCGATATGGTGGGGAAAAATATGTCGTTAATTAGAAGGAGAAAACATATGCCTGCAGAGAATGGCAATTGAGTGGTACTCCATGTCTTCATGTTGTAGCGGCAATATGGGCTAATGGTGAGCAACCTGAAAATTATGTTATGTATTGATTTCTATAAAACCCCGAAAAACATCAAATTTGGAGACCTTGTGACGTGGACCAACCCTCATAATCCAAGTCGTTCTAAACCCCTTTCGCCACGAGTTGTGTCTTTTAAATTTTTCTAAAACATTTATTTATTTACTCCTTTTATTCGGATTATTTTGTTTTCCTCAATTTAAATACTTGCGGGTTATGCTTCATAACTCAATAATTTACCCTTTTCATTTGCTTTCACTCCTATATATTTTTTTTGAAATTCAAAAATTTTCCCTTCGAAACTCACCCAAATCAACCCTAGAATATGATTTATTTTCTTTCCTTTTTTTTCCATTTTCTTCATTTCCTTTTCTTTTTCTCTTTCTTTTTTTTCCCTTTCCTTTCCGTTGGCCAACCGCCCCCCAAAAAATCCTAAGTCGTGGCAACTCCCCTTAAATTATTTATCTTCTCTTTCCCTCTCTTCCTCTCCTCTCTCTCTTTCTCTCTTTCTCTCTCTCATTCTCTCTCTCATTTCTCTCTCTCCCTTTCCCTCTTGCAGCCACACCACCACTGAACCACCACCCACGCTGCCCCCTCCCTTGGTGGTAAGTGTGGTGCATCCCATGCACCCCATGCATGAGTACCCTAAACCCTTTGTGGTTTTTTTTTCAAACATCATGGTTTATGCGAATTTCGCATGGAAAGCACTAAACTTTATTCGTTCTATTATTGTTTTCAGATTGGAAGCATAAAGGGATCGACAATCAAATCGTTTCCTAATCGAATTTACATCAAGGTGAGCGTGCAAAATTTATTTGTATTCTCGCTATCAAATCGTAGTTTTTTTCCCTTCACTTAGGCGACTTGGGTGAGGGGGATGGATCGTTGATTCACGAGGGGTTGTCACGTGTATTAACGATGTGATTATGGAGGCGAAAAGAGCAAAGCCCAGGATGAAAATTGATAAAAACGTGTGGCTGGGTAGGGACAGGAAATTATGCATCTTAAAAAATTTATTCCTGTCGATATACTGGCCTAGAATTCATGAAAATTTGAGGTTAGATGGGCCAAGGTGTCCTCTATGGTACGATTTTTAAATCGATGGATTTTGATGTGTATCAAAAGAGTTATGGCCTATTTATGGGAGACTGTCCCGACTGAGACAACCAAGGATAGTTTGCATATTTTCGGGTTTCTAGCCTAGATACTAAGGGAATTAGCAAAAACCTAAAACACAAACGTTGTAGAGGACAAGCCTCTCTTTTTGGAATGGGCAAGAATGCAAGTTTTGGATGTTGGGTGTAAACATTATGGGGCTAGGAATTCAGGTTAGGAAATCCGGACATGGTTTGCTGGGCTGGAAAATGGGCTGCAACTATGGCCACTTTGAAAATTCACCCTGGGTGGGTCGGTGAGCTAACAATCGTCAAATTTTTATGGTGGATGCCTCGAGATGGTTCGCATAACCTTGTTTTGGAATCAGGCCGATTGGGGGAGCGCAGCCCAAGTTATAACCAGTTTACCATGGACTATCTAGACCAGGACAGTCAGTGACACTGCTAAAACAAGTGAGAAAGCGATCTAGTTTAGGATGGAATCAGGCGAAACCCTAAACATGCAAAGGGTAGAGGACAACTCGAAGTTTCTGGATTGAGCAAGGAATCTCAAATTGGACATCGGGACTAGAGGTTATGGCCTCTAAAGGGGGGCCAGGTTCTGGCCGAGTCTGGACCTTAGTTTGGGCCTAAATTGGGGGCCCTAAAAGCATGGGTAAAATTTTATAAAATTTTGGAACTAAGAAAGGGACCAGGCGTAATTCATTTGAGTTTAGACTGAGTGTGGACTTCGTGTTGGCCCAGGTGCGGAGCAGTAAGTCAGAATAGTAACCGAGCCCGTAAATTGTACGGTACCCAGGTAACAATCATGCCCTAACCCTTCATCGCGTTGTTTGCAACTGTGTGTGCGTTGAACATAGTAAGAACTGTCCTATTATTGATTTAAAGGAATGATAGCATGAGTTAACTGAAGGGAACTGCGTAGTAGAATCTGTATGACGTGACATGCTATATAATTTAAACCTTGTCATGTTTTGCTAGAAATGCCTGTTTTACTGCTGTGGGTTCGTCATTGGGGAAAGTGGCTTGGATTGAATGAACTTACTTATGCTAAGTCGATCTCTAATAAGGAGAAATGAAATCAATAACTGTAAAGGCTAAGTTGGGTGAGATTTAATTTGACTATGTTGAATTGAAGGCCATTAGCCTTCCCCGGGAAACTATTGCATGCATGTGAGCGGCCACGCGCTCTGCCGAGACGTGGGCCAGGTTAGCGGTAACCATCCCTGTTGGTGGTAGGCCAGGAAAGGGCTAAACATAACCGCTTGAGTGGCGGTAAGCCAGGAACGAGTTAAGTGGCTGCATTGAACTGAAACGCAGGCCATGAGACCCAGTGGGGTTGCTCACTTAAAATCGGACTGTTGTGTTTGGACCATAAACTATGAACTTACATCTCTTAGAACTGGTAACCATGCAAAGCTATGTTGATGAGGAAAGTGTCTTGGGAGTGTTGTTGTTTTCCTTACCTTATTGAAATGTTTTCAAAATGAATTTGTGTGTGTAGTTGACCGTTAGGGGTGATTGTTTACTGAGTTTATCTTACTGTTATAAAATGTTTTGTTTTCAGGTGACTTAGTCGTGTATGGGGTTGGGGAACTGAAAGCAGTGCGAGGCTTGAACGCGTGAGTCGAAGAAGATGGAAGTTTAGTTGTTAGGAACAAAGTTACTATGAACATTGGATTGAACTAGTTGTGTTATTAAAGTTTGAACAATGTGGAGTTTTTGTATTAATTGTTATTTTGATATCCAGCCTGGTATTTCCAACAAGGAAATACGGCGGCAACACCCCAATTAGGTTCCGCTACCACCTAGGGTTAAGATTAGTAGATAAGAAATGAAATTAGAGCTTTGGAATGTTACAAAGTGGTATCAGACCATAGGTTAACTGAGCTGAAGGCTCGCCTAAAAGACTGTAAAGAGCTAAAAAGCTAAAACTGGTAGACTTAAGGATCGTTCGAAGAGTGAGTGTAGCACGGGGAAGGGGCTGCATATATCTGTATTTAGTGTCAAATAAATGTATGATAATGGTTTGGATGCATATCTTATGTGTACTTCCTTTGTATAGGAATGGAGAGTACTCAGCACTGTAGTTACGTAGGACGTCCTTGTCTGCATGACCGGTTAGCTAATGAGCAGGGTAAGAGTGTGTGGGACCACACACAACATGTGAGGTGGGTGTTAGCCAGATACTTGGAGGATAGGCCCAATAGCTGCTTAGTGATTGAGAATAACCGAGTGGTCTTTCTGTTACTGACCCTGAAGGGGGACCCTGAGTGGTGCTATCGAGTTGATGAGCCGCACCACCGGCTCGTGATTCCTGCCCGTGGGGGAGGTGTTGTTGGTGCGACTAGGAGCCCATGGGGATGGACATAGATGACCTAATAAACTACTTGAGACTAGAAGGACCCCACGACTTGGAGCGTATTCCCACAGCTAGTGAAGAGGATGCCCCACCCCCGAGAGATGGGCTTATAGATGAGGAGAGAGAATCTAAGGAATAAAGAGATGACTCTACTGAGGCGGGACCAATAAAGGAGGCGGACCCTGAGGAAGACCCTAGTTAGAGGGAACCTATGGAGGAGGAAGATTGAGGACCCGAGCGAGGGGGAACCAATGGAGGAAGAGGACACCCCCAGGAAGATTCTGAGGTGAGGGAGGGACAACTGAAGGGAAGTAAAGACCTCAAGGGTGACTCAAGTGAGTGCAAGACAGAGCAGATCGAGGAAGAGAGTCTCGAGGGAGACCATGAAGGGCAAAGGAGGGAGTTCATTATGTAGGATGACCAAATCGGGGGACTTGAGAGCTTGGGAGTAGAGATAGATTCTGATTCTGCGAAGAGGGTGGGCAAGTTTGTGACCAAGATGACTTGCTGGAAGCGAAGCAGATGTGGTCAGATGTGTAGGGGTACTTGTTCACTGGACGTCCCCGACCATTAGAAGCTCATAGCAGTTAGAAAGCTTGTTTTCCTTTCTCTTTCCGTTAGGGCAGTATTGTTAGTTATCTTTCTAATTCTATTATCAAGCCACTATGGCTAATAAATTTATAAACTATGATGTAATGAAAAGTATTAGTGTGGAAAACTTATGATGTTGGAATTCTTTGTAAGCAATAAAATTTCTCCGAATTATCTGAATATCAGCGTTTTCTGTTGTGAAAGATGTGAACTTTGTGACCATAATGCCTATATTATGTGAAATGCATGAGTATGTGATGAAGTGATTGTACCACATGGATGTGGTGAAATGCTGAAATCGAACGCATGTTAAGTGATGTCTGATGCGCTAGTATGTACTGTGCTATTGAACCCCAGTAGTGAGTAGGAAATGAACTACTAGGAAGGGAACTAAACCCAACTTATTTCCCGAACAGGATGGCGAGAAACAACAACGAATCTCAAATCGGATCTCACCATGGTACGAGAGTCCAAGGGAATCAGAAAAAATAAGTTGGCCCTCCGGGAACGGCTGGAGGCCCTGCGCCCTAGGAATGGGAATGGGTCTCACAGCCAGGTGGACGAGACCAATCTGCCTACTGGAGCTGAACTCACCAACTTGTCGCTATTGGAGATACTATAGAAACAAGGGGAGCAGCTGCGACTCTAGAATGAGCAGCTGTAGAGGCTAATGGAGGCTTGGAAGAAAAGGGTCAAGGAGGATAACTCCTATATGTTTAAGAGATTCACGAGCCATCACCCACCTACCTACGATGGAACTCCCAAACCTAAGATTTTTGAGGACTGGATTAGGGGTATGGAGAAGTTGTTCGACGCACTCCAATGCCTGAGGAGTGGAAGGTGGGTTTCATCGTATTTTATTTGAAGGACAAGGCTAACTTATGGTGGGCCACCGTGAGGGAGAGACAACACGAACCCGGATTTGATTGGAACAAGTTCAAGGAAACGATCAATGATCATTTCTACCCTATCTCGCTCCAAAAGGCCAAGGAGGGCGAGTTCATGCAACTGCAGGAGGGGAACATGAGGGTACTCGAGTATGCCTCCAAATTTATGGAGCTCTCACGATTTGCCCCAGTCTTCGTTGCTGATGAAAGGCTAAAGATGAAACGTTTTAAGGCCGGGCTGAACCCCACCATCAAAGAGAGGATGTCAGTACGACAGTACACCTCTTACGTTGACCTATACGACACTGCGGTCGACGTAGAATGGGTGATGAAAGAACGGAGTAACTATTTCAATGAGCAGCGGGGAACTAATAGGAAAGGGGACAACCGGGGTAACATCCAACCGCAAGAGCAATATCGCCGGCCTATCGAGAATTAGTACTCGAACATAGCCTAAGGTAACTTGCAACGCGTGTCGGAAACCGGGTCACTATGCTAGAGAATGTCGCTCAGTGAAGAGGTGCTTTCGTTGTGGAAGCCATCAACATAAGCTTCGGGACTACCCACTTCCTCCACCTTCTATTGGACAAGGGCAAGGCCACTGTCAAGGGCAGCAACCCCAACAACCTTATCATAACAAGGGAGGGTAGGCAACCAACCCCAACCAATAGAACCGGGCACCTCAGCAAGCTCAAGCTCGACCTCCCAACCAACCGCCCCGGAACAATGGGGGCAGAGTCTATGTGATGCGGAAGGAGGAAGCAAAGGATGCTTCTAATGTTGTGACGGGTACTTTCTCTCTCCTAACTTAGCCAGTGGATGTTTTGTTTGATTCGGATCCCACGCACTCATTTATTTCTGTTAAGCTGGTTGAGACCTTAGGACTAATCCCCACCTATAAATCTACATTGCTATCTGTGATTCTCCCTGATGGAAAAACTGTGACGTGTAAGGAGCTATACAAGGGTTGCCCTATCAGAATGTACGAATGTGAATTCCTGGCAGACCTATATAGGTTTGAGCTAATGGATTTTAGGGTTATCTTGGGGATGGAGTGGTTAGCCAAGTATCAGGCTCAGATGGACCGCGGAAGACAAAAAATCACCCTAGAGGGGCCCAATGGGGAGAAGGTAGTGCATAGGGGCTAGAGACCCATGATGGGGGTGATATTGGTGTCGGTAATGAAAGCTCACGAGTTGTTAGGCAAAGGATGTGGGAGATTTCTATGTCACGTAGTGAAAACCGAGGATGCGGAATCCTCCCTAGAGGACATCCCCATGGTGAGGGAATTTCTAGATGTGTTTCCCGATGAAATCCCGAGCATGCCACCCCTTAAAGAGGTGGAGTTTTGCATTGACCTGATCCCTGGAGCCACACGTATCTGTAGGGCACCTTGTCGGATGGCACCGACAGAGTTGAAAGAATTAAAGACACAGCTAGAGGAACTCTTAGAGAATGGGTATATCCGGCCCAGTACATTCCCGTGGGGAGCCCCGGTTTTGTTTGTGAAGAAGAAAGATGGGACCTTAAGACTGTGTATAGACCATTGGGAGCTCAACCAATTAACGGTCAAGAACCGGTACCCCCTGCCCAGGATAGATGACCTATTTGATCAGTTACGGGACGCAGGGACCTTTTCTATAATAGATCTGCGTTTAGGGTACCATCAACTCCGAATCAGGGATGAGGATATATCCAAGACTGCCTTCCATACTCGGTATGGACACCATGAGTTTGTGGTGATGCCCTTTGGCCTCACTAACAACCCGGCAAGATTCATGGACCTTATGAATAGGGTCGTCAAACCCTACTTGGATCAATTCATGGTAGTATTCATAGATGACATCCTAATTTACTTGAGAACCCCAGAGGAGTACACCCACCATCTACGGATAGCCCTGAAAGTATTTAGGAGAAATGAGTTGTACGCCAAATTATCAAAGTGTGAGTTTTGGTTGAGGAAGGTAGCCTTCTTGGGACACATAGTATCCAACAAGGGGGTGTCGATGGACCCCCAAAAGATAGAGGCTGTGACTAATTGGCCCATACCTAAGAACCCGACGGAAGTGAGGAGTTTCTTGGGTCAAATTTGTTCAAAATTTCTCAAAGATTGCCACCCCGCTTACCAACTTGACCAGGAAGGTCACTAAGTGTGAATGGACAGAACAATGTGAGGAAGCGTTCTAGTAGCTTGAAAAGAGGCTGACGAGTGCGATGATACTGGCCTTACCTACTATTGACAAGGATTTCGTAGTATATAGTGATACCTCTCGGAGCGGTTTGGGGTGTGTATTAATGCAAGAGGGTCGTGACATAGCTTATACCTCACTATAATTGAAGACACATAAGCAGAATTACCCGATTCACGACCTGGAGTTAGCGGCGGTCGTGTTTTCACCGAAGATCAGGAGGCATTACCTGTATAGGGTATGTTGTGAAGTTTTCACCGACCACCAGAGTTTGAAATACCTTTTCTCACAAAAGGATCTGAATATGAGGTAGATAAGGTGGCTCGAATTTCTAAAAGACTACGATGTCGATTTCTAATACCATCCCCGGAAGGCCAACGTAGTCGCAAATGCGTTGAGCCGTCGACTGTACCCAACACTGGGCTGCTTGCTAACACTTCCGAGTAAGCTGTGTGAGGAATTTCGGAAGTTAGAACTTAATGTGATTAGCCCGAGGGGTAAACCTATACTTTGTGCCTTGGAAGCGCAGCCGACGCTCCTAAAAGAGATCTGGGTAGCCCAGACTACGTACCCGCAACTCAAATGGATCAGGGAGGAAATATTGGTAGGAAAAGCACTCGGGTTTATAATTCATGAGGATTGCACCATTTGATTTCATAGCCGGGTGTGTGTGCCAGCCGTAGAGGCACTTAAGAAGAAAATCTTAGATGAGGGTCACAATACTCCACACTCGGTACACCCTGGGGAAATAAGCTGTATAAGGACCTAAAGCAGACATTCTGGTGGAGTAACATGAAACAGAAAGTGGTTGATTAAGTGGCAAAGTGCCTAGCTTGTCAAAGGGTGAAGATAGAGCATCAACGACCAGTAGGACTCTTACAATCCCTGGAAGTCCCCGAGTGGAAGTGGGACTCGGTATCCATGGATTTTGTGGTGGGTCTACCTTTAACTCAGCGAAAGAATAACACCATCTGGGTTATCGTGGATAGGCTCACAAAAACCGCGCATTTCATAGCCATGAGAAATACTTGGACCCTGGATCAGTTAGCTCGAGCATACCTCGATGAGATAGTGCGGCTACACAGGGTACCTAGCTTTTTCGTGTCAGATCGGGAAACCAGGTTTCAGTCGGGTTTCTGGCAGAAGCTATAGGAAGCATTTGGGATGTTGTGATGTTTTAATACTATGTTCCACCCAGCTACGGATGGGCAAACCGAATGCACCATTCAAATATTAAAAGATAGGCTAATGGCTAGCGCTTTGGACATTAAAAGTGCGTGGGACAAGCAGCTGGTGCTGATCGAGTTCTCTTACAACAACAGCTACCATACGAGTATTGGCATGGCCTCGTACAAAGCACTGTACGAGGGGAAATGCAGAACACCGCTTTGTTGGCAGGATATTGATGAAGCTTTGACTATTGGACTGGAGTTAATCCAAGCCACTATGGATAAAATAAGAGTGATCCAGGAGCGAATGAGGGCCGCCCAGAGCCACCAGAAGAGCTATGCCGACCGGAGGTGTAGGGCCCTTGAGTTCCAAGTAGGAGATCAGGTATTCCTCTAAGTCTCCCCAACCAAGGGAGTCGCGAGACTTGGGATGGCGGGAAAGCTTAGCCCGAGGTACATCAGGCCATACCCCATCATATAGAGGATTGGGGAAGTAGCTTATCGACCGGAGCTACCGCCCGAACTCCCAAGAGTACACAATGTATTCCACGTATCGCAGTTACGGAAATACACTCCAGATCCCTCACACATAATCGAACCTGATCCTATACAACTCCAGGAAGACCTGTCATACGAGGAACAGCCTGTACAGATCCTGGATCGGTGGGAAAAGCACATCCGTAGGAAGACGGTGCCCCTAGTGAAGGTCCTTTGGGCCAATCATGAGATGTCTGAAACCACTTGGGAGCCGAAGTAGGAAATGCGAGACAAATACCCTCACTTGTTCCCATAACCAGGTGCGTGTAAGTTTCGAGGATAAAACCTTTTAAGCGGGGTAGTATGTCAAACCATGAAAATTCATTTTTGTAATGGTACTGTGTCGCAGCTTAATGAAGTTTCGGGGACGAAACTTTCTTAAGGGGGGTAGTATGTACAACCCCGGAAAAAATCAAATTGGGAGACCTTGTGTCGTAGACCAACCCTCATAATCCAAGTCGTTCTAAACCCCTTTCGCGACGAGTTGTGTTTTCTAAATTTGTCTAAAACATTTATTTATTTACTCGTTTTATTCGGAATATTTTGTTTTCCTCGATTTAAATACTTGCGGGTTATACTTCATAACTCAATAATTTACCCTTTTCATTTACTTTCCCTCCTACATATTTTTTTTTTGAAATTTAAAAATTTTCCCTCCCAAACTCACCCAAATCAACCCTAGAATATGATTTATTTTCTTTCCTTTTTTTTCCATTTTCTTCCTTTCCTTTTGTTTTTCTCTTTCTTTTTTTTCCTTTTCCTTTCCCTTGGCCAACCGGTCCCCCTAGAAAACCGTAAGTCATGGCAGCCCCCCTTACATTATTTCTCTTCTCTTTCTCTCTCTCTTTCTCTCTCTCCCTCTCCCTCTTGCAGCCACGCCACCACCGGACCACCACCCACACTGCCCCCTCCCTTGGTGGTAAGTGGGGTGCGCCCCATGCATGAGTACCCTAAGCCCTTTGTGATTTTTTTACAAACATCATGGTTTATGCGAATTTAAAGTGGAAAGCATTAAACTTTATTCGTTTTATTATTGTTTTTAGATTTGAAACATGAAGGGATTGACAATCAAATCGTTTCCTTACCGAGTTTACATCAAGTGGGTGTGCAACGTTTATTTGTATTCTCGCTATGAAATCGTAGTTTTTTTCCTTGACTTAGGCGACTTGGGTGAGGGGGAAGTATCGTTAGATTCACAAGGGATTGTCACGTGTATTAACGATGTGATTATGGAGGCGAAAAGAGCGGAACTCGGGTTGAAAATTGATAAAAACGTGCTACTGGTTAGGGACAGAAAATTATGCATCTTTAAAAATTTAGTCCTATCGATCTGCTGGCCTATAATTCGTGAAAATTTGAGGGTATATGGCCCCAAGCGTCCTCTACGCTACGACTTTTGAATCGATGGATTTTGATGTGTATCAAAGAGTTATGGCCTGTTTATGGGAGACTATCGGGACTGGGATAATCAAGGATAGTTTGTATGTTTTCGGGTTTTCGGCCTAGATACTGAGAGAATTGGCAAAAACCCAAAACATGAAAGTTGTAGACGACAAGCCTCTCTTTTCATAATGGGCAAGAATGTGAGTTTTAGACATTGGGTGTAAAAATTATGGGCTCAGAAGTCGGGTTAGGAAATTTGGATTGGGTCTATTGGGCTGGAAAATGGGCTGTAACTACGGCAACTTTGAAAATTCACCCAGGGTGGGTCGATGAGCCAAAATTCGTCAAATTTTTATGGTGGATGCCTCGGGATGGGTCACATACCTTGTTTTGGAATCGTGCCGATTGGGGTAGCGTGGCTCAAGTTATAGCCAGTTTACCATGGACTGTCCACACCAGGATAGTTAGTGAAACTACTAAAATAAGTGAAAAAATGACCTAGTTTGGGATGGAACTGGGCGAAACCTTGAACATGACAGGGGTAGAGGACAACCCGAAGTTTCAGGATTGGGCTAGGAATCTTAAATTGGACATCTGGACCAGAAGTTATGGCCTCTGGAAGGTGGGTAAGGTTCTAGCCGAGTCTAGACCTTAGTTTGTGCCTAAATTGGGGGGCCTAAAAGCATGGGTAAAATTTTACAAAATTTTGGAAGTAAGAAAAGGACTAGGGGGTAATTCATTTGAGTTTAGACTGAGTGTGGGATATATGTTGGTCTAGGTGCGGAGCCGTAAGTCAGATTAGTAACCAAGCCCATAAATTGTACGGTATCCAAGTAACAATCATGCCCTAACTCTTCCCTGCGTTGTTTGCAACTGTGTGTGCGTTGAACATAGTAAGAACTGTCCTGTTATTGATTTAAAGGAATAATAGCATGAGTTAACTGAATGGAACGGCGTTGCAAAATCTGTATGACGTGACATGCTATGTAATTGAGACCTTGTCATGTTTTGCTACAAATGTCTATTTTACTGCTGCGGGCTTCTAATTGGAGGAAGTGGCTGGGATTGAATGAACTTACTTATGGTAAGTCGGTCTCTAATAAGGAGAAATGAAATCAATAACTGCAAAGGCTGAGTTATATGAGATTTATCTGACTATGTTGAATTGAAGGTCACTAGCCTTTCCCGGGAAACTAGTGCATGCATGTGAGCGGCCACGTGCTCTGCCAAGACGTGGGCCAGGTTAGCGGTAACCATCCCTGTTGGTGGTAGGCTAGGAAAGGGTTAAGCGGTAACCGCCTGAGTGACGGTAGGCCAGGAATGAGTTAAGCGGTTGCGTTGAACCGAAACGTAGGCCATGAGACCTAGTGGAGTCGCTCACCTAAAATCGGACTGTTGTGTTTGGACAATAAACTATGAACTTACATCTCTGAGAACTGGTAACCATGGAAAGCTATGTTAAAGAGGAAAGTGTCTTGGGAGTCTTATTGTTTTTCCTACCCCATTAAAATGTTTCCAAAATGAATTTGTGTGTGTAGTTGAATGTTAGGGGTGATTGTTTACTGAGTTTATCTCACTTTTATAAAATGTTTTGTTTTCAGGTGACTTAGTCGTGCATGGGGTTGGGGAACTAAAAGTAGAGTGAGGCTCGAACGCGTGAGTCGAAAAAGATAGAAGTTTAGTTGTTAGGAACAAAGTTACTATGAACATTGGATTGAACTAGTTGTGTTATTAAAGTTTGAACAATGTGGTGATTGAAACAATATTGAGGATTTTTGTATTAATTGTTATTTTGATATCCAGCCTGGTATTTCCAAGAAGGAAATATGGCGGTAGCACCCCAATTAGGCTCCACTGCCACCTAGGGTTAAGATTAGTAGATAAGAAATAAAATTAAAGCTTCAGGGTGTTAGCCAGATACCTGGAGGATATGCCCAATAGCTGATTGGTGATTGAGAACAACAGAGTGGTCTTTCTGTTACTGACCTTGAAGGGGGACCCTGAGTGGCGCTATCGAGTTGATGAGCTGCACCCCCGGGATCGTAATCCCCGCCCATAGAGGAGGTGTTGTTGGTGCGACTGGGAACCTATGGGGATGGACATAGATGACCTAATAAACTACTTAAGACTGGAGGGACCCCACGACCTGGAGTGTATTCCCACAGCTAGTGAGGAGGATGCCCCACCCCTTGGAGATGAGCTTACAGATGAGGAGAGAGAATCTAAGGAAGAAGGAGATGACCTTACAAAGGCGAGACCAATAGAGGAGGAAAACCCTGAGGAAGACCCTAGTTAGAGGGAACCCATGGAGGAGGAAGATCAAGGACCCGAGCGAGGGGTAACCAATGGAGCATGAGGGTCCTGAGGAGGACCCCGAGGACGATTCCGAGGTGAGCGAGGGACAGCTGATGGGAAGTAAAGACCTCAAGGGAGACTCGAGTGAGTGCGAGACAGAGCAGATCGAGGGAGAGAGTCCCGGGGGAGACCATGAGGGGAAAGGATGGAGTTTATTATGCCGGATGACCAAAACAGGGGACCTGAGAGCTTGGGAGTAGAGGTAGATTCTGCGAAGAGGAGGAACGAGTTTGTGACCAAGATGACTTGCTGGAAGCGGGGCAGATGTGGTCGGATACGTAGGGGTACTTGTGCACTGGACGCCCTCGACCTGTAGAAGCTCATAGCAGTTAGAAAGCTTGTTTTCCTCTCTCTTTCCGTTAGGGCAGTATTGTTAGTTATCTTTTTGATTCTGTTATCAAGCCACTATGGCTAATAAAGTTATAAATTGTGATGTAATGAAAAGTATTAGTGTGGAACACTTATGATGTTGGAATTCTTCGTAAGTAATAAAATTTCCCTGAATTATCTGAATATTAGCGTTTTCTATTATGAAAGATGTGAATTTTGTGACCATGATGCCTATATTATGTGAAATGCATGAGTATGTGATAAAGTGATTATACCACATGGATGTGCTGAAATGCTTAAATCGAACACATGTTAAGTGATGTCTTATGCACTAGTATGTACTATGTTGTTGAGCCTTGGTAGTAAGTAGGAAATGAACTATTAGGAAGGGAACTAAACTATTAGGAAGGGAACTAAACTCAACTTATTTCCCGAACAGGATGACAGGAAACAACAACGAAGCTCAAACTGGATCTCACCATGGTATGAGAGTCCCTGGGAATCAGGAGGTTAACATGTCGGCCCCCTGGGAACGGCTGGAGGCCCTGCGCCCTAGGAATGGGAGTGGGTCTCGCAGCCAGGTGGACGAGACCAATCCGCCCACTGGAGCTGAACTCACCAACTTGTTGCTATTGGAGATGCCACAGAAACAAGGGGAGTAGCTATGACTCCAGAACGAGCAGTTGGAGAGGCTAATGGAGGCTCGAGAGAAAATGGTCAAGGAGGATAACTCTTATATGTTTAAGAGATTCGCGAGCCATCACCCACACACCTACGATGCCGCTCCCGACCCTAAGACTTTTGAGGACTAGATTAGGGGCATGGAAACGCTGTTCGATGCACTCCAATGCCCTAAGGAGTGGAAGGTGGGTTTCACCGTATTCTATTTGAAGGACAAGGCTGACTTATGGTGGGCCACGGTGAGGGAGAGACAATACGAACCCGGATTTGATTGGAACAAGTTCAAGGAAACGATTAATGATCATTTCTACCCTATCTCGCTCCAAAAGGCCAAGGAGGGCGAGTTCATACAACTGTAGCAGGGGAACATGAGCATACTCGAGTATGCCTCCAAATTTATGGAGCTCTCATGATTTGCCCCAGCCTTCGTAGCTGACGAAAGGCTAAAGATGAATCGGTTCGAGGCCGGGCTGAACCCCACCATCAAAGAGAGAATGTCAGTACGACAGTACGCCTCTTACGTTGACCTATAGGACACTGTGGTCAAACATAGAACAAGCGATGAAAGAACGGAGTAACTATTTCAACGAGTAGTGGGGAACTAACAGGAAAGGGGGCATGTCGGGAATCAGTACTCGAATAGTAGTAATCGGGGAGGCCAGCACACTAATGCACGGCCTAAGGTAACCTGCAACGCGTGTGGGAAACCGGGTCACTATGCTAGAGAATGACGCTTGGTGAAGAGGTGCTTTCGTTGTGGAAGCCATCAGCATCAGGTTCGGGACTGCCCACTTCCTCCACCTCCTACTGGACAAGAGCAAGGAAACGGTCAAGGGCAAGGGCAAGGGCAGCGACCCCAACAACCTCATCAGAACAGGGGAGGGCAAGCGGCCAACCCCAACCAGTAGAGCTGGGCACCTCAGCAACCTCAAGCTCGACCTCCCAACCAACTGCCCTGGAACAATGGGGGTAGAGTCTATATGATGCGGAAGGAGGAAGCAGAGGATGCTTCTAATGTTGTGATGGGTACTTTCTCTCTCCTAACTCAGCCAGTAGATGTTTTGTTTGATTTGGGTGCCACGCACTCATTTATTTCTGTTAAGTTGGTTGAGACCTTAGGACTAATCCCCACCCGTAAATATACATTGCTATCTGTGATTCTCCCCGATGGGAAAACTTTGACGTGTAAGGAGCCATACGAGGGTTGCCCGATCATAATGTACAAATGTGAATTCCTGGTAGGCCTATATAGCTTTAAGCTAACGGATTTTGCGGTTATCTTGGGGATGGACTGGTCAGCTAAGTATAAGGCTCAGATAGACTGCCCAAGACGAAAAATTACACTAAAGGGGCCCAATGGGGAGAAGGTAGTGCATAAGGGCTAGAGACCTAGGATGGGGGTGAAATTGGTGTCGATAATGAAAGCTCACAAGTTATTAGGCAAAGGATGCGAGGGATTTCTGTATAATGTAGTGAAAACCGAGGATGCGAAGTCCTCCCTGGAGGACATCCCCGTGGTGAGGGAATTTCATGATGTGTTTCCCGATGAAATCCCCAGCATGCCACCCTTTATAGAGGTGGAGTTTTGCATCGACCTGATCCCTGGAGCCACACCTATCTGTAGGGCACCTTATCGGATGACACCGATAGATTTGAAAGAATTAAAGACACAGCTGGAGGAACTCTTGGAGAAGGGCTATATCCGGCCTCGTACATCCCCTTGGGGAACCCTGGTTTTGTTTGTGAAGAAGAAAGAAGGGACCTTAAGACTATGTATAGACTACCGGGAGCTGAACAAATTAACGGTCAAACATCTCTACCTCCTGCCCAAGATAGATGACCTAATTTCGTAGTGTATAGCAATGCCTCTTGGAGCGGTTTTGGGTGTGTATTAAAGCAAGAGGGGCATGTCATAGCTTATGCCTCAAGACAATTGAATACACGCGAGCTGAATTACCCGACATATGACCTAGAGTTAGCGACGGTCGTGTTTGCGCTGAAGATTTGGAGGCATTACTTGTATGGGGTACGCTGTGAAGTTTTCATCGACCCCCAAAGTTTGAAATACCTTTTCTCACAGAAGGATCTAAATTTGAGGTAGACAAGGTGGTGGTGTTGAACATGTATTTGTCTATGAGGCATTACCTGTATGGGGTACGTTGTCAAGCACAGTTTGTATGTTTTCAGATTTTCAGCCTAGATAGTGAGAGAATTAGCAAAACCCCAAAACACGAAAGTTATAGAGGACAAACCCTCTTTTTGGAATGGGCAAGAACTCGAGTTTTGGACATCGAGTGTAAAAGTTATTGGGCTAGGAAGTCGGGTTAGGAAATTTGGACCGGGTTTGCTGCGCTGAAGAATGGGCTGCAACTACAGCAACTTTGAAAATTCACCTAGTGTGGGTCGGTGAGCCAAAAATTGTAAAGTTTTTATGGTGGATGCCTCGGGATGGGTCGCATAACCTTGTTTTGGAATCGGGCCGATTGGGGTAGCGTGGCCCAAGTTATAACCAGTTTACCATGGACTATCCAGACCAATACAGTCAGTGACACTGCTAAAATAAGTGAGAAAATGACCTAGTTCGGGATGGAACCGGGCGAAACCTTGAACATGATAGGGGTAGAAGACAACTCAAAGTTTCTAGATTGGGCTAGGAATCTTAAATTGGACATCGGGACCGGACGTTATAGCCTCTGGAAGGGGGGCCATATTCTGGCCGAGTCTGGACCTTAGTTTGGGCCTAAATAGGGGGCCTAAAAGCATGGGTAAAATTTTATAAAATTTTTTAAGTAAGAGAGGGACCAAGGGGTAATTCATTTGAGTTTAGACTGAGTGTGGACTATGTGTTGGCCTAGGTGAGGAGCAGTAAGTCAAAATAGTAACCGAGCCTGTAAATTGTACGGTACCTAGGTAACAATTATCCCCTAACCCTTCCCCACGTTGTTTGCAACTGTGTGTACATTGAACATATTAAGAATTGTTCTGTTACTAATTTAAAGGAATAATAGCATCAGTTAATTGAATGGAACCGCGTGGCAGAATCTGTATGACGTGATATGCTATGTAATTGAGACCTTGTCATGTTTTGCTAGAAATGCCTATTTTACTGCTGCGGGTTTGTCATTGGGGAAAGTGGTTGGGATTAAATAAACTTACTTATGCTAAATCGGTCTCTAATAAGGAGAAATGAAATCAATAACTGTAAAGGATGAGTTGAGTGAGATTTATTCTGACTATATTGAATTGAAGGCCATTAGCCTTCCACGGGAAACTAGTGCATGCATTTGAGCAGCCACGTGCTCTGCCGAGAAGTGGGTCAGGTTAGCAGTAACTATCCTTGTTGGTGGTAGGCCAGGAAAGGGTTAAGCGGTAACCGCCTGAGTGGCGGTAGGCCAGGAACAAGTTAAGTGGTTGTGTTGAACCGAAACGCATGCCATGAGACCCAGTGGAGTCGCTCACCTAAAATCGGACTATTGTGTTTGGACAATAAACTATTAACTTACATCTCTGAGAACTGGTAACCATGGAAAGCTATGTCAATGAGGAAAGTGTCTTGGGAGTCTCGTTGTTTTCCCTGCCCCATTAAAATATTTTCAAAATGAATTTGTGTGTATAGTTGGCTGTTAGGGGTTAGTTAGTTTATCCTTCTTTTATAAAATGTTTTGTTTTTAGGTGACTTAGTCATGCATGGGGCTGGGGAACTGAATGTAGAGTGAGGCTCGAACGTGTGAGTCGAAGAAGATGGAAGTTTAGTTCTTAGGAACAAAGTTACTATGAACATTGGATTGAACTAGTTGTGTTATTAAAGTTTAAACAATGTGGAGATTGAAACAATATTAAGGATTTTTGCATTAATTATTATTTTGATATCCAGCCTGGTATTTCCAAGAAGGAAATACGGCGGTAACATCCCAATTAGGTTCCGCTGCCACCTAGGGTTAAGATTAGTAGATAAGAAATGAAATTAGAGCTTCGGGGTGTTACAGTTTCACAAGCAACATTACCTAAAGGCATATGATTTTGCATTAGAGCCACTAAATGGTCCATATCGGTGGCCTAAATCATCAAATCCCCCAATCTATGCTCCTCCTGCTAGAACACCAATTGGTGGTAGACCACCAAAGAAAAGAAGAAGAGAGATAGGTGAGACAAAACAAAGTCGCCGCAAGTTGTCCAATAAGGGAAAACAGAAAAAAGGTGAAATTTGTGGACAGACATGTCATAATAAAAGTAAATGTGTTGTTGTTGGCAATGGTAATTTTTCTCAAGGTCAAGGCAATAGAAATCAAGGAACACGGAAGAAGAAGGCAAGAAATGAATATCAACAAACTAATCATGTGAGCCACTCGAAATCTCATAAATATTTAATTTATGAGTTATTTTTGCCGTCTTGGTTGGATGAGCATGAGAAACTACTTTTACAACTACTTCTTCTGTAGTTGTTCTGTATATTGATCATCTGCCATGCTGATTTGGTCGTTTATCTCTCAAGAATATGATTAGCTTTGTATTGGCCTTCAATATGTTATGGCTATCCTGTGTTATAAGGATTTTAGTTCCATCATTTGTGTGTAGATGCTAGTACAAGACCATATGCAAGCCTGTGACTATAGAAGACTAGATGCATGCGAGTCCGGAGAACATGTAAGTATGCATGCCTTTTTTTTAAAATTTTTTTATATTATTTAAAAGTTTTTTCAAGTTTTAGGTTTGTTTGAGCAGGGACACTATAATGACATCTACTTCGTCACTCAAGTGAGCTCAACATCAGGTTTGTTGCCTGATCCCTCATATATATTTGTCCAGACCATTTTTATTCCATATCGTCCTAATCTCCTAAGGTCAATCAAACTACCATTCAAGCTTGCTATTTTAGTGTTAATCATGTTTGATAGGTTCTCTTGATTTATTTAATACTTTTGGATGAGCATACCCAAAATGAAAATCTCAATACACAGTGACATCTAATTTACAATTGGGTTTGATTCTCCTCAGGTGGTCTACATTTTGGCTAGATAGCTTCTTATACCTCCAATCACAAGATGAACAAGATTTTGGCATTTTGAGTATCAATTGGCTTATTTAGGTGTGTTGCTTAGTTTTTCGAATGATTTTTATGTGGTGGTGTTGAACATGTATTTAACTATTTATTGCAATAGAAAGTATTCTTTTGGAGGAATGGATTTGACAAGTAATTGTAAGGTGATATATTGTAAATCTTTTAAAAGGTGGAATATATGTTGTAAATGATCATGTGATTAATTGGAGGATTTTATTAGCGGGTGGTGTCAATTTATATGGAATTAAAGGGGATGGAGTTTGTTTTGGACTCTCCCCCAAATGTTCTTAATCTTTTGTGACATGAATGTTTGAAAGCACTACAGCTTAGAACTCCATTGAAATAGGGCATGGCGATTGTTAATCTCAGATCATCATTTATTGTATATCATGGGTCTTTTTAGCTTTTTTTGATAAATTATATGTGATTTAGCAGTTTTGAATTGCAAGAAAAAAGAATAGAGTCCTTGATAGTATCTTGTAAAATTTAGTGAGGTTCTTACTGGCTTGTAAAATGCACCAGAGGTCCTAGACGACTTGTTAAAATGAAAACGAGGTCCTGTCAGGACCATTCTCTTGTATATTATTAGAGCATTCCCAGCAGAATTTCAGTTTTTGGAACTTTGGCCTGCCACGTCAGCAAAAGTTTCACAATTTTGGAACT
Organism: Selenicereus undatus; assembly: GCA_017589665.1. Lineage (NCBI taxonomy): Eukaryota > Viridiplantae > Streptophyta > Magnoliopsida > Caryophyllales > Cactaceae > Selenicereus > Selenicereus undatus. The sequence goes on from JACYFF010031957.1 coordinate 45,019,348, forward strand.
TGCATTCCATCACTTCTCCAACCTATGGAACTCAATTTTAATCATCCAATAAAAATATTTTTCATGGACCCACCTTATAACATACAACCTATTTTTTAAATCATTTAAAAATTATATACTTACCTCAAAAAAAAAAAAAAAATGAACAGTGACACGCGGGGAGACACGCACAGATGTGCTACCCCGCGTGTCACACGCGTTTCCACGCCGCTGGGGAAGCAACTTTGGCACGCAGCAGACACGCGGGCCCCACCACTTACCTCACGTGCCAGCCACTGCCAGTGCTCTTATAGTGAGGGACTAGCAAAGATTATTTAGCAAAAATGTTGTAGGCGTGAAGCTTGGTACGCTTAATGACGAGCGAGAAAGAAAATTAGAATAGCGAAAAAAAATTAAAACAATTCTTACTTTTCGAGCTACCATAAGGTTAGTAATACTTAGTTCAAAAGACAAAAGAAGTAAGAGACAACTCGTCCAGATGGCTACTTGCGGCCTTTACTTGCGACCTTCACTACTCCAGTAATATGACTTATTCAATTCAACTAACTTGCTTCCTACGGATAATGATGGCCATAACTTAGAGAAACCAACTAAAGATTAACCTCCTAACATCCCTCTTGCACAAGGAAGAAGAATGAGGTTCACATACTAGTACTTAATATGCTCTTATAACCCTTGATGAAAGAGCCTTAGAGAATCAAATACGTTACATGAATATGCTCACTATAGCCCGACCACTAATAGGGAGAGTATTTCCCTCAAATCATTGCATCCTATTTTCTATGCTCACTCAATTACCATTAGCAATTAATATACAAAACTATCCTAAATTTCACATAACTGTCATAATAACGCTTGCTTTGCATTCATCAAACATATTACAGTGATTAATTAGTGTAACATCAGAGGACCTAATCAAAGCTAATTCCTAAACTGCTTGCCTTCACTGGATATACTATAAGAAGAGATGTTATTATCAAGCAACAAGCATCATAGAAAGATTAGCATAATCCATCTAGAAACTCAAGCTCCCTAATCTAGGAAAGAAGACAAGGAAAGAATTTCTTCTTCATACTAGTATTTTGATCACCCGATCCTTGCCTGTGGGATGTGCACATGAACTATTATCTAAGTGGTATGCTTTCTATTTCAAGTAGCAGTTATTATCTCTGGCTCTTATAACGAAAGCGAGGAGGTCAATAAATCTTTCTAGAAAAAGGTGTCATTGAGCGCTTTAGTCTTCTATTTAAGGTAAGTAATCCAGGGAATCCCTCCTGTCTATAGGGGTGTTCAAAAATATCTATAACCAATAACTAAACCAAAAACCTACTACCCGAATCAAAATCTCGGTACCTGAACCGAAATATTTGAAAATTTTGGTTTAGGTACCCGAACCAATGCTTTTTTCGGTTTATTAGTTCGGGTATAGTTCGAACATTTTGAGAATTAGGGTACCCGAAAAATCGAAGCTTTTTTAAAATTTTTTTCAAAACTGCTTTAATATCATCCCTTCCCTAAAGACCTTGTAAGTTAAATATTCCCAAACCCAAAGAAGGCAAGTACTTTGACTTCATTACATTGTTTTATTTGAATGCGTTGAGCATGAATATGATGTTAACCAACCTATGCCTTATGAAAGTATGAATTAATTGAAATGTGAATGTTGATAAAATATTGGGATTGCCATATTGTATAATAATTGTGTAGGTAAATTAGGATTACCTGAGCGCGAAAGCTCGGTTGCCTAGATCTTACGCTTGCTTGACTACTACCCACGAAACGGTGGCTACTAGAGTCACCAGTGAACCACACTCCAAACCCGAACCTCTAGGATGGTTAGGCAGTGAGGGGGAAGGACAGAGAAAATTAGGGAATAGCTCTTATTTGCTGTGTTTCTATGTCTTATACACATACACACACCTCCGTTTTATAGTTACATAATCCTATAACGGATACCAGACTTAATGGCAGATTAATACATAATTAATCCCCTTGTAACTGCCGAATTAATGGGGTAATTTAATCCTGTGTGACCGTTACAGGTCAATAGCTCCCCCTCCGTCACACAGACCTTAAATCTCATATCTCTCTGCCAACATATTCCCTCACGCTTCATATTGGGAATGGAGCGTGCGACCAAACCTGAACACATCGGTGTTACATCAAGTCACCATCTAACTGACGTAACACCTCCAAGAAGACCAATACCCCGAATCATTCAAAAGTATCACCAACGGCACACACTGTCCCTATATGTCTGACATATCAAATGATTATATACTGAATATAATCGCCCGGGCTTGATATGGTGATGAGAAATGATTCTTCCTTAGACAATTAAAATAATTCATCTTAGTATAACTGCTTTCCTAATGTGTTCCGCTGGCCCGTATACATCTTGGCCGTTGGATAACACATTAAGGTAGCAACATCATACTTAGACTTCATATTATAACTCTAAGTCCAAGGGTATTACCAATGAAGGTCACACAGTGACAAGGTCAGGGAACACACTTGTCACCCATCAAATAGGTCGACATATAGCACACACAGTATGAAGGTGTGTCATGGCATCGCTCCAACTAAGTTACGTTGGGCATGTCACTCTTCTATGCCATGCGAATTGTAAGTCTGGCTTTTACACAAAAAACCAACCTGAGTTGCTAGATTAACATACACAATGTTAACCACAACACTCAATATTCGGCTATAAGGCTTCAATATGAAAATTTATTTCATATTCGACTCTCTCGAGTCTTATCTTAGTCTCACTAAGGCGACTATATTCTTCCATTCATACACACCTGGTATGAGTAATCAATATTGCACACCTAGTGCCAATATAATTCAGCCTCATCCTGCCCGCTACTCAAGCGTCAGGGTGATTGCCTGTGTGACAAGGTCAATCTGAAGCCTGGTGACATTACAATATGCCTTATAATGTACTCACATATTTATGAATATCTGAAAAGACACATCATTCTTTGTTTCATAAATATTCAATACAAGAGTACATATGTCTATCATACACTTAGATACATCTAAGAATTAAACGTTATGAATTCCTGAACTCAACAAATGAGCCTTGAACGCATCACTAGGAATAGGTTTAGTCAAGCGAACATAATCACCCTGTTAGTCTATATATACCTCATGGCATTACTTTTTAATCTCTATGGTAACAAGATACACAATCTTTCCATAGTTAAAATTACCGTGCAGTTTTTTGATCCTTACTGCACCATAACATGGCTCCCCCACTTAGGGTGAAGACATGTCCCAGGGCTCGACCTAGACTCATCCGGGTCACCACCTCAACCGATATTTCAGTATCCTCTTAACTTAGTTAGTAATACCACGAAGGTAGCGCTTGATTCTCTTGACGATTTGCCAACCAGCAAGTCTTGGGTTACTTTGATAACAACTTATCAAACTAACCGCAAAGCAATGTCAGGTCATGTACACAACATGACTTACATTAAGCTTCCTACGACACTAGCGTAGGGACGTCGTTCATCGTCTCCATTTTATCATCTGTATTATGCAATTGAACAAGACTCAAGGTTAGACTCTTTTCAACTAGAGTGTCTACAGTTTAGGGATTGTAAATCCAAAATACGTTCCAAGATATTTGGATAAATGCTCCTTGGGACGGATTTGGATTACTTCCACTGCTAGGACATACCTAGCTTCACCGATGCCCTTCAACCCAAAATATAAGATGACTACCTTTAGTAGCTCATTGTGAACATCTCAAAGTCCACACGGACAACCAGGGCTAGGAGTATAAGAGTCTAAGCTCATCGATTAAACCATCTACCCAACGTGTTATCTTAAAACCTCATAGAAGACTTACGCCAGAGTGGTGGTGGATCAATAAGTTCTTAAACCTCGGTCTTGACATTGAGGTCATCTCATCCCTCATGGGATGCATTCACTCTATGTGAGTTGGTGAATAAATCACCTCTTGATAAAAGGTAGGTACCTCATCTTCCAAGGAAGTGCATAGGAAAACACCTTCTTCCATGCCCATTCCTTTGGATCCTGGGACCTTCATAATTTGTCTGCCTAATTGAGAAATCCCTCCCCCTTTCTCTAAGAGGTATGGGACCAGGAATCCCTCCCCCTTTCTCCAAGAGGTATGGATTCCTGAGCATGGAAAGAACTAACCACTATCCATTGGATGTGCGGGATCCTAAACGTGTAGACGAACTGCATGTTTAGGAACTAGAGAGTGAGGGTAAACCTCATTCTCAAGTTGACTCTCCTAAAAATTTGGAGATTGAGGACGAATCTCATTCTCCTAGACAGACAAACCTTCACTATTGTACCATCCTCGGTGCCGAAGTAAGAATTCAAATCCTCCCCCTCACCAAGAGATGATTGAAGGTCTTCTTGTAACGCATACAATTGAGGCCTTTTTAAATTCAACTAAATGCTAAGGAACTCATCCCTAACAAAATCGACATTGCGGAATTCTTCACAGAGAAGATATTCATGATCTCAATTGGTTCGAAGAGTTCAAATACTCTATTCCAAAAAGCGTCATGCCACCGCTATAAAGTATATGAACACATCAAATACCTAACAGCAGTGAGATGATAGGTACACATACCTATGTTATGACTGAATCATCGTTCCATGATGTGCTGTTACATTCATGGTCCTGCAAATGTAGTGAGTGAATGGACTCCAAGGGACTTGATGTCCTCGAAACCTTACAAAAAGATTTCATACTTTCTTTACGCGCTGGACTCACATCTGGCAACTTAAGCCTAGTGAGTTCATGTTAAAAGACTATCTTTAGCAAGTTTGTTAACTCTACCTTGACCCTCATGGTCAAGTCGAGCATGCCTAAAACAAAGTAAAAAATAAGGTAAAGATGGAAGATGCCTTGTTTCGTCCATAACATTGAAAACACCTGTTAATGTGTCATGGACAAACTAATTGCCATTGAAACTTAAGACATCTTATCCAAAATTAAAGAGAAAGCTAATCTCATAAACAAAAGACTCAAGGGAACATGGCACCCCAAGTGCATAATGAGCATCGTGAAGAAGTAAGGAATTCTCCTCACGGAGATATGTCCTTAACGTTAAGGACACCTTCTTCACGGTCGTTACCAAAAACGAAAATTTGTGAACCCGTAGCATAGCGATGAAAGTTTACGACATCAACTCGTTCCAAAATATGTGCTTAGTTGCTCCCATGTTTACAATCCACTGAGGATCATAATGGGCAACTAATGCTTGGGAGCACACATATTATATAGGACCAAATGTGAAAGAAAGTACCTTAATCGACTTAGGACAATCCCCAGGGTAAGGTCCCTAATTTCCATATTTATAGCACTCACACATGCTATTTAGCCTCTCTATATATCCCTTAGCCTTTTTCGCTTATGCAATACCAACTTCAGATCAAGAATTTTATGAGGAAATTAATCTAAATGAACCTAATGTTAAACTAATCCCACGTATACTCAACAGTGGGATAAGTTTTGGTTCCCTCAATAGATCGTCATTGATGCAATACAAAAAGTATAGCATATTAATCGATCCATTCTCGAACCATTGTTGGTATGCATTTAAATTTTCTCGATACTGCTCATTAACAGTACCATCTTTGCCATTCAAGGAGACTTAGAACCCGACGAATGTGCTAACACTTCACACTTACTCAGAAGAAACTGAATCTTCTAACAGTTTTTTTTTTTTTTTATCATAGTCAGTGCTATCAAGTTCTACATTGGTAAACAAATTACCAACCACATGTTAATTGTCATATCTGAAAGTATATATTAAGAGATGGACATTAGGCATATTTTCTAATAATCAAATTATAAAAAACTTCATCATTCATGTCACATGATCGAAAATTTCGCTAAGCTCATAATCATCACATACAAACACGAATTAGAAATTTCTATAATTTAATTATCTCACTTTTCCATAAAACAAAATTTATGAATAAAGTTAAACTAATTAACTCTTTAGAGATATCACAAAGATGTTGAGTTTAATCATGCAAAACAAATTTACATGAAACTGTACCATTATATAAAACGAATTTATATAACTACTAATATGTCATATAACACTCTATCAATGACATATCAACCAGGAAATTCAAATTATTATATAAAACATAATATATAATAAAATGAGTCTATATTGCGAAATATATTCGATTAATAACATGTTACAAAAGAAATACGTTATAGCCCAAGGAACATTATGTAAGACACATTTATATAATTATAGGTGACATGAAACTTATTCAAATGCCACTCGCAAATTATAAAAGACATTCATAATTTTATAAATTTAGATTTTATGAAACGGATTCATAAAATACAATTAAATTACATAATTAATAGGAACATGAAACAAATTCATATCCGCTAATTTTGGGCTAGAATAAGTGCCAAAACAACTAGCAAATATGTTACAACTCATGTGGTTCGTATATATATAAAACACATTTATATAGAGCTAGTTGTTGGTGATTAACATGAAACATATTCATTTAATCGAACGCAACGAAATTGTAACATGAAATAAACTCAAATATTAATCGTAGTTTATATAAAACAAATCCATATAATATAATTTAAATGAAACGAATTCAAAGTAAAAATCGGAATTTATATGAAACATATTCATATGATATTGCAAATTTAATTTCATGAAACGAATTCATAAAATATTCAATTACCCTATATAATAACATGAGACTTATTCATGTATAGCTAAATCTATCATTTTATTAACCAGGGCAATGACAGTACAATTCACTAACTCACAATTACGCATGTTTTTGCATCAAATCATGAAACATATTCATGTAATTTCAATCCAATTGATTATTTATCAGTTACTTGGCATGAAAATTTCAAGTTGATAAGCATATAAAACGAATTTATATGCAGCATTAAACATATTAATGTTTTAATGTTTTTATAACGAATTCATGCATTTAGAATTGAAACTGAATCAAAATTTGGATTTAACGAATGAATTAACTGCATGAAACTTTATCAACTTGTACACATCACATATATTGTTTGAAATATAAGACAAATTTATATTTCAATTGGGCATGTGATAAATATTAAATGCATTAATATTTAGTGACAAGTTCACACAATCAAGACTAATTTGAAATTGCAAATTTAAACATATATATGAAACAAATTTATATTTCTCCATTAACAAATCACATGCTGGCTGAAATATAAAACAAATTTATACTTCAATTAGACATGTACATAATATTAAACACATTAATATTATGGTAACAATTTGTTGTTTAAAATATAAAACTAATTTATATTGACATAAATATTAAGCATATTAATATAACAATGCCAATTTCATATATTCAAAACTAATTTGAATTATATGAACATGAACCACATTTAAAAAAAAAAAAACTGTCAGATCCAAATAATAAAAAGAGTCCAAAATCGAGACACACTCGGTGCCTTTTAACCCTCGGTTGTCTCTCTCTTTTAACCCTTGCCTCTCTCTCTCCTCTTTACCCCACGACTCTTTCTCTCTCTTCTTTAGCTCTCAACCCTGATGGCTGCTCTCGGCACTCAGCTGAGACATTAGTCTTTCAATTCGGCCTCGACTTCGCCGTGCTCCCAGGCGGCCATGGTCGCCTTCGGTTCGAGGAATGGCGTCTAGAGACCGCCATACAACCCAAGTGATGAATTCGCCACACATGCGCCGTGTTTACGAGCCTCATTTCTTCAATTTACTCATCCTCCGATGAAAACACCACCACCATCGTGTAGATCGGCCGCCGGCGAATTGCCAGAAGCCGTCCATTTGCGCAACGCGCCACTCAGGCGGCTGCGCGTGTGGCACACGCGCCACTCTGTTCGGTTTTTTGGGTGGTCGTTCAACTGGAGGACGTAGATTGGCGAAATTGAAGGCTAACTGGAGGAAGAAAAAGGCCAAAAGTCGTCTTCGTCGGCGGCGCGTGACCCACACGCGCCACCCCTCCAGGCAATTCTGATGGGTCTCGGGTATATCTGTTTGTCCATTTCCCCCCTTTTTTTAAAATTTTAGTTTAGGTCTTTGGGGCTGGTGAGCCAGGTCGAGGCAGAGAGGTGGTGCTTTGGGTTGTTCAATTCTGGGGTCGGGTCTCGGCTATCTCACTGAGCAAATGAAAACAATATTTTTATTCATCATGCATAAATCTAGAAACATGACTTTGGCATGATACTGATGTATTCGATTTCCATGAGCATATAAAAATATTTAGTTCATATATACTTGGGCATGAAACAATATTTTAGAACAGGAATGTATTAAGATCTCACATAACCAAAATATGTCCCTTTCAATTCACACAGAATTTTTTTATTTATTTAAAAAAAAAAATTACCGAGACATATCAGATTATCATTTTTATACAATTCGCAGAAACAACCGTAATTATGTGCTCATTTGAGGCATTCATATTAACACAGAATTAGTTTAATCTGAGCATAAATAACAAATTATCAAATGTGGTATTTTCGCACCTAAGCATGAACATATCAAAAAATTTAACATTTCACATAAACACATAGTTTTGCATTCTTGTATATAATTCAGAATCATGCTATTCATGCTTCATAAGAATGTATCAGTTCGGGGCTAGTATCATGCAAGCTAGGCTCTGATACCACTGTAGGTAAATTAGGATTACCTGAGCGCGAAAGCTCGGTTGCCTAGATCTTACGCTTGCTTGACTGCTACCCACGAAACGGTGGCTACTAGAATCACCAGTGAACCACACTCCAAACCCGAACCTCTAGGATGGTTAGGCAGTGAGGGGGAAGGACAGAGAGAATTAGGGAGTAGCTCTTGTTTGCTGTGTTTCTATGTCTCATACACATACACACACCTCCCTGTTATAGTTACATAATCCTATAACGGATATCAGATTTAATGGCAGATTAATACATAATTAATCCTCTTGTAACTGCCGGATTAATGGGGCAATTTAATCCTGTATGACTGTTACAGGTCAACAAATTGCAAGTGCAACTTGATGCAATATGACAATGTTTTATAGCATACTAATTATATTATGGATGCAAGAAAATTATTAGGCAAAGTAGGGAAAAAATATTTTAGAAAAAATGCATTATTGGATAACCAAAAAATCGAACCGAAATTTTCATATACCCGAATTTTGGTTACCTGAATGTTTCGGTTCGGATAGAATTCATCGTTTTGACAACCCGAAATTTCAGGTACCCAAACCGAAATCTCCTTTGGTTCGGGTATCCAAACCATGAACATCCCTGCCTGTCTATTATAAAAGACTTCAAGCAAGTCTCACAGAAGTGGTCAAGGCCAACCCTTTTGATTATGAAGATTCTAATTATCCAAACTATTTATATAAGCTTTCTTATTTATTGATTTGACTCAAACAGGCTTTAAGAAATTCAGAATTACACCGCTAACATGAGCTAGTAATTCATTTGGATCACACCTTATTCGTTAGTTAAGCATTCTTAGGCATGTCCATTCTTCCCATTGAAGTGAAATGGCAAAGAAAAAGATCATTGGAAATGATTCTGCCGCTACTCAGCAAACTAATAAACATCTTGGCAAGAATTTTTTTTATGAAAGATCTTGTTCATCTAAGCAAGATTGAAGTTTTTGGTTTCCATGTATGCATATAACTCGCCAAGAAGTATAACATGAATTATTCCACTATCATAGTTTGTGTAATTCTAGTGAAGGTGAGCTGCTATTAGATCCGCCGACCTAATAGGAGCATGTATAGTGGGTGGTCTCCAGTACTTTACTCCGACCACTAAGAAATTTCATTTACTCTTATACTTGTACATGAGGCTTTGTAGCCTCGGATAAGCCATTTAGTAGTTGTTAAAATGTATTTTGAGATACCTAAAAGCCAAACCAATTGAAAACCTTGTTATTACTGGTCACCCCTATTCTCTTAGTCAAGCTTAGCAAACCCTACCTCTTAAAGTGGAAGTAAGGTATTAATATTGATGTTGCAGATCATCACCCTACTGTTGTCTTTTGCCCTTTCTTTGGTGGTTGTCAACTATCTTGTGAGAGCAAGAAAGAGACAGCACTTGCTCGCTCTAGTACAGAGGCTGAGTACATGGCTCTTAGTAACTACATCAAAGGTTACTTTATTGTGATCCTTGCTTAAAGATATGAGAGTAAGTTTTTGAAGTAAGATGGAGCCCTTTATCTCCTCCAATCTGGTGTCCCCATTGAATAATATAAGATGTATGAAAAGAATTCCAAGTAATTCTAATTTCATGTTCAGGATATAGATGGAATTGAGATGGACGAAAGAGTTTGGTTTGAGAGGCTTGATCAATTGTATAATCATGAATCATCAATAAATGCTGAAATTCCTCTCTACATTGTCGCCATGGAAAAGGTTCAGGTTGAGAAACCTCTTAGATTTTAAAGTTCTTAATAGTTCTTATCAAAATTCATCGCCATATATGTTATATACTTTGTCCCCACAATGACTTCTTCGATTTGTGAAGCAAAGTTGAACAAGGAGGAAATACACTGAATTGATAGGGAACTACAGCTAAGTGGCTAAGGCATGAGTCAGTAAAAATTCTATTCATCGCTCCAAACTAGAATAGCTCCGACAAAGCCATTCTATAAATCATTTTGCACATGGTTAATGGTAGAATGGGGGCCCTAAGATCAAAGGTTCAAAGCCAAGAATTCTTAGACTGATACTTTATTTTTAAAGCCTTAGTTTCATTCATTCACATTTTTTTAATATCTACACTAGGCGGTCCCCATCACTTTTAGTGCACAACTTTAATATCTCTCCCTCCATTTTGAAGGTTTAGTTTTCACTCTGAAGTATACGTGCATATAGATCAATTACTATAGGCCTGGAGAGGTTCATGCTTAACCTCAATACTTTTGCGAGGTAGTGAGACGATGAAAGCCAAAGCAGAGGTGGAAGAAAGGCCGCCCAAGCAAACTTGGATCCTGCTGAACATAGGATGGAATGCTCTAACATGCTACATACACTGCTGCCTTGCCTCTTTCTAAAACCTTTCTGTAATACAAGGTTATGAAATAAAGAGCTTTCTTCACTTAATAAGGTTTGTCAAGCACTTTTTTGTCCTATGAATATCACATCGATCAAGGTTTTTTTTTTACTTTGCTTACTATAGGTGATTTTAAAATATTCTTTATCCTAAAACTTATTTTCCTTGACTCTTGTCTCTTTTGTATCTTTTATTTGTTCAAAATGAGTTAGAGCCTCTCCTCAAAGCTAAAAGCAGATATAGAATCTGAGAAAGACCTCCTTAATTTCCCATATTTGGTTTGGAAATTACATTTGCTTTCCATCTTCGACAACATAGGGCATACAAAAAGAGTAATTGAAGAAGTCGAGAGGCTAAAGAAAAAGTCGAGTCCATCAACCTTGTTAAGAGTCATTCCAACCCTAGAGAGTGAAGAGGTTGATGTCAGGTGTAGCAATCAATATTATCTTGGTTAGATGAAGGCTATATTCAATATTGCTCGATGAGGGTGAAAGAGTGATTTCTCATCCCAATAGCCAATTATTAAAAGTTTAATCTAGCAGGTCAAACAATTAAACCAAAATGCTCCATAGGACAAGTTCTATTTGCCTTTTGTATTTTGTTTTTTCATTCTTATTTTTATAATATGTTTTCTATGGGTAAACAACCAACCACAACTCACTCAAATTCTTCTCCACTAGTGCAAGAAGGAGTTTCCTTCTTTCCTATCTCAAGGTAATTACTTTTTCTCAATCAATTATGCCTCAACCTTATAGACTATATATTAATTAGAATGGGTCAAACCTTACCCATAAAGTTTGAAATAAGGTGATTATGATATTAAATTTTCTAATTCTATCTTTGATCTCGTCTATGAAACTCATCATGCATCTAGCCATGCTCGTTCTAATAGTTTCGCTTGTATGGCATCCGCCGAGGTCTGAAATGAGCTTTCTTCTTCTTCTGCACAAGATCAAAGTGAATGTAATGATATTTCTCATTTCTTTTAAGATAAGATGGAAGAAATAGGAGTGGACTTGCCTTTTAACTGGTCTCCTAAGGAATTTACTTGGATACTAATTGGCGAAGAGGAGGTACTATACCCATATTATCTGTAACGCCCCAAATGTATATGTTCCACTATTTCTAATATTTAATTAACTTTATTGATTAGAAGTGATAGTCAAATGATCGGGGTATTACCGCTGTCCAAAAGGACAAGGCTTAAAGCAAAATCATTAGAGATGACCAGTTGAACATAAGTCAAGCCCGTATACATTCAACATTATCCACAACCATACATGTACAACTAATAACCAACATAAGGCTTATGCATTATAGTAAAGTAGTTCACCATTAAGGTTACAGTTTTGTCAACTGAAAGATATCCAAGTACATCTCCAAAACACTAGCGTAATACAACATTTCTCATTCGACTATGCTCCCTTATTCACTTATCATCACCACCAGGTTTACTATCAGGTGGGCGGTTCACTAAGCACTTGCCTAAAACAAAATATGGCAAACATTTCGAAATGTGAGCCAAAGCTCAGTACATGTATTCCTGTATCATTAAATAATCATGAAAATATTGATTGGACCCACTTTGAAATTCATTTAAGTTTAAAACAGGGAATGAAATGAATATAAAACTGCATTGCTAATGATTATCTAGTAATGAATCCTTGATATTGTTAGAATCTGTAAGTAGGTGTGTACACCTGCCAGGTTGATCGAGGGAGCTGGCCTGAGGCCGCGTGGGTAACTGAAGAGCAACATCATGTCACTAATAACTGATGGGGTCACTATTTATATGACAAAATACTGATTAAACTGATTCATTTATGTACTTATCAAAGCATTATAATTTTAATAAATACTTGTTGATTTCTAAAGATACATGCAATGAATGTACCTGAAAATTTTAATACAATCTCATCGAGTAATGTTATGCACAAAAAGGGGAAGACATAATAGATTAGGCCCTAATTTTGTTCAAAAATATCATTATAAGTATATGTAGTTAGCAAATGTACAACTTATTCTCATAGTTGATAATTTAGTTCAAAGGGTAAAGGCTTAACAGATGCAAAAGTAAATAATTCATAACTTGAATTCCTGACCTCAACTTGAGACCTAAATCCCTAATATGGAAAGAATAAAAAGTCCATCGAAACTTTCATTTATAGTGCAAAACACAATTCCCACAATAGGGTTCCTAAAATTGGGTTAGAACACAACTATGCATAGCTTCGGTCTATCATGCGCAGTCATAGCAAAACATCCATACCCTTTCCACAGAACTCAGATTAGAGTGATTCAAAAGGAAGTTGAAATATAACTTACTGATCTATCTACCCACCAAAAATCACAATTTTTCAATGGGCCAAAAGGTACTAGCTTAATCGCAAAATAGACCCCTGTTTCGGGTCTGTTCACAACACTACTGTTCTTGTTTTTCCCTCCTCTTCACATAATTCTCCTCTAAAATCACTGCTTAAAATCGTTAAATAATACTTTATTCTTCTCATCATCTTACACAACCATATTGCCTCAACAGACTCCATAATTATCTTTATATCTTCTTCAATTTTTCTCTTGACACAAACACTCAAAATACATCCATAATCACACTTATTTGCATATATGAGCTAAATAACATATTTTAATCCATTTGAGAAATTTTTCATTATTCAATACTTTATGCAAACTCACCCCAAGTCATTTTCCAAGTCAAATGACACATCAAAGATTCATTTCTCATCCAAGTACACACAATTAACATGCTTGATACCAAGAGTAAGGTAAACCATGCATAATCATTAAAACCTTAGCTTATGGCCAACTTAGATTCACCTTTAACTCATCCAAAATGACACCCAAACCACCATAATCATTTATGATGCTAAAGATTATCAAATTAAATACAAAATAATCCATAAACATCATTTGAACTTAAGGTCACTTGATCGTGAACAACCTCAATCGTTACTTGCTTTCAAGATCAACCAGCCATTAAAACATCAAAATATTTCTTATTTCCATGATGATTACAAGATCAACAATCAAAATCAACATAATCAAAAATTAAAACTAAGAATCAACAAGTTGAGGGTTAGGGTTTACCTCACTAATGGCTTAGATAGAGAGAGATGAAGGTGGTTGTGAAGGTTGTGAATATGGTTGGTGGTTGGGGGGCCGACTGGTGGTTGGGGTGGTGGGGCTAGTGGCCGACTGGTGGCTGGGCAGCAACACAACAATAGCAGCAGCCGTGTATGGGGGGTAGGTGGAGGAGAGTAAAAAGAAGACTAGTCTTTGCTTGGTGGAAAATGATTTGGGCGCTTATCTTTGATACTTGGCTGAGTTTTATCATCATAAAGTAGCTTTTAGCTAATTACAATTAGGCATAAATCAAAAGCATAAACTTGTTGGGCCTATAATTGGGCTTATGTGGCCTAGGCCCGTTAAGTAAAAATACTTCTTTGAAATCAATTTTTTGCATAGCTCGGGATAAAATATTTGGGTCGTTTTAAGCAATAATTTAATCTTTCAAACATTTTATCAGGATCGTCTATCAATTCACCCGAGATTTTACAACAATAAAAACCTGAATTGCAAACTGGGGCCCAAATGAATTTTTCCCCACCGGGATGATTAAATGCTATAAATAAATGCGAGAAAATAATTAACATGATGCAATTAAATATTAAACATGATTTAGGGTTGGATTATAATATTATCTATCTGATGTCTTCTCTAACCTTTTAGTTTGGTTTGGTTGCTATTGGAAGTTGGCTTTTGAATATGTGAAAGTAATTTACAGGTTTATATAATAAGCTCCATGTTAGCCATGTATTACTATCGATAACACAATTATTTTTAAATTGTCTTTCTTTTTGTCTATGGTCGTAGGGCACCATATATCGTATCAAGGTATTGCATTGTTTTCCCAAATTAATGATATTCTGCATTAGAATGCTTTTTAAGTTAATAGACAGGCGCATTAGCTTAGAAACACTACATTGGTGAAAGTGTCTTCGATGGGGACAACACCTCGAGGGGTGAACATGAGGTTTTGTAAGGCTTAACTAGCTTTTCCCCCGCAATCCACCTTCTTTTAAAAGGTGCATTATGTAGCTTTCTAAGTGATGGTTCTATGGAGTTCTGTGGTAGGCTAGATTACCCTACTCCTTCTTACAACCAAATTCTCAGATCGAAGGTTTGTAGGACATAGAATTTGATTTTTAAGAAGGAAAATAATTTTTTTCTTATAGGATTATAATTCCCAACATCTTGAATAGAGATTATAAACAGTGACTCCATTGCTATGAACCATAACAATGGGTTTAGAGGCGACCATACAATATAGTGGATGGCGAAAATCACCATTAGACAGCCTCCTTCAGAAGTGGCCTTTAATAGAAATGAATGTATTAAAACTTTAGCTTTTCCACTTCTATACAAAAGCTATTTTCATGAATTTATGATTTTATTAGTGTGGCAATTAACAAGAAGGATATATTAATGGCCACTTACTTAGACAAGCTATTTTATAATGAAACTAAAAATGCTGGAAACTGATAAATCTAGTCTTAATGAACGTATTTTTCATTTATGAATACAAGAATGAACATGAAACAAGAATTCATGGATGATCGGATAGAAACATGATTACAAAATACAAAATGGTTTTAAACAAATCATTTTCCTAATTTTACAACCCTTGGACCTTGCTCGATCCAAGTGATCGGTAAAGCAATGACGTTCTTGGTTCATTCGTCTAAGTGTGTTAGGGTAGGATGAAGACTAGTAAAATTTAAAAGATTTTGAGTAATGATATAAGTAGAATTCTATTACTTTAAAATGCTTGCTATGAAAAGAAAGCAGAGAGTATCTAGGGAGAGTTTGTCCTTCCCTAGGACCAAGATCATGTCCGACAAATGAGAGACGAAGTCCTACATTTAATGCATTAGCAAAGTAACCTCACCAAGAACTTTATAAATCAAGAACCAAAATCAAATCAATTTTATTAACGAAATTTTTATAAAATGGTGTAAAATTACTTGATTGAAATCAATTATTCTAGAAATCTGCTAATTAACTTGATTACAATAATTAACGAAATCAAGCCAAGTGGGATTCATGAAATAGAGAGGAAAGCAATACCTAATGGCCTACACTAGGACCCAGCGGAAGCACTAGGGTTTAGTGGACGGTGATGGGTGGCAAGAACTTTCCGCTAGGTTAGATCATGTCGCCAGCCTTATTTTGTTGCTTTAGAAGAATAGTTCATGAGATTTGTATCATGTTGCAATGTGGCACACCACTAATTACTATCTCACTTGCTCATTCTCAAGGTTGGGGTTCAGGCCTCTATGCTAGCCAATCATATAAACTCCAAAGATCTTGCCTTTTCGAAATTACTTTTGAAATGTTTGGGCTGTCAAATGCCTTTTAGAAGTTTTTAGAATTTTTTTCATCTGTATTTGTGGTAGTTATGGACTAACTATTGGGAATCCAATTATAATGTCGCTTTAGCCTTGGTGGGTTAGGTATTTGTCATCACAAGGTGTAAGGGCCACAACTTGGAACATGGGTGAGGCCCCCCCATGAATGGTTACAAATCCGAAACCCATCCCAACTCCTAGCCCAAATAGCAACCACTATTTGAAACGGAAGTCAAAATCAAGTCTGACCCATGGATCCCAGTCGAGTTCTTAGGCCAAAGCACGGCTGGGCTTCTTGGCCCAAACCGTCAAAAACTACTTGGGTTAGAGAGCATGTCTAAGTTCCTGAATCCATCCCCACTTCCTTATTAGAAAGTACTGAATGCCAAAATAGCGTAGAAAATAAATGAATAAAATTAAATTTATTAAAAATAATAGCGTTTCCGATGAGTTTTTAGAAACAAAACCTTATGAAACCACATTTACTAAGATGAACCATAAATCGAAAGGGATACCGAAAGGTACAGAAGATTCATTTTGAAAAGGTTTTCCAAAGGTCCCCAAATAGTCCGTGAAGTGGGGACCTCCAACTCAGATAGGTTCGAACCAAGGATCTAAATTTGGGAACGAAGGTATGCTATTGTGATGGAATACATAATGATATCGTCCATCATTATTGACAGCCTCTAATAATCAAAACAGAAAATTGGATTCAATTTGCACTTTAAATATGGTGCATGTAGCATATTAAGATCTATCAAATAAAACAATAAAAGTTAAAAGAATAATGCTAGTCTAAAGGAACATGAAGAAACAATCCATACAACAAGCCGGGACTTAATGAATTAAAGATTATATCTTGACCCAAAACCCGATACTAAATAAAGTAAGTGAAAGCAAGATGAAAAGAAAGAAAAGGTAATTAAAGTCACCTCAGCTTGACCCACTTGATCAATCTGGGAACTCGACTGGATTTTGGCAAAGCAATGCTAGCTAATCAGTTTTCTCGCCTTTAGTGTCTCTTCTTTCAATTTTGAGTTTGTTTTTCAACAAAGAAAAGTATGTTTTTTTCCCTTCAATTTTTGGTATGTTTACACCTAAGGGCAAGCTACCTTTTTTTATAGCCCCTACAGGATAAGATAAACTAATTTTTAAAAAAAATAGACCGAATTATCTCTTTAAACTTACTCGAATTGACTGAGTCATATCAGATGAAATTCTATCAGATGGGATGCATTTTGGGGAGAAGAGATAAGATCTCAGCCGAGTCTTGAGGAACCAAATGGATTCCTGGCTGATTTATGAAAGAGCCAAGCAAGATGTGGATTGGCTCCGCAGTGATGAGCCACACTGGATAATTGTGCGTTTATAGTCTAGTAGCCTCTTCATTAAAAACTAGCCAATTAAATGTAAAAATGCAATTGAATGTACTAAATTAGCAAATGTCATTATTACTAATTATGGTCACACAGGACAAAGTACCGAATCATGGAGACACCTGAGATTAAATCCTTGTCACATATTACTTGTCATTATGATGAGGTAGTGGAGAAATGCAATGAATGGTTATTATAAGAATGTGTACTTAGCACAACTTCACTATGCAAAAGGGTAAAAAGCCACTTCAAGTCCAGAACGCCAACACCAACCTAATATTATACCAAGTCAAGCAAGTGGGGTAAATGGCAAAATTTGGAGGGGACACCTCAAATAAATGCGATGGGATTTATTTAGACATTTTTATGCCACTGCTTATAAATAGGTTAGGATATTAAAAAATTTCATCATTTCCATCAATCAACCATAGCCTACACTATAAGAATATTTGAATTTAGAGACCAAATTGATTTCATCGTGAAACCCTGATAGCAATTTAAATTTAGAGATCGAATTATGTAATTCATTCTCAAGTTAAGACCGAAGTGAGAAAACGTGTTCTATGGACTCCATTGGAGTCTAGTCCACTCGGTCTCTAATAGACTTGCTTATTTCAGTCTCTAATAGGACCAATTTCTCGGGTGATTTGGTGTCTATGAGAGGTCATTTGTTATATTTGGTCTTACTTTTTACATAGTGCAGTTCATTGGATATTTCAGTCTCAAATAGAGACTTTTTTATAGATTCGTTCTCTAATGGAATGTTTTTTCTTTAAAATTTTTTATTTTGTTTACCCACGAGAAATGTAAAATTGCTTGTGCTTAAAGTTTACTCTTGATATATATTTTAGCAATTGGATTCAAAGTTCAAAAGAGTTTTTGAAGATAGAACATTTTGTTTACTTCTATATATAACAAAAGAACATTTTCTTTTTATAATTTTCTGGATCCAACTACATAAATACACAATTAAGTACATAGATGTTCTACATTCAAGAATTGTAATCCTTCTCTACCGTAGGTCCAGAACAAAGAAGCAAAAAAAAAGTGTGATAGTTGTACTTCGGTAGATCCCGTTTGAACTTGCATTTCCCTTTTCTCTTATAACCTGCAAAATGCTAGAATAGAAAGAAAAAAGGATCAAATACAACACCAATGCTTACAATACTTAGGTTTCCAAGGAAAATGCAAGAACCATTTTCCTATCTCTTGACCCATAGGGTCAAAATTAAACCTTAAATTGTGAAAAGCAACAAAATTTGGTTTCTTTCTCCTAAAAGCCTCAAAAATTTAGAGATCAACTTTAGGTAAAAGTAAACAAAGACTATAATTAGACGGCCTCAAATTAGATCTAGCCATAAAAGTCTCAACATCCATAACCTCTACTGAAACTTTGAACTAATTACCATTATATGGAGATATAAACACCTCAAATTAAGGAACCCAAGAATTGGCATTAAAGGTTGATCAAATTGCCATGATTATTTGAGTCCAAATCAATATGAAAACACAAAAAAGTTAAAGAACAAATACAACACATTTAAGTGCATGATAAAAATCAAAAATTCAAAAAAAGAAAAAAAGAAAACACCATTTGAATGAGAGGAAGAAGAAGAGGAATTTGATATACAAGATGAAGACTTGCTAATATGGTTAACAAAACAAAAAAGAGGTCAAATTCTTGAAATTTTTTTTACATAAATAAAAAAACCTTTCAAAATAATTATAGACAAGAGGGAAATGATGATTTGAACGATATCTACCATCAACCAACTATCTTGTCGTCGTCAAGCACATCTACCCCTTACCTTAGAAGATGAGGACAATGGTAATGAATAAGAGGGAGAGAAATAGAGATAGAGAATATGGCAATGTTTTAGAGTTTAGGGATGGAGATCAAAATCGACTAGGGTTTGGAAAGTAAGGGAGATAGTGGGTTGCTAAGGGGGATAGATGATAATGACATGCTTATGAATGGTGAGAAAGGGAACAAAATTATAATTATATATGGGTCAGCCAGGGTTTTTTTAGGTTTATCTGAGGCCAATTTTTGAGACCATAAAAAATTTTGTCTCTAATTGAGATGCCATGATAATTGGACTGTAACGTTGGTCTCTAGTTGAGCTCACTCGTACTTTCGATCTCTAATTCTGGAGTCAAAAAGAGATGGAGTCTTTTTGTCTCTAATTTCGGTCTTTAAATTAGAGTAGAGATTGAAATTATATTGGGTCTCTAATCTCAGTCTCTAATGATGTAAATTCTTGTAATGCCAACTTGTATGATTTCCTTATTTTTCCTTACCCCACGACATGAGCTAGAGGATATTCACCTTTTTTCAACCAACCTAAATTACTTAGCTAGCAACCATCTATACTACTCCTACAGTCACATTTTTCTCTCTCTTTACATTGGTATCCTCCTTATCTGATCTGGGTAGAACTATTAAATTTATTTATGTCATGTTTAAATTTTATTTCACAGCCAGTGGACCCTAGGAGCTGGTTTCATATTTTCAAAGTTGATAGTCATAGGCTTCTACTAGAAGAATTCATAAAGATATGAGCTACAAGTTAGCTCTATAGTGCATCAACCTCTATAGAGTTATGCCATTCATTAGCTCTCTTCTTTTGCCTTTCATCCACCTGGCTTACATCCTTTCTAGCATTTTAATAACCTAGGCCATTTCATTATTTCCTGCCATTTGGATGGGAGAAGGATTGGATTTTGACTTCGAGTTTGATCTCGTCAGTGGATTCTCACAGTTTCTTTTCGGGATAATAATCCCCCGGCTTGCGAAGTCTGCTTATATGCCTTCTTAGTCTTCCTTATCCTAATCTACTTGGGAACCCAACAAGATTTTGGTAGAGTAACTCTAATTAATCAGTTTTCTCACCTTTAGTATCTCTCCTTTCAATTTTTAGTATGTGTTTCTCTCCAATTTTCGTTGTGTTTAACCCTATGGGTAGACCCCATTTTTATGGTATTTAAAGGATACGATAGATTGATAAACAAAGAGGCCAAATTTTCTCTTCAAAATTAATCTCATCAACAACTTCATATCAAATAAATTTCTATAAGATGGATGCATTTTGGACACAAGAAGGAGAGATAGGGTCCCGATTGGGTTGTTGACGGAGAATTCGAACAGTTCTTGATGGTTCAGGTCAGAACCAAGCCAGATTCTAGACTACTTTCGGGGTTATGGGCTTGATTAGATAATTGCGCATTCAAAGTCTTATATCCTCTTCTTTTCGGCTAAAATTAAGGGTTAATTTTGTTGGGTTCCTAAATATACATATTGGGGAATGGGTTTCATCACCTTGCATTTTATAAAATTCGAGAAGCCAATTTTTTTTGTCTACACTGGGAGATAATGCACATGATATGCACACATACAATCAATCTAAGATTCCATGAGCATAAATTTGGTGCTTACAAGATCCCCAACCTTGGCTGAGGCTGTTAGGGCAAAGGGCAAAATGTGTGGTATCATGTAGAATGAACTTATATGCAATTATGAAGATCAGAGTGCTTCAAGATCTCAAGTCTCCCCCCCTCGCCCCAATTGAGCTTAGCTCCTATTGAGCGAAGGATTGAAATTGTTTTGAAACATTTGGGACTATCCATCACCTTAATAGTTGAAATCCTAAAGAGAGAAAAGGGTTTAAAAGACTCAACTTCTACGCCTTGCCCTAAGAGTTGAAATCCTATAAGACAAAGGTTTATTCGGCAGAAAATTATGTTTAGAAGTGTAGGGGGTTCTATCCCTCTCCATTTTCAAAACTTCAAAAAGATTTTCAAAAAATTCAAAATGTAAGGGTTTTATATGTCTTGTTTTTCGAAAATCAAAGACAAGACATTTTTTGAAACCAAAATTTAAGGCTCCGGTCCCTTTTGAGTTTAGAAACTAAAGAGCATATTTTTGGAAATCAAAATATAAGGGTTTTGTCCCTCTTAATTTTGAAAACTCACCACCTGAAATCCTTGAAAATCTAAATATAAGAATTTATCCTTCTCGATTTTGGAAACTAAAGGAAGTATTTTCAAAAATTAAATTATAATGATTATGTTCATCTCAATTTTGAAAACCAACATTGACAAATTTTTAGAAACCAAAATATAAGGATTTTGTTCCTTTTGATTTTGGAAACTAAATGAAACATTTTGGGTCTATGCCTCACCTTAGAAGTTGAAATCCTATTAAGAAAAAAATTATTCAAAATATTCAAAGTCTATACCTTGCCTAAGGAATTAAAATCCTATTGATAAAAGACGTTAAAAAAAGGAAAATATTTTGATGTTTGGAGGCCTTATTTGTTAAAAACATTTTCAGGCTTAAAGGCCTCATACTTGTTTTTAAAAAACTTAAGGTGCGAAGGCCTCCTATTGCTTCTAATGTAAACCCCCAGTTTGCCTCGTCTCATATTTTTCCGCTTCACAACTTACCCTTTATTTTTTAATATGCTGACTAGCTTTTGTAGGACCTAGAGTGTGTCTATGTGATAACTCTCGAAGT
Organism: Selenicereus undatus; assembly: GCA_017589665.1. Taxonomy (NCBI): domain Eukaryota; kingdom Viridiplantae; phylum Streptophyta; class Magnoliopsida; order Caryophyllales; family Cactaceae; genus Selenicereus; species Selenicereus undatus. The sequence continues at coordinate 45,041,731 of JACYFF010031957.1, forward strand.
GAGGTACATGGATGCCTTTGGGGTGTTGCAATCTGAGAAAAATGAAGAGGTCAGGGATGCTATTGTTCCTAAATTATAGAATATTTCTCCTGACTGACAAGGGCATGACCTTGATTTCTTTATTTTTTTAGGTCTTTTTTTATTGAATCAGGTTTTTGTTCTTTGTTGCCTATTTCCTTTATAGGTTTAACACCATGAGGAGATCATAGTCATGATCTAAGTGGTTCTAGACTTAAAGCTTGCATTCATTGCATTAGGCAATCATACAACTATTATTAGGGAAACAATGTTGTTGAGGTCGAATTGCTTGGCTTTTGCTTCCTTTTGTAGTATTTTATGGAAGCACTCCCTTTTTTGCCAATTTGACGTATTTTGTTGAGAGCTTCTTGCCGCCATTGTCGACAAGCTTCTCCTGTTTATGAGTCACAACCTTATCCCTGCTCTTCAAGACAAGCAGCAACATCAAACCAATAACACCCTAAGTATGACAAGAAATGAAGTTCAAAGGATCTAATACAACCATTTATATCACCAAAGGTGCACTTTCCTTTCGGTAAGCACATTCTAAAGAGCTCCATAGTATTCTTACAATTCATCCATTTTACTCTTAAAATTGGTTCAAATGACCCCTAAAAAGAAGCTAAATACCACTCTAAGGAGTGGGAAGCTTAAGGTAAGCATGAGAATAGCCACCATGAACCAACCGAGTATCCAGCACCACTGGGATCCATGGTAATGCTAATCACCCACTTGGTTTAACTAATCCCGATCATATTGTTAGAAATAATACTTTGAGTAGCAGACTAGTTGTGGCTACAAGATATTTTGATGAAGATTTGTTGACCAATTTGATATTGATGGATGATATATGTTGGTTGTTTGCTCGGGGTGGCAAGGGTAAGTTTCTTGAGACCCAGGACTATACCTATAGGGAGCTTACACTTGAATTTATGAGTACTGTACATGTTAAGGTCATTAGTGGTCTACATTGTCAAGAAAGATATCTCCTTCTACATAAATAAGGAAATTTATAAACTCAATTTCAGTGCCTTTATTGACATATTTCGCTTTCCGCACAGCTTGTATATACACTATCATTGTGTACCCAAAAATTTCAATCTAAATTCTTTATGGTATGAAATCACTCCGGATTTCGTTATGATTCAAGCACCTTTAAAGGCACTGCCGTTAGGAACCCATGTATTCATGTAGCCCAACAGTTGTTAGCTTGTGGATATTTATTCGACAGTCTAAATATGCCTCGCCAGTCTAAACTGTATTTCTTGTATATCATGCTAAATGGTGACCACATTGACCTAGGGTCTTTGTAACACCCCGAGTGTGGCTTAAAAGGATTTGAGGTGACTACCTATATCATCAAAGGTGAACCTTTCTTTTCGGGAAGCCCACCACAGTTAAGCGTGCTTGCTGTGGAGCAATCTTATGATGGGTGAACTCCTGGAAAGCTTCCCAGGTAGCGTGTGAGCAAGGACGAAATATGTCGGAAAGACTTGTGGTGATTTGTGGGGCTAGTCAACAATTTTTGATGTCATTCCTGGTGACTATCCCGACCCGTGAGGGGACAGGGGCATTACAGATGGTGTCAAAGCTGACCTGCGAGCATGAGCTATGCCAGTAGACGGGAGAGCCCTAGGCAACCACCTAACGGGCAAAGATACTAGGATGGACCGTTGGTCAAAAGGACGTACAAGTCGCATAGTTATTGAGGCACAACGGGGACGTTGTGCGCTTCAAGTGGGGGTGATTATAACATCCCGAGTGTGGCTTAAAAGAATTTGAGGTAACTACCTATATCATCAAATGTGCACCTTTCTTTTTGGAAAACCCACTGTTAAGAACTCCACAGTCTAGCATGCTTGCTGTGGAGCAATCCTATGATTGCTGACCTCCTTGGAAGCTTTCCAGGCAGCGTGTGAGTAAAGATGAAGCACGCTGGAAAGACTTGTGATAATTTGTGGGGCTCGTCTGTGATCATTGATACAATTCCTTGTAACTATCCCGACCCATGAGGGGACCGAGGCATTACAGTCTTTTTTGGCCACCAAATTGCACAGTGCATCCCTTAGTACATCTAGGAGGACAGTGATTGGGGGCATTATTACCCTCATTGTTAGGTCTGTCAATATTGATCCTAGTCTGGAGGATAGAATTTTAGGGTTCGAGTGGTTAAAAATGGCCATTTTTTAGCAAATTAAATTTTTTAAGGCAGAGGGTGGCCAAGTATGTTGGACATAGCCTGAGAATCGGCTTATGCCCCTTCCTAATGCTGTATACTCCACTATCTAGAACAAAGCCAATCGCTCATGGTTACTAGGTGAAGAAGAAGTAGTCTACCCTAGACCAGCACCTCCCCCCATCTTCTAACCATGGAGCTTTTAATTGCTCCCATCAAAAATCCTCCCATCATCTTGATGAGCTCATGCTACCTTTGGTCCATTCAGGAGGAGCAAGCGTTCGTAAGAGCTTAAGTCCAGTATGAGAATGTTGTCCTCCGTGAGTTTGTTCAAGAGCAACATGATGAGCTTTGTGGGATGATTGCCTTCCAAAGTGAGTACTTTTAGGACTCTATGGCTTGTTTAGAAACATAGCGGGATTGGCACATATCCCAAGACTGACCTAACCCTCCCTTTCACCCATCTTTCTAGTGCTTCTTACTTCTCTATCTTCCATAATTGTTTCTATCTGCTTGCATTAAGGACAATGCTTTGCTCAAGCATGGGGGATTACCTTTGATGATGACTTATGACCTCTTGAGTATGTGGACGTGTATATGTTACACATGATTGCATCCAGATTTGCATTTAGGGTTCACATGTAGTTAGTGGATTTAGTTTTATCTTCATAGCTTTACATCTCTCATGCATTTAGGTTATGAGAAGCATTTGCATTTAGCGGTAGTTTTGCATCTTAGGATTAACTTCTGGTTGGACTGCATTAAGGAAAAAAAGAAAAAAATTCTAAAAAAACCCTCAGATATTGATATTTGAAGACTAGGTAGTCTTCTGTGGTTTGATTTGAACCTTTGATATGTCTAACTGTGAATGAAAGTGTTTGAAAAGGAGTTTTTGAAATGTGCTTCATGTTTTTGCCATTATATTGAATGCAAGTTGATGGGCCAATGCTGGCGTGTAAGTCCTAATGAGCTAGGTGTGACTTTGGTAGATGTCCCGTGAGACTTTAAATCTAAAAGACTAATTCATCAATTTTAGCCTCTTTATATTTTTCATGAGCGCCTCTTCCAGGATTCTTCTCCCTCTTTCTAGAAGGCTTCTAAAAGGTTCTACACTTCTAATGGGGGCCCTACCACTTGGCATCCTTCATATGTGTAAAATCACCTGATGCTAATTAATCTCAAAGAGAATAGCTATATCCTCCTTAATCAATGCCAAATTCCATATTGCTCTAAAATTGAAATTTTGTGTACGCTCCACATATTTAGGCTATTTCTCCTAATATTGGAAACCAATGCCAACTTTTAGCACAAGGGATTAAAATAGAGAATTAGCAAAGCTTGGACTTGCTTTGTTTGGGCTTTATTTGGTAGGATTTAAACTTGACCCAAATTCAGCAAACTTTTCGATGAAAACCTACTTTGTGTATGTTGCGGTTTTCATCACTTTGGAGAATTAAAATGCAGCTTAACTCGGTATTTTATTCATCATCCCAAAGTTAACTCCCTAAGCTTCCCAACAAAGTATAGAGGGCCCCAATTGGACATCGATTGGTTGGTGAGAAGCCCAGTCAAGCCCAAATGAAATGCTGAAGCGGTAACCATCTTGAATAAGGAAAGTTGGTTTGGAGTTTGGTGTGGTCGAGAGTGTAGCCAAGAGTTGGCTTGGGGCTTGGTATGCGTCAAGCTCCTTCTCTTGAAAAGGATTTCTCCTCAAATCCTTAGGATTAAAATTCCTTGACATCAATCTTGCATGCCTTTTACCATTCTTGGGTTTGAAAACACCCAAGGTACTAAGGACTCATCTCCTCTTGAATGTATAGAAGCTGTTGAAGATCTTTTGAGGACATCAAAGCAATGAGTAGCTCTCTTAGGCTTCATAGCCTCATTGAAGATCTCAGCATACCCATCACAAGGTAACTCAAACTCATTATACTCAAGAGGGGTGGCACTTGTGGCCTGATGGGCAACGGGACCTTAAGGATAGGCTCTTATGGGATTTCAACCTCAAGTTCTCGGTGAGACATAAAGGGTAAAGGTTTCCCTTCCTCACTTGTGTTGAGCTTCGCCATTAGTAAGGCAATTTGTGGCTTACTCTTACTAGTGGCACACTCTTCCCATCTTTCACTCGTGTAGGGTCAATTCTTACTTCCCTTCCCTAATTTAGTAGTGTGAGGTTTAGGTATAGATAAAGGGGCCAATGTGATGCTTTTGCCATTGTGCTTGAGTGAATAAGTATTAGCATACCCATGATAAATCACATGATTATAATACAAGTATGGTCTACTAAGCAACAAATGACATGGATCTGTAGGGGGAGGACATCACATAATACTTTACCAAATAAGGACCAATTGAGAACGAAAACAAGAGCTTATCTCAAAGTGGTTACCTCATCATTCAGTCCTAATTATTGAAGAGAGTATTGACCACAAGCTCCTTAGTGGGGATTTGTAGCTTATCAATAAGTGTCTTAGAAGCCACATTGGTGCAACTACCACCATCTATGATTAAGCCACAAACCTTGCCTCCAATGGTTTACCTTAAATTAAATATTTTTTCCCTTTGGCTATCGTCATGAGGAACCCTTATAACATGGAGTGACCTTTTGATCAACAATAATTCTCCAAGATCAGGGGTCACTAAAATAGAACCATCATTTTTATCCTCTTCTTCACTTAATTCTTCATTAATGGCTTGAATTTATGTAATTCCTTGACGCTAAGGGCCTTTATATTGAGACAATTGGCTTGAAAATGCCCAAAACCATGATATTTAGAAGATTTCTTTCCTTCCAACCTTTTAGGTGTCACTAGAAATTCCCTAACCCTTGTTAAGAGCTTTAGGTTATGGGGTTGGGGTTTCAATTTCAATGTGAGTGGAGGAGCTTCTAGTAAGGGAGGCGTGAAAGGACTTCCTACCCTTAAGTTGCTTTTCAACTTTGATAGCTAGCTGGCACACATCATCAACGGGCAAGTAGGGTTGTAAATCCACCTTGTTAGCAATACTAGGAGATACTCATTTAATGAACCTAGCAATTTTGGGCTCAGGCTCTCAATCTAATCCAACTCTCATTTGGAGTTGTTCAAACTCCCTAATGTACTCTTCTACCTTTAGATTCTCTTAGTTAAGAGAGATGATCTTGAGGTAGAGTTCTTGTTTATGAGATAAGAAGGGGGCAGAAATCTCTTGTCCATATGTTTTTTAAGTCTGAGCCAAGTTTTGATTTTGGATTTGGCTTCTGTAGTCCCACTCTTCTTCAAAAGCTCATACCATGGTGAAGCATACTCCTTCAATTTAAGATTGACCAACTTGAAGGACTTTTCATCATTATAATCTTTAAGTTCAAAGATCCTTTCAATGGCTTGAACCCAATCAAGATAGCTCTTCAGGTTAAGGTAGCCATCAAATTTCAAAGCCTCAACTTTGAAATCTCTAGGGTCATCTGTTGGATACCGTTTTATTCTAGGCCCTCCTTCCCCAAAGTCTTCATGAGAGGAGTAGTATGTGAAGCCAATAGGGCTAACATCATAGATCCTTATCGGTAAGGGTTTCGTTGTATGGATCCCCTTATTTGTTCAAATTCTTGAGTAAGCTTCCTCAATTGCTGTTGAAGTTCTACAAGGGTCTGACCTATCTCATGGGCTTACTCATGAGGAATGCTACTAGAGTGAGAAACACCTCTCTCACCGGCCATGGTTGGTAGTAGTTTGTCAGGTAAAAAGAGGGAAAAATGACGAAAACAATGAAAACAGGGACGTGCTAAGGGAGGCATGGACAAGAAATTGAAAAAATGGAAGTGGCATGGTCGTACCCAGTGGCACAGGGTAATTGTGCTAAATCTCTGGAATAGGAATAAGAGTACGGGGAAGGTAGTACAGTCATGCCAAGTAGCACAGGTAGGCCATGCTAACTTTCTATTTGGGTATTTTTTTGATAGACTTTTTCTTGAAGGCTTTTTGTGTAGTTTTAGGGATGTGTTTGGGTTAGGAATTGTGTTTGGGCTGTAATTAAGGTTCTTTATGGACTAAATAAGAGATTTAGAGAGGGACAACTAAACATAAAATGACAGTAAAAAAAGGTTCAAATCTAACTAAATCAAACACAAGATGGATGGATCTGATGCTTACCAATAAGAGGGATCCTTTTGCTCCGATACCAATTTAATGAGGATGGATCCTGAAACTCCCAAGATCAAAGATAATAAGGAAAATAATCACACCGAGGATGCTTCTTTTGGATTCAATGTCAATCAATCGATAGGATTGTGAGGTTTGTGCCCAAGGTATGATATTAATGATAGATTAATTACTTTCCATCAAATTCCTCTTCTAAAGGCTCTTAGCCACCAAAGAATAACTCCAGATGAAAAATTCTACCCACCACTCTTTATTAAAGAGATAAAGATGTAGAGATTCTAGTGAGAGAAAATGGTCATTTGCTATTCCATTCAGAATTCAACTCAAGCTAAGTTTACATGGAGGTATTGAGATCTATAAATACCCAAATGCGGGGAGGGCGGAGAGGTGGTTGTTACAAGAGTAGGGCAAGTGTCTGTATAGATAGATTACAAATTATCTTAGGAAAATATATCAAACTACTAAGATAATTATATCCAAGGTGAGCTGTATTTTTCATGGATTCTTCCCCCTCTTTCTAGAAGACTCTCTACCTCCAATGGGGGCTCTGTCAGTTGAAAAATCTTCTTGATATGTGTAAAATCACTCCATGCTAACTAATCTCAAAGATAACAGATGTATTTGCCTTAATCAAGGTCAAATTCCAGATTGCTCTAAAATTGAAATTTTATGCACACTCCAAATATTTGGACTATTTCTCCCAATATTGGCAACCAACGCCAAATTTTAGGACATGGAGGATAAAATAGACATATTAGGGAATTAGAAAAACTTGGGCTTGCTTTATTTGGGCTTCATTTGGTGGGATTTAAACTTGATCCAAATTCAGCAAGTTTTCCAATTAAAACCTGCACTATGTATGTTGGGTTTTTATCAGTATAGGTAATTAAAATACAACCCAACTAGGGATTTTATTGCATCATTGTAAATTTAACTCCCTAAGCTTCCCAACGCAGTATAGATCACCCCAATTGGGAATCAATTGTTTGGTGAGAAGCCAAGTCAAACCCAAGTGAAATGCTAGAGCATTAACCATCTTGATCAAGGGAAGTTGGTTTGGACTTTGGTGTGGATGAGGGTGTACCCAAGACTTGGCTTGTGGCTTGGTATGCATCACTATCTCCCTGCTACTTAGTTTATTTATTCAAATGTGGGGTTCCAAGTGGATTCGTCTACCTGAAACTGGTGGCTAT
>JACYFF010031957.1:45054253-45058660 GCA_017589665.1 Selenicereus undatus
CTTCCAGAAAGTATGCGATCCTAAGAACAACCTTGCCAAGGTCTTCACTGACACAGTTGGATAAGAACTAATATTTGAATTTGCAACTGAGCAAGATATCTAATGCATCTGCTGGATAATAGTAAATAAGTTGTCTAGAATTAGATTAGGAGAAATATGGAGATTCATATAGACAATATGATTGTAAATTTAAAACTCCAGAGCACATTTTCAAGATCTTAGAGAAACATTTAAGACTCAATGAATACGACCTGAATTAAAATCTTAAGTGTGCTTTTGTTGTATTAGCGAAGGAGTTCCCGGGATTTATAATCAATGACAATGGGACAGAGGCAAATCCAAAAAGGCAAAAATTATTCTCTATATGTATAGTCCTCGGACAGTTAGAGATGTCCATAAATTGATAGGTAGCATATTAACCCTGGATGGGTTCATCTTAAACTCAACCCATAAGTGTCTCTTGTTCTTGAAGCATCTCAGGTTAGTTAAGGAATTTACATAGAAAGAATAGGCAAAACAGGCCTCTAGGAAACTCAAACAACACTTAGCTGAACTTTGAGCCCTCTTAAGTGCCAAGCTGGGGACACATCTCATGTTGTGCTTGTGAGCATCAGATACTGCAATGAGTGCGATTAAAATCTAAAAAGAAGAAAAAAGATAAATCCCTATGTACTTCGGTAGTCATCTTCTAACAAGTGTAGAGCTCAATTGTCCCATTTTGAGAAGTTGGTCCTGGCCTTAGTCATGTGAACAAGAAAGCTAAGACCTTACTTTGAGGTACATCCGATTAAGGTGCCCATAAAAAAACTTTAAGGTAACTAAGAGAATTTCACCATAGGCAATGGAAGTGCCTAGATGCGACATTCAATACAAGCCCCAACTACAGTAAAGGCACATGCGCTGTCAAATTTCTTAATTAAATATATCTTTATAGATAAAAGTACAATGCTAGAGCTCCAGTATTAGGCTATCTGTACAAGTGGCTTTTCCATCCAGAATGGTTTAGTTACAAGACTCATCCTGGTTTCTCCAAAAAGAGAAAAATATAAGCATAATTTGAGGTTTACATTTCCGTTAACCAACAATGAGGCAAACTATGAAGCATCATAGTAAGCCTGAAAAACTAAAAACTAAAAAATAAAAAAAAAACCCTAGAAGCAACAAATGTAAGATTCTTCAGTCACTCAAAGCTGGTCATAAGCTAGATCAGAGGTGAGTTCAAAGCTAATGAATACTAGATGGTTAGATACTTCACCAAAATCTAGTAGTGATTAAACAATTTTCCTCAATTTAACATAACTTACATTTCTAGATCTAAAAATCAATGGGTAGATTCCTTAAGCAAGTTAGCAAGCCGAATATAAATTATCTCCCTGAGTTCAGTCTTTTCGGGGGTGTTGAGAAACAAAAGCATAAAGCCAAGAAGAGATACAAGTACTAGATGTGCAAGACATCAAAATGGTTCTAGTCATGGAATACCTAAGGATAGCCAAGATTACTGATGATCCCCTCCCCAGGAAGCTAATAAGCAAAGAAAGAAGGTAGCATGTACTGTATCTTTAAGGCAGACCTTTACAAAAGAGGCTACTTTAAGCCACTATTGAAGTGTGTGGCTAAAAAAAGACGGTAGAGATACATGAAGGAGACTTTGGTTCACATAAGGAAGAAGGACTTCTCGCTTAGAAGGTGTTGAGAGGATGCTTTTGCTAGCCCACACTACTTACAAATGTACTTTTATACGTCACATGATGTGAAAACTGTCAACTCTTTGCCTCCACGAACATATGCCAACAATCAGCCTCTCTACCATTATTAAGTCTGTTCCGTTTATAAGCAAAGGGCTGGATATTTTAGACCCATTTCCTCTAGTTTATATCAAAGAAAGCTCTCATATGTGACTATAGGTTACTTTACCATATAGGTGGGGGAAGAAGGAGTGGCAACAATAACTGAGCAAATGGCAATAGACTTACTTTAGAAGAAAGTGATCACAAATATAGAATTTGCAAATGCGCTATAGTCGATAATGATAAGTGAAAAAATTCACAGAATATTGCAAAGAAGTAGGGACCAAAAGAGTAGGGGCCGCCATCCATAACACATCAGTTATCAGACCTCAGGCTAATGGGAAATCATCGAAAATAAATAAGCTTGTCATAAAAGTCTGACGTAAAAAGAATGAGGGGACAAAAGGTGCTACGGAGGATAACTTCGTTATAATTCTTCAATCAAACAGAACAACTGTCAAGACATCCACTTGTCACACATCATTCGTTTTTACATATGTATCTAAAGTTTTTATGCCAGTGGAGGTTGGAGCTAAAATAGTCGAAGTGTGCAGGCAAATGATCTTCACCGGAATGAACGCGTATAAATAAAAGCCTTAAATCTAGTACCAAAAGTAAGGGGAAAGTTGCATTCATAGTAGAACCACATTAAGGCCAGAATTACAAAGGTTTATATTAAAAGAGTATATTGCAGACCCCTGAAGCCGGGTAACTTGATCCTAAGAAGAATGGAAGCAACTGGCAACCATTCAAGGAAGTTAGGTCTGAATTGGCCAGGTTCATATTGCATTAATGATGAGGTCTACCTAGGTACCTACAAACTTCTCACTCTAGGAGGCAAGGAGGTATCCAATACAATCTTGAGCACTTTTATGCTTAGCTTAACACTCATTCACATAGTATTGCTGCCATAGTATTTTGTTTTTAAGAATTACAATTAGAGTTCTATAATCAGGAGTGGGAATCTTATACTACCTTAGGAATAACATTTTTATTTCAGTCACATGAATAAAGTACCTTCTATAGTTCCCTTTCAAATTCGAAGTATGATTTAAATCCTTTAATGAAAGTGGGGGGTTGTATGGACAAGTAGAATAATAAATTCCACAAAATAAATGGACAATTCAATAAGGAATTCCATACAACATTCCAAAAGTTTGAATTAAAAAACTTGATAGGGATAAAATTTTACTAAAAGAGGCACAATACTTTACATTTGGATAAGAATCATAATACAACTAATAGGCTAGTAGGAAAAGTACAAACGAGGTACACCAATTCGTCTCTTCCTCTTAGACAATTAAGTAAAATGTTAAGGTTTAGCCTAGTTTAAGAAAGTAAGAATCTATGTCTCCAACATTTTTTTTCCTTGATCATTCTTGAACAAAAGAGAAACCTCATTTTACTTCGCTAAGACTTTTTTAAGATTTGACCTCTACATAGGCGTGTTTCAGGGCTTCATAAGTGTTTGGTGGATTAGCGTTTAGAAGACTATTTTCTATTGTTAGAGATTCTAACTTTATAAGAGATACTAGAGGATAAGATGTAAGCTTCACCATAATACTCTGCAACTTAGAGACAAGAGAAAGGAGGGATGATCTTGAAAGTACTTTACAAGAGCTAAACTCAAATTCTCCCAGATCGGGCTGAAATGTGGGTATTGCCCATCTCCTGGGCCTCTATGAGACACCTAGAATCTCATCCCTAACTTTAAGAGTTTTGGATAGACTAGGTCAGGAGGTCTCACCCTTGTCTGGGCTTAAGTCCTCTCAGCATCTGAAGTCATTTTGTTCGTTGGAGCAAAAAGAGAAAGGGCAAAAACTAGCCTTTTGGAAGAAGTTTCAAATTGCTTTTTGCCCCTTAATTCCCTAAGAGCTACTTCCTTGGAGTGGTTGGAGATTTTTTAGAAGACTTGTTGAACTCAAGTTGAGACACCACAAACTCTAAAGGCACTCCTCATAGAGAACCACCAATAGTGTCCAAGAGAACCTCATAGACGATTTCGTTAACCCTATCATTAGCTTCAATTTTAGAAGCCTCAGGGAAAACACCACTCTTGCTTTTTTCCCATGATGCCAAAATAAGGGAAAGGATCCCAAAGGAGTAATCACCATATGCACAATCTCCTCCACCCTTAGGCTATATACATCCCTAGTGTACTTTAAGAAGTCTAGGCTTTAGAGGCCTTTAAGTCCACGCCAATATCCGAGACATTCTCAATCCTAATTGTACAAGACTTGCTGTTAATAGTGCTCATCTCCTCAATACAAAGAATATGCTTAATAATATACTCATATTCACTAAGGACAATATAGTTAATGCCAAGCACTTCTTTCCCCACAGAGGCGGAAGTGTGGTCCTCCTTCTCCCTTTTGATTTTGTGGTACTTGGATTCTCTTTCCTTGTCTATCTACGCTTCTTCAGATGTTGTAGCAGTCTAGTAGGAGATGCACCCTTAAATGACTCATCTCTAGCCTTCAAGAGGCTAAGACATTAGGAGAAGGCTTGTACAAGAAATAAACCAATTAGAAATGTAGGAAATAAATACAGGACTAACCTGAATGCGGAAGTATACTGTTGGTGATAGTCCACAATAATAAGAATACCAGTTCTTCAGTAA
>JACYFF010031957.1:45115676-45163966 GCA_017589665.1 Selenicereus undatus
GTTGTGCTTTTCCTGAAGTAATAGAGTCAGGTTTGTAGGATCCATTTGTAGAAGATTTTGAATCTGCGTAAGCTTGTCTCTAGCTTTCTGTTGCTGTTCATAAATGTCAGCATATCTGCTCCTACTAAGCTGCTTGAGAGGATAAACCAGCCTTGTAAGGACCTGCTGCAGGTGCCCTAGGTGTGACCCTTTTTGGGGTTGAGATAGACCAAACCTGACTAAACCCTTGAAGTCTTTGTCTTTTGCCCACATGTCACAAAATTGGAAGGAGTACTTAGGCTTAGGGCATTGAGGGAAGCTGACCAGAATAGGACTGTGATCAGATAAACCTTGGGAGATAAATTGCACATGTGTGAAATCTAGCTGAATATACCATAAGTTGTTGTGAAGTGCCCTGTCGATTTTTGACCAGATGTGCTTATTATTCCACGTATAGAAAGCTCCCTCAAAATTGAACTCTTGCAGTCCACAGTAAATAATGCAATCTGCAAAATCTCTTGTCTCATTTTCAGTGACTGTGGTCCCACCTATTCTATCCTCCTGATTAAGGATAGAATTGAAATCCCCCATCACACACCATGGGTCATTGATGGAATTGGAGATGGTCCTTAAACTTTCCCATAAGGGAAGTCTTTGTTCTACCAGATTCCTTCCATAAATATAAGAGATAAAGAAACTTCTTCCAGTGGGGAGATGGGTGGCCTCTCCATGAATAATTTGGTCACTAATATAAATGACCCTTACCATGTATTTCCTAGGATGCCAGCATAAAATAATTCTCCCTCTGTCCTCTGTTGTAACATTGTGTATCCAAGTCCAGTTAGGACATACTCTGTGCATTACAGCATCTATATTGCTATTCTGAACTTTAGTTTCAAGAAAACCAATCATTCCAACTCTGTGCCTCTGCAAGAAGAGATAAATATCTTCTTGCTTATTTGGGCTATTCATGCCCCTCACATTCCCACTGAGGATGCTATCCATGGGGGGTGGAGAAATCTTTCCCCTGACCCTGTCCTGCTGTGCATTCTTGGGTCCCTCCCTCTTCTAACAGAGCAGTGTATTTGTTGGTTTGTAAAAGATCCTCAGGCTCCCCCTCAGTAGCTTGATAAGCCTGTTTCCTGGATATGTGCCTGGTAGCTATTTGGAAGTCCTCTACTGCACCTTCTTCTGATTCATTGACAGCTGTAGTGCTTTGGGAAGCCACTACTGCCCTCCATTCCTTTCTTTGTTGTGTTCTTTTCCTGCACTCCTCTTGAACATGGCCGTACATTTTGTAGTAGGAAAATTTTAGAGGTTTCCATTCATATACAACCTTCTGCCTTATGATCACATTTTTCTCATTTGCAAAGTCAATGTAATCAGGGAAATCCCCATCCAGGGGCATTTCAACTAGAAGCCTTGCATATTTAATCATGAGCTTTTCCTTTGTATATCTATCAGTCTTTAAAGGAATCCCCAGCATGCTTCCTATCTTACTTAGGCTTTGTAACCCCCAGTATATAATATCCAATTCAGGTAACCTCACCCAGATTGGGAGGGCAGAAATGGCCTCAACATTGATGTCCAGTTCAGGGTTCCATGCCTTCACTATGAATGGCCTATTATCAAAATGATAAAAGCCTTTATGTGCAACTGTCAGAGCATCTTGAATCTCTTTGAAACGAACCAAAAAGAGGCCCTTCTTTACCAGGAGGATCTTATCAATAGCAAATTCCTTCCAAATTCGATTGATAAATCCGGCAATCACATCATATGGGGGATTGGCCCCTAGCACACAACATAACACAGCATTCTTCCAATAGCTAATCTCCTCTTCTATGTCCTCTTTTGCTAAATGCGCACACTTAATACCATTAACCTCAGGTGCTTGTATGAATTTGAGAGCCGTACCTTCTTCAGGGTCCACCAGCGAGGCATAAGTGGGAAGCGCCCTAAAGGGGGTTTCATCGGCATCAGGCACTGTGTCATTGATAGGATGCTCCAAAACCGGTGGTGGGGTGACCTCTGAAGTGGCTTCCGAGCAAGGCAGCAATGGTGATTGTAAACACTCTTCAGTTGGCCCAGGAATGGCCTTCGAACGTCCTCTTCTACCTCCTCTGGCCATGGCGCCCAGAGCTCTGGGTTCACAGGGAGGAGAAGAGTTATATATATATGTATATATATGTGTACATACATATATATATATATATATATATATATATATATATATATATATATGTGTGTGTGTATATATGTATATATATATATATATATGTATGTATGTATGTATGTATATGTGTATATATATATATATGTGTTTGTATATTTGAACACTACCTGCCGTAGGCGCACCGGTAGTTTTGGTATAGATAAAGGACATCGTTCCTCAGGGACTAAAGTAATCTATCGAGCCTAGTCCTGTCAGAATATGGTAAGTAAAACTCTATTTTAAGTGGTTTCGATTAACTATTGCAAATGAACTTGTGTAAATCAATAAGAGAAAAACATTTTGGAATTTTCGCATCTATTGGAGAGAGTTCGATCCAAATTAATAAACATGTGCTACCCTGTAATGTGTTTATTCCGAGGAATTGTAATCTTTTCTAGAAAATGTTCTATTCTTTCGAAATCAATCAAGTTTTCCTAAACTAAGCAAACGTCATTCTTTCAAACTAATTTGACTTAATTCAAGTTCAAAGTCTTCAATTACTTACTAGCCCTCTAACACATAAATCACTCTTTCGATACAAAGTTATGCTAAGTTTATTCGAGCAGTCCAACAACCAAATGTCGTCTTTCGAAGGTTCACTCGATTGTTTCAAGTGTACAAGTAAATGTTGGCCAAAAATCAACTCACAATAGATCAAACACTTTATAGAGAGAAACCAAACCAATCTTGAAAATAAGCACAACTGAATAAACTAGTGCATGATCCAATACACTTCTAAAAAACTACTAAATTCGTAGTCTAAGAAAACTACTCAGATATGATAAAAGATAAACAATTTAAGCAAAAATCGACGAAATATGAGCGGAAGGCGCTTGACTGAGATAGCCTTCACCAAGGGCTTCAGAACCACCTCAAGATCAGAACTCTCACATTCAAAACTCACACAACAGCAAAAATAAAACTAAGAAACAAAGTTTGAAAGAAAATAAACTAAACTAATCTTTACTAGGCTAATTCTACTTGCTTTCCTAGCTATGGATTCCTCCTCCTCGTTGCTGAACACTGCTATTTATAGAAAATTTCAGTTAATCTCAGCCACACAACTGAGGGAAAACGAAGAGGTAGCAGTTACGGGCCTACCACAGTCCATGGCATCCACCACGGTCGTACCGTGGTTTGCGCTGGAACCGATTTCTTACTTTTTCTTTGCGCTAAAGTCGTAGCAGCTCATAGATGACCATAGGGGATGTCAAAATATAGCTATTAAAGGGTAAATGCTGGGCGAAAAGGTTAAAAATCCAGCAAAACACATAAAACAACTACACCCAAGCATAAATTGAGAATATAAGAGTGAACAACATCATTAAGCATAGAATTCTCCTAAAAACGAGGCAAAATAGCCTAAAAAGATGTACATATTAAGCACTTATCAAACTCTCCCATGCTTAAACTCTTGCTTGTCCTCAAGCAATGCACAAACTAAACAGGTATACACAACCTCCTCGGGATAGGCATAGGTAATATTCAAATGGCAAAGATGATCCAAAGGTAGCCTAAAAAGATGTAGAAATATCATTAACAAACAGAATAAAGAATGAGATTCCAAAAACCTTTTATAGACCACAATGCAAAACGGTAACCAATCCTCCCCAAATTGTCTAATGCAATTATTCTAGCATATGAAACAAGTAAGACTAGCAAGACCGGTAGAACCTCACTATAGTTATGTGGCATTGAGCACTCATGTGTTTGACAATGCATATATGAAGGTTCTCTCAATTCTCATTCCTTGGACACAAATCTACTATAGGCTTGACAAGATTCTCAAATTCGCTACCACTAAAATGCGAATACTCTAAACAATAGTATGGATGTGACGGGCCTTAGGGTAAAGGTAAGAAGGGAACAAATGTTTTGGGAAATGAGGAGCTAAAAGCCAAAGACTAAGAGCTTAAACAATTCCAATGCATCATACTACATCCTTCTTGAACCATATCAAAATAAATCCAAAAATGAAAAGAGAAAGAGTCGAAAATCACTAATATCTTTCATTCCCACCAAGGCTAATCACTTTCTTTGAATTTTTTTTCCTTTTTTTTATTCACTTCTTCTTTTTTTGTTTCTTATTCTTTTTTTTTCAAAAAGGAATAGCCAAGGGAATGTCATAACGAACTTTAAAATCAAACTCTTCTCTAAATTTTACACAATACAACAAGGGATTTATCAAATGTGTACATCCCTTCGCCAAACAGCCAAACTTCACTAAAAAGAATAACAATCCACCTTGCTAACGCCCTGTCAAACTTGATGCAAAATAATGTAATGCTCCTTTAGCCTTGGCTTCAGGATAAGACAAGTATTTTGCCATGGGCAAAAAATAGGAGGTTCAAATCAAGAAAAACGGTTATAGGCTCAAAGGGGCTAACAAGGGATACAATACACAACAAGGGTGGCTATTTGGCTGTGGGTTTAAACAAATGAAAGAAAGAAAAATGCCTCAACCATATTTCCTAAATGCATATACAAAATGTGATATGGAATGAGAATCAAAGTAAGTTCTAGAGAAATGACGTCAAGGAACAGTCACATATGAAAGAAAATATGAGACTAATAATGATGAACGACCGCTAAAGGCTCAAAGTCTCACAGGATATCTACCAAAGACAAAGCTAGCTCACTAGCACATGCATGCCAAAATTCCATGTAAAGAATCAAGGGGAAAATCAATTCGCATCCATCATGAGGTCAAAACATGGAGCATAGTTCGAAAATTCATTCGCAAAACTTTAATGCACAATTCGGGCGAATCAAAGGATCAAACTAAACCAAAGAAAGCTACCAAATCTATAGAGATCATCATAAGAGGATTTTTCATTTCTTTTACGTTTTTTTCCTTTTTTCTTTTTTTTCCTGTGGTTTTTTTGCATGCTCCTACAAACAATGCAAACTAAAATCCAAAAGAAACTAACAAAAGAACTAACAAAAGAAAGAAACTAAAATGCAACCTAGAAGAAAACTAAATGCACTACTAAAACAAAACTAAAACAAAAACCTCAACTAAAAATATATACAAAGCAAAAACAAACACACCAAACAAAAATAGGCATCAAATGGCAAATATAATAACTAACTCCCCCATGCTTGAATCATACATTACCCTCAATGTGGGCACATCAGAATAAAAAGGGAAGCGGAGTAGCAGAAATCAAAATCAAAGAGGAGGAGGTGGAAGAGGATGGGGCGGTTGTCCATAGGAGATATGTCAATCTCGTCAGGTCTCTAAACATGCCCTATAGTCTTTGAAATATTGGGTATGGGATGCAAGCAACCCACGAAGCTCATCGTGGCGCTCTTGGATAAAGTCCGGAAGAGCGGCACTCTATGAAACAACAAACTCTCGGAGGGAAACTTGCTCCTCTTGAATGGACCTAAGGGTGTCTTAGATATTATAACAATCAGGTGGGGGTGGTTGAGAGGAGGAACTAGGTCCTGCTTGACTAGTGTGAGGGGCGGGTTGGTGGGATAGAGGTCGAACAAGCCCGTCATCCCCAGGTACCTAGTAAAGGTTTTCTCAGTGAAGCAACTAGTGGGATTGACATTAGGAAGCAGCAAAAGTGGATCCCCAGGGTAAATCCAGCACAAATAACTAGCCTAAACTTTACAGAAATTAATAATTTCAAAAGCAGCTTATTCAAGACGCTCACACCCAGAAACTCTATCCTCAGGATTGGGCTTAACACTGAAGAATCTAGCAATAGGAGTTACAATTCCACCAACGACTATCTGACCTTTAGTGCTAACAGCAGCACTATGCAATTGCCTAGCTAAAAATGAACCTAGGTCAAGTTGGACACCATCAAGCATACAGGACAGAAAATACAACTCAGAAAGTCTCAGGACATTCATACTATCGTCTCGAGCAAACAAAGAACAAGAAAGGATATGCTAAGCTATTCTAACGCAGGGGTTCCTAATATGTGTACATTTCGATGAATAGGTACTGTACCTAACACTCCCCAAAAGTTCACCCCAAAATGGTTTGGAGTTGAATTCGCGGGGTACTTGGCAGTGCGATAAGTCCATGCTAGGGGAAATCCAAAAATACTATTAAGAGTACCTAAGTTTAGTTCATACAACTGTCCTTGTAAATAAAACGATATATATCCAGCTTGACATTGAGGCCCTCTAGTGACCTCAGCATGGAGTGTACTTAAAAATTCTACGGTCAGGTCCCGGTACGTATGTTCTTTGAGTTCTAAAAAGTGACTCATACCACCTCTTGCAAACAACCAATGAATATCATCCAACATTCCCAATTGGGCGAACAAATCCTCATCATAGTATCTAATTGTTACTACTACACGTCCATTCAAACAATTGTACCTAGCAACATGATCGGGATGAGTTAAACCAAAAGGGTGAAGAATGTTACCTATAGCACGAGCATTGGTTGATGTTCTGGATGTCGTTTGAGGTCAAGGTGGTGCTTCACTTGATGAACCAACCTCGTTGGTGCTCCTTTGCCTTTTAGTTGGTGCCATGGCTACAAAACCTAACAAAAAACAAAATAAAAAGCGAAAATAAGAACTAAAACCTAGAAAATTGAAGAAAATAAGTAAAAATATGAAGAATTAGAAAGAAAAGGATGGATATGGTGGATGAATGAGGGTGAGATGAATTTTGAAGAAGAAGAAGAAAAGTGATGAGATTTTATGGATGAAATGGATAGATTAATTAAAAGGAAGGAATTTGGTATGAGAATGAAGAAAAGTGGAGAAAATTTGAGGGAGATTGAATGTGTTGGTTATGAAGGTTTTAGAGAGAGAAAAGGGAGGAAGAGAGAGAAAGAGTCGAGTAAAGAAGATGAAGTGAGGGGAAAGGGAAACAAAATCGCAGTCAAAAACCTAGACCGTGGCCTGTAGCAGTCCACCATGGACCATGGGGTTTATCACGGACGGTTCGTGGTGTCTACTGGTATGCATTTTTTCTGCTTTTTCAGGGGTGGCACCCCACGGCCGTATTTCTGGTGTTCCTGACCGTTGTGCCAACATTTTATTCATATATTTTTTTTCTGTTTTTGTTTCTTTCTTCTTTTTTTGGTTCTTTTTTTTTTCTTTTCGAAAATACAACTACAAAAAGTAACAAAAATCAAAACTATAAAAAGGGGAAAAGAAAGAAGGCTTGGGTTGTTTCCCAAGAAGCGCTCTTTTAAGGTCAAGAGCTTGACCCCTATTCTAGGCTTGGTTCGGATCAGCTTTATTGCGAACCACAAAGTCGAACTTCTTCAGTTGAAGGTACCATTTTAATCTGGCTATAGATCCTCCGTCTTCATAACTTGGTGCCATAACACACCATCCGCATACAAAACAAATTGCTCTCTTGGCCCATCAGATGGGCTATCATCTAATTTGCTCAACCCTTATATCAAAATCGACATCGAAACCTTCTAAAGGGGGGCATAGAATGAACAACTTGTGCAAACCTGTAGTACTCACTTATTGAAGAATCACTAGAAGTAGGAGCCTTAACCTCTGGCTTGCTAGGTGGCATAAGAGCAGAAAACTTCACCTAAGCATACCCTTGGTCTGGGCCCTCATATGAAATCCATTCAAAATCAAGAGGAGCTTCATCATTCAAGACATCCTCCATATCATACTCAAGGGAAAGGGGTAATGCATATAATATAGAAGAATGAGGAGAAACCGCATCCTCCTTCCTATGACTAAACATAGCAAATCTCCCCTCTACCTCAAAAGAAATACGTCCCTCCCTGTTATCAATATAGTAACTAGCTATCGCAAAAATAGGCCTACCTAGGATAATTTGGGCATCATCAGTTTCAAGCATATCGACTACAATGAAGTCTTCTATCACCCAAATGTCTCATATATTAACAAGCACATCTTCCAACTTGCCTATGGGTTATGTCACATAACCATCAGCCAATTGTAGTGAAAATGGGGCAGCTAGTAACGGTCTTTGGTGCAGCTTATGAAATAAAGAACAGGGCATTATGTAGACACTTGCACCTAAATCACATAGACCTCTCTTAATCGCCACTTTTCCCACAATGCATGGGATAGAAAAGCTATATGGGTTAGGAAGCTTAGGGGGAAAAATGGTTGGGATCTCAATAGAGTCATTCTCCATAAATGTCGTAATCTTGCCACCATAGTTGTTCTCCTTACTACCAGCCATAGTTATCTCTATACCGTCTTCCATTGGTACTTCCTCAGAGTCAGTTAAGTCCTCTTCATCCTCCTTCTTGGTAACACAGTTACGGTGCTCATGAGGTTTGGGTTAAGGTTTACTAGGAAGTCCATCTGGGAGCGCAGATGAAAAAGCAGCTTTTTGGGCAATTTGGACCTCTAACATCCTAATATGAGTCGTAAGCACGTCAACCTTTGAGGCTAATTACTTAATGTACTCATCCTGTTTCTATTGTTCCACAAGCATGTTTTCCATCATTAGCTCCAAATTTCACTTTTGGGGCATCTGAGAAGGGAATGGGGGTGTTTAAAAACCAGGGGGTACTCTAGCATTCATATGGGGCATGTTCATAGTGTTTGGATTTAGCCTATAAGAGAGATTTAGATGATTCTTCAAACCCGGATTATAGGTATTAGAGTAAGGGTTATTGGTTGGTCTCGGGTTCCAAATTTAAACATAATTAACTTTATTAGGGTCTTGGGAAAAAGGACTCCCAACTTGACAATGCAAAGATATATGCGTAATTGAACTACATATTTCACAAGGGGAAGGGGCACTTGAGTTCACAACATTAACATTCATTTGGTCTAGTCTTTTAGTCATGGCATCTACTTTAGCAGAAAGTAAAGTAATTGCATCAACTTCAAGCTTACCTCCAACCAGCCTGGGTTGGGCTCGTTAAGTTCACCATTAAAAGTTATTAAGCACCACCTCCTCGATAAGGTTATAGGCTCCATCCTCAGCCTTGCTCATTAGAGTTCCTCCTGTTGTCGCATCAATAGTGGACCTCACAGCTTGGATCACACCGTTATAAAAGGCCTGGATAATCATCCAGCACTAAAGACCATGATGGGCTCACAAACATAGTAGATCTTTAAAATGCTCCCAGGCTTCATAGAGCGTCTCATCCTCTTTTTGTAGAAAGTTGGTGATTTGAATTTTTAGCCTTGATGTCTTGCTTGGAAGAGGAATTTGGTGAGGAAAGCTCTTGTCAACTCGTCCCAAGTAGTTATGCAACCACACGGTAAAGAGTATGTCTAAGCCCTTGCTTTATCCCTCAATGAGAAAGGGAATAAGTGCAGGCAAATTGCATCACTGGAAACTCCGTTTACCTTTAGCTTATTGCATACCTCTAAAAATACCGAGAGGTGTAGATTCGGATCTTCCAAAGGAGTTCTACCGAACTGAGATTGTTGCACCATGGAAATAAGTGCTGGCTTGAACTCGAAGTTATTAGCATCCACAGCAGGCTGAGCTATGCTTGAGACGATCCCTTGGACTCTGGGAGTAACGAAATCTCGAAGGGTCCTTCTTTATTCACCTGCCATATTTGAATTCCTTCTTACCTCGCGCCTTTGCTCTTCAATCCTTTGCTTTTTCCTCCTTAAGCAAAAAGTCCTCTCAATATCTAGATCGGGCTCGTACAAAATCAAACTTCGCATAAACTAGGAAAAATTCCTGCAAGCACTTCCACCAACCTACTAGCGCAATTAAATAGGAAAAAGAAAAATAACAAGAAAACAAAATAAAACAAAACAATAAAATACTTAGTCACCTTTGTACAACAATACTTAATAATTAACAATTTAGTCCCTAGCAACGGCTCCAAAACTTGACCACTACCTGCTGCAAGCACACGGGTAGTCGCGGTATAGATAAAAGACATCGTTCCTCAGGGACTAAAGTAATCTATCGAGCCTAATATTGTCTGAATATGCTAAGCAAAACTCTATTTCAAGTGGTTTCGATTAACTACTGCAAATGAACTTGTCTAAATCAATAAGAGAAAAATGTCTAGAAATTTTTATAGTTATGGAAGAGAAGTGGATCAAAATTAATAAACATGTGCTATTCTCTAATTGGTTAATTCTAAGGAATTGTAATCTTTTTTAGAAACTTGATCTATTCTTTTGAAATCAATCAAATTTGCCTAAACTAAACAAACATTGTTTATTCAAACTAATTTGACTTAATTCAAGTTCGAAGTCTTCGATTACTTACTGGCCCTCCTGACATATAAATCTTTCTTTCGAGACGAAGCTATGCTAAGTCTATTCAAGCAGTCAAACAATCAAATGTTGTCTTTCGAATGTTCACCCGATTGTTTCAAGTGTGCAGGTAAATTTAGGCCAAAAATCAACTTACAACATATCAAGCACTTGATAGAACGAAATCTAACAAATCTTAAAAATAAGCACAATTGAATAAACTAAAACGTGATCCAATACACTTCCAAAAAACTACTAAATTCGTAGACTAAGAAAACTTCTCAGGCTTGATAAAAGATAAACAAACTAACAAAAAATCGGTGAAGTCTCAGCGAGAGGGGCTTAACTGAGATGGGCTTCATCAAGGGCTTCAGAACCGCCTCAGAATCAAAACTCTCACACTTAAAACTGACACAAAAGCAAAAACAAAACTAAGGAACAAAGTTTGAGAGAAAATAAACTAAACTAATCTTCACTAGGCTAATTCTAGTTGATTTGTTTGCCATGGATTCCTCTTCCTCGCTACTAAACGCCGCTATTTATAGAAAATTCCAGTTGATCTCAGCCACACAACCGAGGGAAAACGAAGAATCAGTAGTTACTGGGCTACCACGGTCCGTGGCATCTACCATAGTTGGATTATGGTCTGCGCTGGAACTAGTTTCTTACTCTTTCTTTGCTCTACGGCCATAGCAAGTCATGGATGACCATGGGGGAGGTCAAAACACAGCCATTAAAGAGCAAATGTTGGGCGAAAAGGCTAAAAGTCCTTTCAAAACACACAAAATAACTACACCCAAGCATAAATTGAGAATAAGAGAGCAAACAACGTCGTTAATCACAGAATTCTCCTAAAAATAAGCAAAAACAACCCTAGAAAAATGTACATATTAAGCACTTATCAATATATATATATATGTGTGTGTGTATTTATATAGGTATATATATATAGATATATATATATATATATATATATATATATATATATATATATATATATATATATATATATTTATATATATATATTTATATATATACGCACATATACATTTACATATGTACATATATATATGTATATATATGTATATATTTATATTTATATATGTGTATACATATGCATGCATACATACATATATACATATACATATATGGTTGTCTTATTTGCATATGATTTTATGGGTGCTTGGTAGTCATCTTAGAGGATTAATATGCTTAATGGTATGATTTGTGCCCATATTTCTACAATTATGTTTGGTTTTGCTTGTTTGTGGAGCGTTGATTGGTTTTTAGCTTGCGAGCCCAAAATATGTTGGTGGAATGAATATTTTAAGGTCTTGTGGATCAGAGAAGGTAGGAAAAGAGGTCTAAAGACACCCCATATGGATATGCCCTGGCCAGTATCAATGTTTAGGATGAGCAATGAGGAAAAATAAGAAGGAGCTTCAGGACCAATGGCCATCACGACCTGGTTGTGGTGGGGACCATAGTCCTTGTTGGGCCTACGGCTAGACCATGGTGGTCCCTTTCCCTTGTGGCTGCTCGATTTCTCTACGATTGTTCTATTTTGAGTGTTTTGATAGGTTCCAGTCTTGATTTTCATGGAAAAATTGGGTTTTGCTGCCTCCTTGAATGATCTATCCATTGTCCTATCACCACTCCATCTATAAACTCATCCATGAAGAGGTTTCAAATAAGGAAAGAAACAAGATCAATCATGTTTTCAAAGCTTTCGGAAGAAGGATTGAAAGATCGTCATATGAGAGAATGGACTGAGCTTTTCTCTTGTCTCTTTCCTTTAACTTTTCTGTTTAGTTTAGATTCGGATTGTAGAGATATGTACTTGGTTGATTTCAATAATGTTCACGTAGTTTTCTTTATCTAGGGGTTTGCTAAAACGAATTGATGTTGTTGATTTTGCTATTTTAACCCATATTGCACTTAGAATCTTGCTTGATTGTTTCAATCTAGTCCTTGGACTTTGAACATTATTGTGGGATTTTAAGCGAATTTCTTGTGCGTATGTTAGATGATAGATCAAAGTATTGAAAGGTGAAGATTGATGTTGGAAAAACTAGGATTAGACTTGATTTAATGATTGCTTGAGAAAGGACTATTAGTTAAGTGGTCTAGTGACAATCATATCCCTAAACTTAGACCTAGTAGATGCGTTATTCACTTTGGGTATAGATGTTTTAGGTTATGTGACAATTTGGATTGGGTTGGTTTGGGTTAGGCGAACTTTGATTTGGGTCGACTTCGGGTCAACTTATTTTTAGTCCAACATGCTTGCCATGTAAAAAGGAGCAACTTTGTAAAACATTTAGGGTAAGGTATGGTTCAGTTCAGGTCAATTCAGGTTTCAAGTCCTCTTTCAGGTGAGCCTAGTTTGGATGTCGGGTCGGGTATGGGTCTTAGTCATTCGATTTGGTTCCAAGTCAATTTTGCCAGGTCTACCTAAACTTGGTTCCATAGAAGCCTAATGAGAATGAGTAATTAGCTTGATCAAGTGAACTCACTTCGTTTTGAAAGAAAGTTGTGAATTCTCTAGCGTTATGGATCGTTAAATCAATTGACAAGGTGAGAAGTGTTTATTTGAATTGTTAGATCAATACATCATTAGGTGATGCCAGCCCTTGATGTTTTTAGCCATTAAAGCTAGACTCTGTTGTTTAGCGTTTGATAACTATAATCCAAACCAAATCTTGATTTCACTTAGCAGATCCTTCAAACGAATACTTAGTAATTCAACCTAGTCTCTGTGGGACGACCTTGATCTATACTACTATACCCATGCACTTGCAGTAGCGATCAAGTTTTTGGCCTCGTTGCTGGGGACTAGATTTAGATATTTAGTTACCCTTAAAGAGTTTGACTAAGTGTTTTTTTCTTTTCTTTTGATTTTCTATTTTACTCTTTTTGGTGAGTTGTGGTTGTGTGCAAGTTGCTTCCATTTTATACACAAGTCCCCCGCTCCCGGAGCACTCTTTGAGTATGACCCTGAGATTGAGCAAACGTTTCATAAATTGAAGAGATAGCGAAAGACACAAAAGAAGCAAGGAGTGACCAACCCAACCTTAGGATGGCGGGTGAAGATGAGCAAAGAAGAACCCTTAGGGACTAGGTGTCCACAGCTTCACTTCAAGCATTACTAGGCTACTCGTGACCGCCAATAATTTTAAGCTCAAACCAGCCCTTACTTTAATGGTGCAACAATCACAATTCGACGACACCCCTATGAAGGATGCCAATTTGCACCTTTTAGTTTTCCTAGAGGTTTACGATACCTTGGAGATCAATGGAGCCTCTAGTGATGCGATTCACCTCCGTTTGTTTCCCTTCTCTATTAGGGACAAAGAGAGGGCATAACTTCACTCTTTGCCATAGGGATCCTTCCAAACGTGGGATGAGCTCACTAAGGCCTTTGTTTCAAAGTTCTTCCCTTCTAGCAACACGGCAAACTTGAGGAATCAGATTACTTCATTTACTCAGAGGGAGGATGAGTTGCCATATGAAGTGTGGGAGCGATTCAAGGACCTTTTAAGGTTATGCCCCATCATGGTCTTCAAAAGTGGATAATAGTGCAAACATTCTATAATGGAGTCACACATGCCATGAGGTTCATGATAGATGCGACGGCGGAAGGAACATTGATGAGCAAGACGGAGGATGAGACATACAACCTCATTGAGGAGATGACGCTTAACAATTACCAATAGCCCAATAAGATGACTTCTTCCAAAAAGGCCACAGGTAAATTTTATGTTGATGCTTTAACTTTGCTTACTGCTAGAATGGATTTCATGACTCAAAGGCTTGGATGCTTAAATGTTAATGTGATGAATGCAGGTGCCATCTCCCCTCCTTAAGATAGTCGTGGATCTTTTGAAGATGAAATTTTGAGTTGCTAAGTTGGGAGTCCTTGTGCTCAATCCTCTAGTGACCAAGTTACATACGCCAATAACATCTAACCTAGGCCGAACCATGACCCCTACTTTAACACCTACAATCCCGGTTGGAAGAATCATCCTAACTTGTCTTATAGGAGTGATCCTCACTCCATTTCCCAAGTCCATGCTAGGCCCTCACCCCTATATTTCAAAGACCTAATTTCCCTCCACAACCTCCATAAAAAGTCCAACCTAGAGGTTATGTTGGAGAGTGTGCTTTTGGCGTAACAAAAATAAGATGAGTGTATTAAGCAACTACCCTCCCACATTGATATGCTTACCATTCGTAATAAGATGTTGGAATTCCAAATAGCCCAACAAGTTAGCTCTTCTTCAATGCCTCCAGGTACACTAACTAGCAAGTCTGAGCCTAACGCTAGAGAACATAGCAATTGTATTGTCTTGAGAACTGCCAAAGAATTAGAAGGTCCTAAAGGTGGTAGAGTTGGGGTGGATGGTGTGACAGATGAAGATGTGCATGTTGACGCCTTGCCTAGTGAGGATGAGCTCCTAAAAGAGAAGTGAAAGTGGGAAGCCTAAAGAATCAAAGCCTCCTTCCCCAAAGCCTTACCTGTCACCCTTACCTTTCCACAAAGACTTGACAAGGCCAAACTTGATGCTTAATTTGGGAAGTTTCTTGATGCTCTTAAAAAGTTGCATTTGAACGTTCCTTTCATGGATGCTTTGTCTCAAATGCCTAAGTATGCTAAATTTTTGAAAGAAATCCTCTCCAAAAAGTAGAAGATTGACGAGCATGAGGATATAACTTTCAGTAAAGAGTGTAGTATCATGGTTCTAAACAGGTTTCCTGCTAAGCTTAAGGATCCTGATAGCTTCTTTATTCCTTAATTGACTAGAAATGTAAGCATTAATAGGGTTTCATATGACCTTGGTTCAAGTGTGATTTTGATGCCCTATTCTATTTTCAAGAAAGTTGCCCTAGAAGAGATGAGGCCCACTACCATTTCACTTCAATTAGCAAACTACTCTGTGAAATACTCTTTAGGTAATTTTGAGGATGTTGCCATCAAGGTAGGTAATTTGTATGTGCAGGTAGGCTTTCTGACTCTTGATATGGCTGAAAATGCCCGTACGAGTGAATTATTCTTGGGAGACCTTTCTTGGCGAATGCGGGATGCAAATACATGTCAAGGGGTTGGACTTGGTTGTGCAAGGGTGGATTTGGTTCACAATTTTTCACCTAGCATAGTCAAGGATAAGCTCTATGCTTTTAATGCGGGTTATTTGAATGATTACTGTAGCTTTGCATGGGTGTTGATGTCTTTTCCATCTTTGGGCAGTGTTGAGAATTATTTTCGTTTGAGGGTCAAGTTTGGTTGTTGTGATGGCGACTCATCTGATGGTGTCCACCACAAGATAATTATGTGTGGGGACCACGCTATTTGGTGTTATTTGATGCATAAGGACTTACATCCCATCTACTTGAAGTGGTTCCTTCTTTTGTAAGATTTTGAATTTGATGTCTGTAATACGGGTGGGATAGGAGCTATAAAGTTCCCTTCCTCACCAAATTTCCCCTTTTCAAAGGGATGATTGGTGATTGGTCCATCTAGATACCTAAAAGAAGCACTGCTTAGGAGGCAACCCAAAGTTCTTTTTCTTTTATCTTTGTTTCTCTTTCTTTAGTTTTTAGTCTTTTTGGTGTGTACTTTTGCATAATCCTATTCCCCTTAGTCTTTTCATTGAGGACAATGTATTGTCTACGCATGGGGGAGGGATATTTTTGCATGAATTGTATCTTAGTTTAGGCATGTTTTGTTTACATTGCATTAGCTTTGCATTTAAGTCATGTTTAGGTTTGCATTTGGGATCTAGTTGCATTTGAAAAGGAAAAAAGACAAAAAAACTGCAAATATTGGAAAATGAAAAACAAAAACCTCCAATGATGACTCTTTAGGCAAACTAGTTTCCATGAGCTTGAGTGACTTTTGATGAGTGACCCCCTTTGATGTGAAAAAATTTGACGGATTATGAACGTATCTTATTTTGGCCCTTGTCTTGATAGGGAACTTTGTTACCCCCTTGGAGTCCTTGGCACTAGTGTTGGTATATTTTAAACACATGAGTGAGAGTGATTCAAATTTCCAAAAGGTGAGGTTTTACTGGTCCATTTGGCTCCAATCAATTCTATGTACTTGAATGATGTGCTTCATGATTCTTTTGGGAGTGATCTAGTTTGATATCTTACTTGTGATCTTATATTTTTTTTTTAAAAAAAATTCCCTTAGCCTGGTTTTGGATTGTCTGTTGCACTATTTAGGGTTACCACAGATTGTCATTCTTGCTTATGATATGGTAAGAGCTGTCTCTAGTTGTTTTAGCCATATTGCCAAATAGTCTACCCTTTATTACATGTTTATCCCCTTTGCTAGCGCCTTTGAGCTATAGTCCTTTTGTTGTTGTGATCACTTCATACTAAACCTTGGCCAAACCATATTCCTACATTTAAGCCAAGTTTATGGACCAACACTTCATCTATGTAGTGGGTGGTTTTAGGGATAATTTAGATTAAGGTTGCTTTGGTATATTGGTTTACTGAGGGTTGATGATATAGAGCATTTGGTTTTGTTTCCCTCTTGTTTGGATTGTGTATACATGTATTAGGTTCTGAGCTGATAATTTATGACCTTGTGTCTTTTAATAATTGAAATTTTCATTTTATTTCCTAAAAGAAAAAGATAAAAAATGGAAAACAGTCACGTTGGAAAAAAAAGAAAACAAAACGCAAAAAAGAAATTGAAAAGTAATTGGTGTTAGATTTGTAAATAGCTTGATTTCCTTTCTTTGTCAACTCATTTCCTACATGATTCATTAGGGTATGTATATTAATTGTATTGTTGGGCTTTAGATAATTGGTGAACTTCATGATTCCTTGGTGCCTTGTTGGTTGCTCTCTAATCATTTGGCTAAATTGGTCCAGTTGTCCAAAATTTATTAGTCCACTCCTTTCCCTGAACCCTTTTAGCCTACATTACAACCCATGAAAATTCCTCTTGATTGTCATATGTACATTGCATTCTTAGCTGTGGAGAATTTGAGAGTCTTGGCAAGATTATAGTGGATTGCATATTTGGAATGAGTCTTGAGTGAACCTATGCTATATTTGAAACACAGTAGTGAGAGTGATTGAAATTTGCCGAATGTGAGCTTCTACCGGTCCATTTGGCTCTAATCAATTCTATGTGCTTTAATGATGTGCTTCGTGATTCTTTTGGGAGTGATCTAGTTTGATATATGACTTGTGGTCTCATATTTTTTCAGAAAAAATTCCCCTGGGCCTAATTTTGAATTGTCTATTACACTATTTAGGGTTGCCTCTGATTGTTATTTTTGCTTATGATATGCTATGAGTTGTCTAGCTTGAGGTGGATGTTGCACCTATGAATCCTTGAAGCATCTCCCCTTGTCTGCTCATCCTGAGTTTTGCTTTGCTTGCGGATAAGCAAAGGTTTAGCATGGGAGAGTGATGCATGTCATATTTTTATCGGATCTCATCAGTGTTCGGGAGTCATCTTAGGGGATTAATATGCTTAATGGTATGATTATACCCCTATTTCTAATATTATGTTGGTTTCATTTATTTAAGGAGTATTTATAGATTGTGACCTTATGAGCCAAAAGCATGTTAATGGAATGATGATTTTGGGCCTTATGGATCAAAAAAGGCGGCAAAAGAGGCCGATAGACACCCCATACGAACATACCGTGGCCTGTACAATAGTCCAGGAGGCAAAATAAAAGGGAGCATTGGGACCAACAAGCACCATGGCCTGACCGTGGTGGGGACCACAGTCTATGGTGGGCCCTACGTCCAGATCGTGATGCTCCCCTCCCTTATGGCTGCTTGATTTCTCCATGATAGTTTGGTTCTTGAGCATTTTAACGTGTTGCAGTCTTGATTTTCGCATTAAAATTGGGCTTTGTTACCTCCTTGAATGATTTGTCCATCATCCTATCACCCCTCCATCATCATTCGCCGCCAAAATCATCCATTAAGAGAGTTTAAGTAAGGCAAGAAGCAAGATCAATCATGTTTTCGAAGCTTTTGGAAGAAGGATTGAAAGATCGTCATCCGGGAGAATGGACTAAGCCTTTGTCTTGTCTCTTTCCTTTAACTTTTCTCTTTAGTTTAGATTAAGCTTGTAGAGATACTTACTTGGTTGATTTCAATAATGTTCTGGTAGTTTTCTTTACCTAAGAGTTTGCTAAACCTAATTGATGCTGTTGATTTTGCTAGCTTAACCCATTTTACACTTAGAATCATGCATCATTGTTTTAATCTAGTCCTTGGATTTTGAATGTTAATGTGGGGTTTTTAGCTAGCCTTTTGCAAGTATAATGCTGGATCAAAGTACTAAAAGGTGAATATTGGTGTCGTAAAAACTAGGATTAGACTTGATTTAATAATCGCTTGAGAAAGGATTATCAGTTGAGTGGTCTCGTGATAATCATATCCCTAAACTTGGTTCGATTAATGTCTGATGATAATTAGTAATTAGTTTGATCAAGTTAAGTCACTTCGTTTACAAAGAAAGTTGTGAATTGTCTTGCGTGATCGACCGTTGAATCAATCGGCAAGGTGAAAAGTGTTTGTTTGTTAGATCAACACATCACTAGGTGATGCCAGCCCCAGATGTTTTCAGTCATTAAATTTAGACTTTTTTATTTAGCATTTAATGACTATAATCCATACGAAATCTTAATTTCACTTAGCAAATCCTTCAAACAAATACTTAGCAATTCAATATGGTCTCTGTGGGACAACCTTAATCTATACTAAAATACCCGCGTACTTGTTATAGCAAGTACACACGCGCGCGTGCACACACACACACACACACACACACACAAAAGTGGGATAGTTAATATTCAGGTACCTCGAACTAGGAGTCAGTAATAATTCTAACCTCGCATTTTGGAGCTAAAATTTTAGTGCCTTGGCATTTAGTAATTGAATTTTAAGGTATCCTCCGTATTTTCTATGTGCCGCTAAACATTTCTCACATTTACGCCTTTTGCCATAATTGTTAAAAACTTACTTTCGAAAATTTTAATTTTGTATACATGGGGTTAATTTCATAAGTGCTACTCGAAGAACTCTTTTAATTTGGTATCAGAGCCCCGTGAGAAAAAAATAATTAATCTAATTAAGTTAATTATTAATTAATTGAGCTGAATGGGAGCCTTGGAGCAACGGTAAGGTTGTCTTCATGTGACCAAAAGGTCACGGGTTCGAGCCATGGAATCAGCCACTGACAAAGTCAGGTTAGACTGTTGCCTCTAATCCATCTTTTCATAATCAACAAAACTAGACATAGCGTAAAATCTAACTTGGCAATTACCATTCAATTTCAACATAAATATCTTTTCCAAAACATTAAAAAAATTTCATTTCCTTTGCAAGACATAAAAACGAAAAAAAGATGTAGGAAAACCAACTGAAAAAATCATTGAAAAAACAAGAGAAATAGGGGATGGAACATAATCCATACAATATAGAGGAGTTACAAAATATGTATGATAAAGAACAAGATCCAAAGGAATTAAACAATATCATAAGCGCAAACAAGAAGTGCTATCTGTTGATAAAGAAGAGACGCTATTGTATGGAGTTACAAATATGTATGATAAAGGGCAAGATCCATATAAATTAACAATATCATGCGCAATAATAGATAAACAAGAAGTGCTATCTGCTGATAATAAAGAGATAAATAATATCCAGTTAGAAGAACAAATATATACACAGATGGGCCTAATTAAACTAGAGGATTTAGATGTCATTACTTCATAAGAACTTAGGAAAAAACTAGAAAAAAAAACAAAATTGGTGGCTAAAAGTGACATCAATGAAATTGGCAAAGAGCTTAACATTGAAAAGCTTAAATCCAACTTAGTTAATAACGTAATTCCAAAACCTGAAGTGTTAGGTGAATCATCTAGAAGAAATACTCATTTTATGAAACCTAGATATATTCCAGTAGGATGACCAACCAACTTTTCCTTTGGGTTCTTCCCAAGAAAAACCACATCCTTTGAAATTATTAGCCTTATCCTAAATAGTCATAACTGGTTGTATCTTAAACATCAATCAAGCTCATAATAGAGAAGAATTTTTCAAGCATTGGAAGAAGGGAATGAATAATGCACTCAACTACAAAACCACATGGACAATTGTAAATTTCTTAAATGATATCAAACGTAATCTGCATAGTAAGCAACCCTCTATGTATATGCATCGTTATGAATTGACAACGGTATGACAATTGGGCTATAACAACCTTAAGGTCATGTACAGGTAGTTTTTTTCTAAAACATGAAGTTAAGTCACCTCTAAAATCAGAACGGTTATGCTGGAGACTCCTATAACACATTAAAGCAGTAAGGGCATCACATAAGCATCACATAGCATCGCATAGCATTATATGAACGACAACACACAGGAACTATACATATGCTCGATGCAATGTTGCACTTTGAAATAAAGCATAATCCACGAAGTTAATGTACGTTTCAGTATATACGGAGCACGTCATTGGGGTTACGCATGCGGTTGTCAATCACTAAGCATAGAACAGCTTGGGAAAACATGGTCCAACAGCAGGTCAACGATAAGAAAGGTCTCCGGCACTCCTTATACATAAATTGTTAAAGGTTAGGAGGGTATAGATCATTCCCCCAGGAGTTAACGAGGTGATGCATGTAGTATAACAATTCCAAAGACTATTAGGTTCTTCCTTTTTTTTCTCCACTCTAGGTGTGTTGAGGTTGGTCTAGCCGGGACACTATTAATCATATGATAAGAATAGCATTCCACGCCCCGATAAGGATAATGCTAGCCGACTCGTAAGTAACAGTGGTTACATGTTGGGAGGCTAGGAAGACTCCCTATGTGAATGACAATCCAGATTAAGGCGCCACCTAAGTATTAATGGCACGTATGCGGACGGACAGAAATAATAATTGGGCAATAATCAACAAGGCTCTATCACAATCACCCATATTGACATACATGTATATCAAGTTCTCACTTAGTTCCTTTAGCAATTAAGAATTCACATAAAAAGGGGTATCACCTAAAAGAACTTTTAGTCAAGAAAAATAATCCTTTAGTCACTTACAAAAAAATTTTCATCATCACCTCAAGCAACGAAAGCATCCTTGCATGTAGGTATTTGAACATCTAGTTACACATAGAAACTTATGCTCATAGAACAAGGCTCAAACATCATTGTAAAGCAAATGCAAATCTTTGGATGCAATAATAAGGCCTAACTATATAATTACAAAGGTCTTTGACTGTAAAAGGAAAATCACTATTTAGGAAGGACCTTAACTTTCAAAGTCTATAGGTTTCAAAAGAAGAATAGTTTAACTACTTCTAGCTCTTTCTCTACCAACCATTGAGTACGTCTGCTCACTCCATTATGGGGCACGAGGAGCAAATCGTACTTCAGGGCAAAAATGTGCTTAGTGTTAAGACTTTTTCAAACATTTGAATTCAAATCAGTCGTACTTTAAACTTTCGATTATATCACCAAGGTACATATACGAAACAACCATTACTAAGCCAACACTTAACTCATTTATGAGAATACAAGTCATTCGGCCTATGCTCTAGCAAATGGTTCATTCATCGAATCAATGAGCTCACTCAAGCCACACATAACTAGCTAGACACACCAAAGTTCATACAAAAACCACATTGGCACATGAAAGTAGGCATATATCACATCATCATGAACGTGTTCCTAGATATGCGGCTCATAGTCGTCGGACCTTACTCTGATACCATATGTGACACCCCCAACCCCGAGGGTTAGGAGCATTAACGATTTCTTAAATCCTACTTAAACTCTAAGGTGAAACAGACAGAGTTTCAACGAAAAACTAACCATTTTTCAAGCTTAAAGCCTTACATTGAATGCCTATAATGAACAGACGTATAAAAGGATACCGAATAAGCTCAACGACTACACGCCAGAGTTCAAAACTCTACGAACCACTCACACGGAGCATACCGAATAATATAGTTCAATAATAAAGAAGGAAATAAAAGATACAACTCAACAGATAACACATCTGGAGTACTGGGGTCTGCATCCCAAAATGTAACTAACTTCAGCTAAAAAGACAACTACCTAATCAGATGGTTGGCTCATACGGCCATACAGAGCGATTCATAAACAATATGCGTTACATGAACTAGAGTACTTTGGTTACATACATTTACAACTCTAGGGATACATTATATTACATCGTTTAACACGTAAGTCCACTTTCATATGTGCACATGACATCCTTTTCAAGCAAGGGTAGACTCCAACTCGGCAAAAGTAAATTGACTTCTACCTGTCACAATGAAAACCTGGGAAAAGGGGAAATAATAATGGGATGAGCAACCACACGCTCAGTGAGTATTTCCCAACTGCTTAAAACCAATGCAGTTGCAGGCAACAATACCAATAATATCCACCTATCACACATTTAAGTAGTACTATTATTGTATTAAACGGCAGAGAATTTCATTAATTCCCAACTATTGGGCTATGTCGTATAATATGTAATTCATACCTTGTCTATCTAATCACTTATGAGAGATGCTTAAAAACATGGGGCAAAGATTATGCAGGGAACTTTCTTTCATACAATTTGCACGTCTAAAACTTACATGCTTGGTGCATTACAAGGATACGGCCATACTTTATTTGAAATTTCATTGAAACTATACTTTGAATGTCAATCATAAGATATGCACAGGATATGCTTTGGAAACTTTCTTTCTTTTTCTTGAAAACACTTTGCTTAGCCTTTTGAGGCTCTTATTCTTTAAAAAGAAATCCCTTTCGCATTGGTCGTCTAATGACCCTGATAAGCTTTTCGAATCTTATTCGAACTGGCCTCTTAATGGCCCTTAAAATCTTTCTATTTCCTGAAATACTTAAAATGGCAAAATGCCAATTGATTTTCTTACTTTTTAGGAAAATACTCTTGGCATAAAATCATCATAATTTGCTGGTTGGGTTAGATTTATTCTCATCCCCTACTAAGACTATCGCTTACGCATACTCTCTTACTTTAGGGATGGCTACATAATTGGACCTACACCCTCGTCAGGGTCTTTTAGGGTTTCGCACAACTGTGACTACTCCATAGCCTGGGGATTCCCCCATTCTAGCGTGTTCACTCCCATCTTACATATATCCCAAAGCACACTATCTTAGCCATTTAAAGCGTTTGGCCATAGTAGCTAATAGGTTTGCTGTCTCTTACAACAAAATCATTTATCATACAACTCACTCCTTTTTCAATTTCTTTATGCCTTAAAAACTGCATTCACATAGTTAAAAATAGGCCATCATTCGATGAGAGTTATGGCTACTTTTATTTTCAACCACGAAAAACCTTCTTTTTCAAAATTTCACCCTCACACACACAATAAAGTTTAATGACATGAAGGGGGGGTTTACACGTAACACATTCAAACACTTCATAATTCAACTTGGTAGAATAAGCCACACATAGTCTTGCAATCCACATGATTGCGGTCAATCAGGACCTAGGCTCCCTCCTCACACAACACTGACCACAAAGGACCTTAAAAACTCTCATTAGTTCAACCTCAGGCCATCCAACTACCAACTTAGTTTCAATTTCACAATCATAGCATTTCATCACAAAGGTCATAATGAAACAAATAATAGCGACATATAAACTTACCGAGCAAGCAGTATCCTTCTAGTGGGACATTAAGGCATATATAAATATATAGTTCGTTAACTTAAATAAAGCCCTCAGCGGACTGAAATGAACTAGCAAGGCATGAAACTATCTTTGCATTCATAACTCACAATTTAGGGAATAGGCATGCAGGATTCATATCATTTTCAAAAGCATAATCTAGTCACATTAAGCCTTTTGAATATATTTTAATTAACCAAGATCATTATGTTGTTTCAAGGACCATTTTTAAGCATCAATTAACCAAATTAGCATGCTTCGATTTAAAGCATTGTTTACTCACGAAATACCCAATTTACTGGTCATGAAAACCCTAATTTCTGCCCCCATAGCAGCCCCATCCCAGGCCCTTTTTCAATCCGATTTTCAGCCCTAGTTCTGTCAAGTTATGGGTTGTATTTTCCACACAACTAAGGAGACTTTTTTGACCTAATTAAGCAACATTTTAAGCATAAAATTAGTTCAATTATAGGCAATTTTCGTTCGGCCTATGCATGCATAATCTAAGCCATAATTCCGTTATATAAAACATGCATAATCACTCCCCACTTTTCCAGTTAACCTGACTAACCTTAAACTAACATGCATCCCAACTTGAGAGCTAAATCGTTTTCGAAATTACTAATAATTTAGGATAAGAGAAACACCCACCTCAATCCCAAGCCAGAGACTTGTTCGAAGGGCTTTGGGCTCGGCTTTAGGTGCTTGAAAACGCCAATCTTCAACTCCTTGCTCACTGACAACACGATCAAACCCCAAACCACGTAAATCTGCTCTAGTCACGCGCGTAAACTCATGCCAAAAAATGGACCCCAATTAGACCAAAATTTCACTCACTGGCTTGAGGATGTGATGGGTAATTGGTGCTGTGAATTTACACCCCATTTATACGATGACACACAAGAACTACACATATGTTCGCAACAATGTTGCACTTTGAAATCAAGCATAATCCACGGAGTTAATCTACGTTTCAGTATATATGGAGCATCTCACTAGGGTTACGCAAGCGGTCGTCGATCACTAAGCATAGAACAGCTTTGGAAACATGGTCCAACAGCAGGTTAATGATAGTGAAGGTCCCCGGCACTCCTTATACAAAAGTTATTAAAGGTTGGGCAGGTATAGATCATTCTCCTTGGAGGTAACGAGGTGATGCATGTAGTATAACAATTCTGAAGTCTACCAGGTTTTTGCTTTTTTCTCCACTCTACGGGTGTTGAGATTGGTACGGCCAGGACACTATCAATCCTATGATAAGAATAGCGTTCCATGCCTCGATAAGGATAATGCCTAGGTGTCTCGTAAGTGATAGTGGTTACATGTTGGGAGGCTAGGAAGACACCCTATGTGAATGACAATCCAGATTAAGGCCTCACCTAAGTATTAATGGCACATATGCGGACGACTCAAAATAACACTTAGGCAACAATCAGTATTGCTCTATCATAATCACCCATATTGAAATACACGTATACGAAGTTCTCACTTAGTTCCTTTAGCAATTGAGAATTCACATAAAAGGGGTATCGTTTAAAAGAACTTTTAGTTAAGAAAAGCAGCTCTTTAGTCGCTTACTAATAACCTGTGATCAACACCTTAAGCAACGAGCGCATCTTGGCATGTAGGTATTTGAACATCTAGTTACACATAGAAATGTATGCTCATAGAACCAGGCTCAAACATCATTGTAAAGCAAATGCAAGTCTTTTGATGTAATGACAAGGCCTAACTATATAATTACGAAGGTCTTTGACTATAAAAGGAAAATCACTATTTAGAAAGGACCTTAACTTCCAAAGTCTCTCGGTTTCAAAAGAAGAATAGTTTATTTACTTCTGGCTCTTTCTTTACCAACCATTAAGTACATCTGCTCGGTCCATTATGGGCCTAGAGGAGCAAATTGCACTTTAAAGGCAAAAATGAGATTAGAGTTAAGACTTTTTCAAACATTTAAATTCAAATCAAACGTATTAAACTTTCAGTTAAATCACCAAAGTGCATATACAAAACAACCATTACTGAGCCAACACTTAACTCATTTACGAGAACACAAGTGATTCGACCTTTGCTTTAGCAAGTGCTCTAGCAAGTGGTTCATTCATCTAATCAATGAGCTCACTCAAGCCGCACATAGCTAGCTAAACACACAAAAGTTCATACAAAAACCACATTTGCACACGAAAGTAGGCATATATCACATCATCTTGAACGTGTTCTTAGATAACTATATGAAATGCAAGACTCGGATCGCGGCCTGTGGCCACAGGACCTTACTCTGATACCATCTGTGACACCCCCAACCCTTAGGGTTAGGATAATTAATGATTTCTTAAATCCTACTCAAAATCTAGGGTGAAAGGGACAGAGTTTCGGCTAAATATCAACCATTTTCCAAGCTTAAAGCCTTACACTAAATCCATGCAATGAATAGAAGTATAAAAGGATACCGAATAAGCTCATTGACTACACACCAAAGTTCACAACTCTATGAGCCACTCGCCCGAAGCATACCGAACAATATAGTTCACTAATAAAGAAGGAAATAAAAGATACAACTCGACGAATAACACATCTGGAGTACTTGGGTTTGCATCCCAAAATGCAACTAACTTTAGCTAAAAAGACAACTGGCTAATCAGATGGTTGGCTCATACAGCTATACAGAGTGACTCATAAACAATATGCATTACATGAACTAGAGTACTTTATTTACATACATTTACAACTCTAGGGATACATTCTATTACATCATTTAACAAGTAAGTCCACTTCCCTTTGTGCACAAATGACATCCTTTTTGAGCAAGGGTTACACCAACTAGGCAAAAGTAAATTGACTTCTACCTGTCATAATGAAAACCTGGGAAAAGGGAAAATAGTAATGGGATGAGAAACCACACGCTTGTTGAGTATTTTCCAACTCCTTAAAACCAATGCAGTTACAGGCAATAATACCAATAATATCCACATATCACGCATTCAAGTAGTACTATTATTGTATTAAACAGTAGAGAATTTCGTTAATTCCCAACTATTAGGCTATGTGGTGTAATACATAATTCATGCCTTGTTTATGTAATCACTTATGAGAGATGCTAAAAAACACGGAGCAAATATTATGCAAGGAACTTTCTTTCATAGAATATGCACGTCTAAAATTTATATGCTTGATGCATTACAAGGATACAACCATACTTTGTTTGAAATTTCATTCAAATTATACTTAAAATCTCATTCATAAGATATGGATAGGATATGCGTAGGAATCTTTCTTTCTTTTTCCTAGAAATACTTTACTGAGCCTCTTGTGACTCATATTCTTTAAAAAGAAATCTCTTTCATATTGGTCGTCTAATGACCCTTATAAGATTTTCGAATCTTATTCGAACTAGCCTGTTAATGGCCCTTAAAATCTTTACATTTCTTAAAATACTTAAAATGGCTAAATGCCAACTGATTTTCTTACTTATTAGGAAAATACTCTGGGCATAAGATCATCATAATGTGCTAGTTGGGTAAGATATATTCTTAAACCCTAGTGAGACTATTGCACATGCATAAGCTCTAACTCCTGGGATAGCTACATAATTGGACCTCCCACCTCGTCAGGGTCTTCTAGGGTTTCTCAATACTGGGACTACTCCCTAGGCTAGGGATTCTCCCATTCTGGCGAGTTCACTCCCATCTTAGATATGTCCCTCAGCACGTTATCTCAACCATTTAAAGTGTATGGCCGTAGAGGCTAATAGGATTGTTGTCTCTTACAGTGAAATCATTTATCAAGCAACTCACTACTTTTTGAAATTCTTTATGCTTTAAAAACTGCATTCCTATAGTTAAAAATAGTCCATCGTTTGCTAATAGTTATGACTACTTTTATTTTCAACCACGCAAAACCTTATTTTTTTAAAATTTCACTTTCACACACATGATAAAGCTTAACGACATGAAGGGGTGAGGTTCACGCGTAACACATTCAAACACTTCATAATTCAACTTGGCAGAATAAACCACACATGGCCTTAAAATCGATGCAATTGTGGTCAATCACAACCCAGGCTCCCTCCTTACACAACACCAACCACAAAGGACCTCAAAAACTCTCATCAGTTTAACCTCAAGCGATCCAACTACCAACTCGGTTTCAATTTTGCACAAAGGACCTCAAAAACTCTCATTAGGTTAACCTCAAGCCATCCAACTACCAACTCGATTTCAATTTTGCAATCATAGCATTTTATCACAAAAGGTCATAATGAAATAAGTAATAGCGACATATAAACTTACCGAGCAAGCAACATCCTTCCAGTGGCACATTAACGCATATATAAATGTATAGTTCGTTTGCTTAAAGAAGGCCCTCAACAAACTGAAATGAACTAACAAGGCAACAAACTATCTTTGCATTCATAACTCACAATTTAGGGAATAAGCATGCCCAATTCATATCATTTTCAAAATCATAATCTAGTCAAATTAAGGCTTTCGAATCTGTTTTAATTAACCAAGGTTATTAGGTCGTTTCAAACACCATTTTCAAGCATGAATTAACCAAACTAGCATGCATCGATTTAAAGCATTCTTCATTGATAAAATACACCATTTGCTAATCATAAAAACCCTAATTTTTACCCCCATAGCAGCCCATCCCCGGCCCCTTTTCAGTTCGATTTTCAGTCCTAATCCCGTCAAATTGCACTGCATATTTTCTGCCCAACTAAGGAGACTTTCTGAGCTAATTAAGTAATATTTTAAGCATAAAATTAGTTCAATTCTGGGCAATTTTTGTTCGGCCTATGCATGCATTATCTAAGCCTGAATTCAGTTATACAAAACATGCATAATCACTCCCTACTTTTCTAGTTAACCTGACTAACCTTAAATTA
Source organism: Selenicereus undatus (assembly GCA_017589665.1). Taxonomy (NCBI): domain Eukaryota; kingdom Viridiplantae; phylum Streptophyta; class Magnoliopsida; order Caryophyllales; family Cactaceae; genus Selenicereus; species Selenicereus undatus. The sequence goes on from JACYFF010031957.1 coordinate 45,144,624, forward strand.
ACATGAATCCCAACTTGAGGGCTAAATTGTTTTTGAAATTACTAACAATTTAGGAGAAGAGAAACACCCACCTCGATCCCAAGCTAGAGACTCGTTTGAAGGGCTTTGGGCTCGACATTAGGTGCTTGAAAACTCCAATCTTCGACTCCTTGCTCACTAACAACAAAAACAGACCCCAAACCACGCAAATCTACTCCAGTCACACACCTAAACCCATGCCAAAATGGACCCCAATTCGACCCAAACTTTACTCACTGGTTTGAGGATATGATGGGTGTTTGGTGCTGTGAATTTACACCCCATTTGTAGGACAATGGAAGCAGCTAAAAACTAGGTTGCAAGGCCATGCTTTGTCTAGCATTTGGGGCTTCGAATCGCGGTCCAAACCCACCAAAAATGTGGCAGAATTCTTTGAATTTTTGCCCAAATTCCATGGCTAAGGGCTTGTTTGACGTTGGCTAGGTGAAATCTGAGGAATTTTTGGCTAGGTAAGGCGAAAATTTGGAGGATTTTAAGTGCTCGAGCCGCGTTTATGGAGAAGAGGGAGATGAACTGCAGAGAGAGAGAGAGGTGAGCTCGAGGGGGTCGCATTAGGAGGAGGAAGAAAAGAGGCCAGATGCATTTACAAAAATGCCCCTATGCCTCTTTCTCTCTCATTTTTTCAAATTTGTTTAATAATTAATACTGCTAGTCTAATTTCATATCTTGTATTCTTAACCCAAATCGATAATACAATCTTTCATTGATATTCGACCGCAAATATATCAAGGTTCAATTTAATAAACAACGAAAGTAATTCAAAGGTTGTCAATCCAATCATATTCAGGTTCCTACTCGGTTCAGTCCCCATTAATAAACCAATGCAATACCCGCATTCTTTATTTTTTATGTTAACTGACCGTTTTGCCTTTTTGACATTATAATATCGTATTATTGTGACGATATGAGTTAAATATTTATTAATGTGCTTGCACGAACGATAATGTTTTTAAAAAGAATATTATTGTTACTGTTGTTATTATTATTAATTTTGAAAATTTTTCGATGATTTTTAATAAGCGCTAATAAGGATGATTAACGGGTACTAAACTGAGTAAAAACCGGAATGTGATTGGATTTTCAACCTTTGAATTAGTTTCGTTGTTTATTAAATTGAACCTTGATATATTTGGGATCCAATAATCAATGAAAGATCATATTATCGATTCAGATTTAGAATGCGGGATATGAAATTTGGCTAGCGGTGTTAATTATTGAACAAATTTGGTGCAAAAAAAAAAAAACAGAGAAAGGCGTATGGGCATTTTTGTGAATGCGCCTTACCCTTTTTCTTCCTCCTCCCGACGCGATCCCACGGAGCTCACCTCTCTCTCTCTCTCTACACTTCATCTTCTTTATCTCTTTTTCCTCTATACACGTGGCTCAAGCATTAGAAATCCTCCAAATTTTCACCTCACCTAGCTCAAAATTTGTCAGATTTCACCTCCCCAACATCAAACAAGCCCTTAGCCATGAAATTTGTGAAAAAATTCGAAGAATTCAGCCATGTTTTTTTATGGGTTTGGAGGGCGATTTCAAGCCCCAAATGCAAGTCGAAGTTGGTCATGCAACCTTGTTTTTAGCTGCTTCCATTATCCTATAAATGGGGTGTAAATTCATAGCACCAAGCACCCATCACAACCTCAAACCAGTGAGTGAAGTTTGGGTCAAATTGGGGTCCATTTTTATGTGGGTTTAGGCACATGACTAGAGCAGATTTGCGTGCTTTGGGGTTTGTTCGCGTTTTGAGGGAGCAAGGAGTCAAAGATTCGAGTTTTCAAGCACCTAAAGTCGAGCCCAAAGCCCTTCGAACGAGTCTCTAGCTTGGGATTGAGGTGGGTGTTTCCCTTCTCCTAAATTATTACTAATTTTGAAAATGATTTAACCCCAAGTTGGGATGCATGTTAGTTTAAGGTTAGTCAGGTTAATTGGAAAAGTGGGAAGTGATTATGCATGTTTTGTATAACTGAATTTAAGCTGAGATTATGCATGTATAGGCCGAACGAAAGTTGCCTAGAATTGAACTATTTTTATGCCTAAAACGTTGCTTAATTAGGTTAGAAAAGTCTCCTTAGTTGTGTGGAGAATATGCCCTGTAATTTGACAGAACTAGGGTTTTTATGGTTAGCAAATTGGGTATTTCGCGAGTAAAGAATACTTTAAATCGATGCATGCTAATTTTGTTAATTCATGCTTGACCATGGTCTTGGAAACAACGTAATAACCTTGGTCAACTAAAATAGATTCAAAAGCCTTAATGTGACTAGATTTTGCTTTTGAAAATGATATGAATCGAGCATGCCTAAACCCTAAATTGTGAGTTATGAATGCAAAGATAGTTTCATGCCTTGTTAGTTCATCTCGGTCCCCGGAAGGCCTTATTTAAGCTAACAAACTATATATTTATATATGCCTTAATGTGCCGCTGGAAGGAGGCTAATTGCTTGGTAAGTTTATATGTCGCCATTACTTATTTCATTATGAACTTTGTGATAAAATGCTATGATTGCGAAATTGAAACCGAGTTGGTAGTTGGATGGCTTGAGGTTGAACTAATGAGAGTTTTTAAGGTCCTTTGTGGTCAGTGTTGTGTGAGGAAGGGGCCTGGGTTGTGATTCTGCCAAGTTGGATTATGAAGTGTTTGAATGTGTTACGTGTGAACCCCTCCCCTTCGTGTCATTAGGCTTTATCATGTGTGTGAGGGTGAAATTTTGAAAAAGAAGTTTTTTCGTGATTGAAAATAAAAGTAACCATAACTATTACCAAATGATGGCCTATTTTTAACTATACGCATGCAGTTTTTAAGGCATAAAGAATTTCAAAAAGGAGTGACTTGCATAGTAAATTATTTCACTGTAAGGGACAGCAAACCTATTAGCCACTATGGCCATATGCTTTAAATAGCTAAGATAACGTGCTTAGGGGCATATGTAAGATGAGAGTAAACCCGCTAGAACGTGAAAATCCCTAGCCTGGGGAGTAGTCTCAGTAGTGGGAAACCCTAGGAGACCCTGATGAGGGTGTATGTTCAATTATATAGTCATCCAGGGAATAAGAGCTTATGTGTGACAGATAGTCTCAGTAGGGGTTGAGAATAGATCTCACCTAACTAGCACATTATGACGATCTTATGCCAAGAGTATTTAATAAGTAAGAAAAGCTATTGGCATTTCACCATTTTAAGTATTTCAAAAAATAGAAAGATTTTAAGGGCCATTAAGAGGCTAGTTCGAATAAGATTCAAAAAGCTTATAAGGGTCATTAGAGGAACAATACGAAAGAGATTTCTTTTTAACGAATATGAGCCTCAAAAGGCTAAGTGAAGTGTTTTCAGGAAAAAGAAAGAAAGTTTCCTATCCATATCATATGTATATCTTTTGAATGAGGTTCCAAGTATAGTTTGAATGAAATTTCAAATAAAGTATGGCTATATCCTTGTAATGCACCAAGCATATAAGTTTTAAACATGCATATTCTATGAAAGAAAGTTCCTTGCATAATCTTTGCTCCATGTGTTTAAGCATCTCTCATAATTAATCAGATAGACGAGGCACAAATTATGTATTATACCACATAGTGCAATAGTTGGGAATTAATGAAAATCTCTATCGTTTAATACGATAATAGTACTACTTAAATGTGTGATATGTGGCTATTATTGGTATTATTGCCTGCAACTATTTTGGCTGTAAGGAGTCGAAACATACTCACTGAGCGTATGGTTGCTAATCCTATTACTATTTTTCCTTTTCCCAGGTTTTCATTGTGACAGGTAGAAGTCAATTTACTTATGCGGAGTTGGAGTCTACCCTTGCTTGAAAAGGATGTCATGTGTGCACATATGGAAGTGGACTTACGTGTTAAACGATGTAATATAATGTATCCCTAGAGTTGTAAATGTATGTAAACAAAGTACTCTAGTTCATGTAATGCATATTGTTTATGAATCGCTTTGTTTGGCCGTATGAGCCAACCATCTTATTAGCTAGTTGTCTTTTTAGCTGAAGATAGTTATATTTTCGTATGTAAACCCCAGTACTCCGGATGCGTGATCCGTAGAGTTGAATTTTTTATTTCCTTCTTTATCATTGAACTAGATTGTTTGGTATGCTCCAAGCGAATGGTTCATAGAGTTGTGAACTTCGACGTGTAGCCGTTGAGCTTATTTGGTATCCTTTTAACTTCTATTCGTTGCAGTGATTTAATGTAAGGCTTTAAGCCTGGAAAATGGTTAGTTTTTAGCCGAAACTCTGTCCGTTTCGCCTTAGAGTTTAAGTAGGATTTAAGAAATCGTTAATGCTCCTAACCCTAGGGGCTGAGGGTGTTACAGGTGGTATCAGAGCCGCGTGTATGGAGGAGAGGGAGATTAAGAAGATGAAGTGTAGGGGGAGAGAGAGAGGTGAGCTCTGGGGGGGTCACGTCAGGAGGAGGAAGAAAAGGGCCAGGCGCAATTACAAAAATGCCACTACGCCTCTCTCTCTCTTATTTTTTGGTCCAAACTAGCTCAATTATTAACACCACTAGTCTAATTTTGTATCCCGCATCCTAATCCCGAATCGATAATACGACCTTTCGTTGATTATTCAATCCCAAATATATCAAGGTTCGATTTAATAAACAACAAAACTCATTCGAAGGTTGACAATCCAATCGTACTCAGGTTCCTACTCGGTTTAGTACCCGTTAATAATCCCTATTAATGCTGATCAATAATCATCGAAAAGCTTTCAAAATTAATAATAACAACAATAGCAATAACAATATTCTCTTTAATAAAATTATCGTTCTTGAAACCATATCAATAAATATTTAACTAATATCATTACTAAAATACAATTTTAAAATGTCAAAAAGGCAAGACGGCCAGCTTAACTTAAAAAAATAAAGAATGTGGGTATTAAAATATACATACATACATACATACACACACACACACACACACACACACACACACACACACACACACACACACACACACACACACACACACATATATATATATATATATATACACACACATATACATATACATATATATATATGTATGTGTGTATGTATGTATATATGTGTGTATGTACATATATATAGATATATCTATCTACACACACACACACACACACACACACACACACACACACACACATATATATAGATATACATATGTATGTATGTGTGTATGTATGTATGTATGTATGTATGTATGTATATGTGTGTTTATATACATATACATACACACACACACACATATATATATATATATATATATATATATATATATATATATATATTAGAGAATGCAAAAATTATAGGACAAATCGGATGGTGCCACGTGTAAAAATTTGATCAATTGCAGATTGTCATATGTCACGTTGACTTTGGTGGACCCGCTTGGTGAAAATTAAGTTCAGCCAATTAAAGGATGCCATATGTCATCGGTGATACCGAAATTAATAATTATTTTCTTTATTTAAAAATTAGAAAATAATTACTGGGCCTAGGCCCCAAAACCCGGCTCTAACTGTAGCCGGCAAAGCTTATAAATAAGGTTCCTTCCCCTTCAATTGGGGCATTCAGCATCTGCAAAATCCAGAGCTCAAACACCAAGGAGCATCTAGCTACAAAGCGAGAAGGATCAAGACTTGCAGAGCTTCAAAAACTACAATTAGTAACTTGCAGATCAAAATCAAGAACAGTCTTTAGAGTTCTTCAGCTGATTTACATTAACAGAGATCAAGCATCACGCCCTCAGAACACTCAAGTCATTAGGAGATCGAATAAGAGGATTAGTTCATTGCACTAAATTCAGAGATTGTACCCATGTACAACTTCAATACAAAATTCAATTTGTTTTTGAATTTCTTGTCTAATTTATTTTAGATGCGAAATTTGTGTTTACAAATTTTTCGCACGCCCAGTGGGACCCTCTCTGCCTCTCATCTCTTTCTCCAAACCACGCACTCTGCATTCCTTGGAAGACAATATAGCCCCTAAGAATGCCATTCCTCAGCCTTCAGGGAAAGCTATCTGATCCACATCTCAAGGATCGACAACCCCTAGCGTTACATCCAGCGAGATCATGACTAGAAGTATGGCAAAAGCTACTGCTGCGTTGCCATAAAGCAGTCAGTCGGGACTATCCTGTCGTAGTCTCGTAAGACCCCAAGCCTTGACTCTAATCTGCCTAAAGGAGTCAGCAAAACCACTTCGCATCCTTTGAAGCAAAAATCTGTTGTAGGCTTCAAGATGCATCAACTAATTCCGCAAGGGATGGATGAGCTCCAAACTCAGGCTAACCCCACCTTCCAACCTTTTGGTGTAGAAGATCATGGCTATACTAGCAGTGACTCCTCACCGATAGTGCCAAGAGAGTTACTCGCTCAATCGAAGACCGAATCCTCAAATTCTGTCATTGTGCCAGCCATGGTGATGGAGGAGACCAACGTAGAAGAACAGCTCGCAAATATGAAAGCAACATTAGAGAGGCTCGCTAAAGAGAGTCTAGAGAAGGACGCTCAAATCAAGCATCAAATTGAGTAGATTGCTACTCTAATGAAGAAGCTGGAAAAGCGAGTATTCGAATCCTCTAACAAAGGCTTGGATGGCGAAGAGTCTGACAAGGATTCTAACCGCAATGAAGACTCTATTGACGAACGCATGAAAAAGAAGGAATCCTCATTAGGCTCGATGTCTATTGAACAGATTAAAAGTCTAATCGCAAATGCTAGTAAGGCTCAATTAGGGGGAGGAACTCGTAAGATGCATTTGTACACTAAGTCTTATACGAAAAGGATTGATGCCCTTCGTATCACCCATGGCTACCAACCCCCTAAATTCAACCAATTTAACGGTAAGAGTAATCCCAAATAGGACGTCGCTCACTTCATTGAAACGTGCAGCAATGTTGGCACTGAGGGAGAAAGGTTGGTAAAGCAGTTTGTTCGATCTGTTAAAGGGATTGCCTTCGATTGATATACAGACTTGGAGTCAAAGTCTATTAATAGCTAGGAACAAATGGAGTAGGAGCTCCTCAACAAATTCTACAGCACTCAACGCACTGTTAGCATGACAGAACTGACAAAAACTAAGCAGTGGAAAGGTGAACCTGTCCTCGACTGCATTAATCGTTGGAGATCTCTCAGCCTTGAGAGCAAGGATCGTTTGTTTGAGGCCTCCGCCATGGAGAGGTGCGCTCAGGGTATGGAGTGGGACTTATTGTATGTTCTACAGATGAGTACGCCAAGGACTTTCCAAGAACTAGGTACCAAAGTGTATGACATGGAAATAACGATAGCAAATCATCATGGTAAGTCGGCTATCTCTTATGAATTCAAGAAAGACAAAGATGAGACCAAGAAGAGCTCTAAGCCTTCGAAGGCGCCGACAAAGGAATCCATGGCCACTTCCGCTGAGGAGCCTGTACGAATTTCAGAAAAATCTAGGCCAAAAGAAAACAAAGGGTCATCCTTTATGGATGGTGGAAGGAAACGACCCACGCTAAGGGAGCTTCAAGAGAAGAAGTACCCATTTCAGGAATGCTGGACGATTTGCTTGAGAATGGGATTATTGAACTTCCTATGCCAAAGCGGCCCGAAGAGGCTGGAAAGACTAGTGACCCAAAGTACTATCGCTATCATCGAGTCATTAGTCATCCTCTTGAGAAGTGCATTACATTGAAGGAACGTATTATGTAGCTAGCTAGGGACGAGAGGATCATATTGAACTTAGATGACTCCGCCGGAACCAATCATATTTCCACTGGGGTGCAATGTTGTGCTATATTACGGGATCTCTTGAACAAGAGGAGAGTAGCTTGATTGCCTCCCAAAGAGAAGAACTGTTCACCATTTAGTTTGGTAGTTTAGAACCCATTATTGTTCCCTTGATGGTTCAGGGATCAGTGGTGGAGACCAATCTCACGCTGGTCGAGGTCGAAGAAGGATGAACACTTGTTACCCAAAGGAGACCAAGGAATCCAAAACAAGCTCAGGCACCACCCCTTCGCCAAAGAAAAAGGAAAAATAGAAGGAAGAATACTCGATGCGTAGAAGGCAAGAAAAATGCAAAAACAAGCAAGAGGCAAGAAATTCAACCTATCGATCTACTCGAGCAGAAGTCGCTTGTTCCTATCACCCTGAAAGAATTTTTCCCAGTGAGATTTTTTCAAAAGGTCACTGTTAACATGACTTCATGTTATGAGTAGGAGGACAAGGAAGATGAGATGGAAGAAAAGTTAGAGAAACCCCCAAAAGATGACGACAAGACTTTAGCTATTCTAGAGACTTTACCAATATATAGGGATTGGAGGCAAATCTTCAACTTGCCAGAAGAGGCACGTCAACATGTTATTGTTGCCTTGCAGCGCCCAAAACTTCATGTTGACAAGGTAAGAGATGTTGGTCAATCAGCGAAAGAGGTTGCTCATTATGTTGCTTGCAACACCGCCATTACTTTTACTGATGATGACCTACTGCTAGACTCCAAACACTATAATCGCCCTCTTTTCATCATTAGCTACATCAGGGAACAAAAGGTCAAACGAATCCTTGTAGATGGAGGGTCGGCTGTTAATATCATGCCTAAGTCTACAATGAATGATTTAGGGATCATGATGGAAGAGCTTTCTAAGAGTCGAATGGTGACCCAAGGATTTAGCCTAGAGAGTCAACGTGCAATCAGCATGATTTGCCTTCAGCTGATGATGGGAGACCCATCAACATCTTCGATCTTCCATCTGATTGACTCGAAGACTTCATACAAGTTGTTGCTAGGACGTCCATGGCTTCATGAGCATGGGATAGTAGCTTCAACTCTCCACCAATGTCTCAAGTATTATCATGGAGGAGAAAGGAAGATTAATGGTGATGTTAGGCCATTCACTAGGGCAGAGTCATGTTTCACTGATGCTAAATTCTTTTTAGAAGATTCGGCGCCTTAGGAAATGAGGATATCGATAATTTCCTCCACAGGTAAAGGTGAGCCAAAAGTTATTAGGGATGCGCAAGTGGCAATAGGGCATGATGGTACGAAACAACAACAAGGTGAAAGGGATGATAAGCAAGTTAGGGAAATACAGTCTATTAAAAAAGTTACGAGACAGATGGCAGCTTCAACAAACTCTATGACACCGGTTTTGAGATACGTTCTGAAATCCCGTCATAAGGAAGGAGAATCACCCTTTGGTGGAGTTGTAAATGGACAGGCTGAAGGTAAGATTACTAGAAACGCTAACAAGGCAAGCTTGGGTGCCCTTAGAGGAAGTGTCACATTGCCAACACAGAAGGTGTACCAACTAAGGGTGAGCAGATGCCTTCTCCATGGGTTTGTTTCTTCTTCTGAGGCTTTGTTGAAAGAGGAGAATGACTTTCCGCATACAAGGACCAAGAAGGGATTCGATCCGAATGCGTACAAGCTTATGGAAAGAACTAGTTATGACTTTCAAAATCCCGCTACCTTAGGGAAAGTGATCGAAGTCAAGGCTGATCGTCTTAATGAAACTCAAAAAGTGATCCAGGAGCAAGGGGGTTCAGTAAGCGTCTCTAAAGACAGGCTTGGCTACCAGCCGTTGCAGCCAGTCAGAATCTCAGGGTGACGAAAGAACAAGCAATCGGTAGCCCAACACATCTCTGCCGAAGAGATAGATGGGAGTGAAAAGGAGGATGATCCGCCTAGCACGAGGGCTTCCGTATTCGAGAGATTACTACTATCCAGCTCAATAAAACGTACATCTATCTTTACCAGAATTCGGGCACGACTGAAGCCTTCCGTGTTCAATAGGATCAAGAAAGGAACAAAGCCCTTGAAAGCCTTATCCCAGGACCCCAAAGGTTTCGTATTTAATCGTTTGGGTGATATAAATGAAGTACAAAGTTCTATCCCTTCATACATGAAGAGATTTTGAACCCTGGACATCAAGACAGATGGTTCATTAAGAGTAAAGAGGTGCACTGTGATCTTCACTGGTCAACAAAGTAACCCTGACTCGAACAAGAGGGAGGGGCAAGATGAAGTGGCTCCTTCCTATCATATATCAGTTCGAGAATGCGAGGATTCGAATTCAGAGATAGAAATTACAGAAACTCCTAAACCATTGAGGATGGGGGGCAAGCTACGGTAGATGATCTAAAGAAATTGAATCTTGGTACTGCCGAGGAGCCTCGCCCTATTTCTATAAGTGCGTTGCTGACACCTGAGGAAGAAAAACATTACTTCGATCTCCTCTCGGAATATAAGGATGTGTTCGCATGGAGCTACAAGGACATGTCGGGACTTAACCCAAGAGTTGCAGTCCATCATCTGTCCATCAAAAAGGGTGTGTCTCCAAAAACGCTGCCCCAGTGGTGTTTTCATCCAGAGTTGGTACCTGAAATTGAAAAAGAAGTGAATAAACTCATTGAAATAGGGTTCATTTGGGCAGTAAGGTATCCAACCTGGATTGCAAACATCATTCCTGTGAGGCAGAAGAATGGACAATTGTGCATCTGCGTGGACTTTCGAGATCTCAATGACGCTTATCCGAAAGATGACTTCTCGCTGCCTGCCATCGAGCTCATGATTGATTCAACTACAGGACACGAGGCCTTATCATTCATGGATTGTACGGCGGGGTACAATAAAATCCAAATGGCACCGACAGACCAAGAGGCCACGGCCTTCCGCACCCCCAAAGGCATCTTCTGCTATAAAGTGATGCCCTTCGGCCTAAAGAATGCCGGGGCAACATACCAAAGGGCAATGCAAAATATTTTCGATGACATGCTCCACAAGACAATTGAGTGTTACATTGATGACTTAGTGCTCAAATCAAAAAATAAATTCGACCACATCCGAGATCTTCGTCAGGTCTTTGAACGACTGCGAAAATGTCAGTTGAAGATGAACCCACTCAACTGTTCATTTGGTGTCACTTCTGGAAAATTCTTGGGATTTGTAGTTCACCATAAGGGGATAGAGCTTGACCAATCGAAGATCCAAGCAATCCAAGATATGCTCTAGCCTAAGAATCATAAAGAGCTTCATGGTCTTCAGGGTCACTTGGCATATATTCAAAGGTTCATATCAAATCTTGCAGGTTGTTGTCATCCCTTCAGCCACCTCATGAAAAAAGAAGCACCTTTTGAACGGGATGAGTCGTGCCGCAAAGCTTTCAAGGAAATTAAGGATTACTTGTCAAATCCTCCAGTGCTGGGAGCACCAATCTCCGGCAAGCCTCTTATACTTTACATAGCGGCTTCAGAACAGTCATTGGGGGCATTATGTGTTCAAAAGAATGAGGAAGGAAAGGAGGTGGCTCTGTACTACTTAAGCTGCATGTTAGTTGGGGCCGAACTAAAGTATTCTTCCATGGAGAAGATATGCTTATCACTTGTATTTGTCGTTCAAAAACTAAGACATTACATGCAGGCATACACAGTGCAAGTGGTTTCTAAAGCTAATCCCGTCAAATACATCTTGTCAAGGCCAATCCTCAGAGAGTGACTTGCGAACTGGGCTATGATCTTGAAGCAGCATGATGTCATCTATGTGCCACATAAGGCAGTCAAAGGGCAAGCGCTAGCGGATTTCTTAGCAGATCACCCAATTCCGGATGAGTGAGAGCTAAACGATGACTTACAAGGTGAGCACGTGCTCTTTGTCGATATTCTCCCACCTTAGGAAATTTACTTTGATGGAGTCGTGATAAGCGATGGCACTGGTGCTGGTGTATTGTTTATCTCCTCTGAGAAGCATGTCCTCACCTACTCATTCATATTAACCCAATTGTGTTCAAATAACATGGCCGAGTATCAGGCATTAATCTTAGGCCTTCAAATGGCTATTAGAATGGGAATCAAAGATCTCGACATCTATGATGACTCGTAATTGGTCATCAAACAACTCCTCGAAAAGTATGAAGTCAAAAAGGACGATCTCGTTTCGTACTACAGGTGTGCCTCGTGATGGTTAAGCAAGCTTGAAACCATCAAGTTAGAGCATGTTCCTATGAGTGTCAATAAGGTGGTTGATGCACTTGCAAATCTTGCAGCCACTTTGGCACTGGAGGCAGAGGAAAATATGAATGTTCCCGTCTATAATCGATGGCTCATTGCACCCGTGGATGAAGAGTTTGAGGATGACATCAATGCAGTCACTGCTCAAGAAGTAGATGGAAAATATTGGCGTCAACCACTCATTGACTACTTGCAACACGGGAAGCTCCCTAGCGATCCAAAGCATAAGACAAAAATCTGACAAAGAGCTCCCGACTTCCTTTACTTCAACGGGACTCTTTATCGGCGTTCCTTTCTCGGCGTTTGGTTGCGATGCTTTGGTAATGAAGAGGCAAGACAAACAATGGAGGAAGCATACTCAAGAATATGCAGAGCACACCAAGCAAAGCCCAAATTGCATGATCGAATGAAGAGGATGGGTTATTACTGACCTACCATGGTGCAAGACTCCATTGACTATGCAAAAAGGCGCGAGCCTTTCCAATTTCATGCAAATTTTATTCATTAACCTCCGGAGCCACTCCATCCAACTGTGGCATCTTGTCCATTTGAAGCTTGGGGGCTTGATGTTGTGACATGTGGGCCCTATCTCTCCAAAATCTTCTGCTGGCCACTCGTACATCTTGCCAGCAACCGACTACTTTTCCAATGGGTAGAAACAATCCCACTAAGAGAGGTCAAAAAAGAAAATATCGTTGATTTTATTCGAACCCATGTCATCTACCGATATGGCGTGCCTCGATATATTATCACTGACAATGGCAAACCATTTGTCAACAAGCTGGTGACCGCCCACTGCGAAAAGTTTAAGTTTGCCCAGCGCAAATCTTCAATGTAAAATGCACCTGCAAATGGACTGGCGGACGCCTTCAATAAGACACTTTGCAACTTACTAAGTAAAGTGGTGGCAAAGTCAAAAAGCGATTGGCATGAAAGGCTAGGGGAAACTCTTTGGGCATACAGAACCACGTACAAAATTCTGACCCAATCAACTCCTTTCACTATGGTGTATGGGGTCGAAGCGGTATTGCCTTTGGAACTCTAAATCCCTTTACTCCGTATTGCCATACAGGAAGGTTTGACCAAAGATGAAAATCACAAGCTTCGCCTAGCGAAGCTCGAGGCTCTTGATGAAAAAAGACTCCGGCCCAACAAAAATTAGAATGCTATCAAGCTCATTCATCACGAGCATTCAACAAAAAGGTACGCCCGCGTGCATTTCAAGTGGGAGATCAAGTGCTCGCAATAAGGAGGCCAATCATTGTTCCACACAAGACTGGAAGCAAATTCACTTCCAAGTGGGATGGTCCTTACGTGGCCCGGGAAGTCTACAGAAATGGCGCTTATAAGATAGTAAGCATTGAGGGAGCGCTAGTAGGTCCTATAAATGGCAAGTTTCTGAAGCTTTACCATCCTTGATGCATTAGTACTTGTAAGCTCCTAAGCAAGAGCCTAAATTGCTCATTCATGCAAAATAAATAAGAAACAAAAAACTTTATACTACTCCTAGTCCATAAGAGTCTAAACTGTGAATGGCAAACCAAAACAAACAAAAAATGTTATGTCCTTGAACTACATATGGGTTGATCCTTTAGGGTATTACATCCCCTTTAGGTACGTAGGTAACTTTGGCATATTGCCTAAGTACAATTGTAAAAAAAAAGGGGGCGAATAAATTTTGCTGGTACTCGTTGGCTTTGGTCATTTTCTATTATTACATATTATTGCATGAACTTGAATTAAAAGATTCATCTTATTGCAATATATCAAAACCAATTCCAAAAGACTATGCTGAGTCCAAAAAAAAAAAAAAGGAAACAACAAGTTGCATAGCACAAAAAAAAAAATCTAGAACAAAGCCACTAGATATGGTCTAGGCATCCAGTGCGACCAAAAGTTCTTAGGCACATTTCTTTGCTGCTTCAACTTGAGTCGCTTCTTCTGCCATAACTTGGAGGGCAGCATCCAATTCATCAACCTCTCTTTCAAGAAGAGATACATCATCTCTAGCTTTCTTCAATAAGGCTTCAGTCTCTACTAATTTGCCTTGCAATTCTATCTCATTCGCTTTTGCACGTTCAAGATCAGCCTCAAGTAGCGTCCTTCGCTTATGAGCTTGGGCGATAGCAGCGGTTGCCTCATCAAACTATGCGTCAACCTTTTCCACTGAGGCCCGTGCCTCCCTAAGTTTGTCTAATAGGGTCGTTCGCTTGTTTAGCATATCTTCGGTATGAGTTCGACCTTCTAATTGGGCTTCAACTTCAGGTACTGCCCAACTTCGTTCAGATATGCCTCAACAGTATTCTTTAGCTCCAAATACTCTGCCTAGAAGGATGATAAGGTTTCATATATCTGCTCGGCTTCCTGGCGAATGTTTGCGATGTCACCTTCTGTGTTCGGGACAAACTTTTTCAACTATTATTGAAAACGTTGCTTCACACTCGAGGCCAGGTCGTTAAACATGCTAGAGGCAGTTCTCCTAGGGAAGTAGGTTACAATAGAGGGAGTAGGCGATTGACAACGCTCTACTTGTTTCATTAGCCATGGCATTATGTTAATAGAATCATCCTCAGCTGACTTAGCGGCAGGCACAATCAGGTGACTTCACTGTCTTTGTCACAAAATGCAGCTTTAAGTCCATCTTCGACTTCGGCAGTATATCCCTACATAAAAGGACGATTAAGTTGAAAAAAAAGGGAACAAAGGAAAAAAAATGAAGGGAAAAGGGGTAGGATAACAAGATGCACCTCCCCCTTTGCTTTTCTCTTTGATTTTAGTGAGCTCGTCGCACTATTAGACTTGTCCTTGGAACTAGGCAGCTTGATTATACTGTCTGGTTTGGTCTTTGAGGCTGATAAATTCTTCTCTCCGCTAGCAGAAGATATGACACCTAAGCGTCTCAAGGTTTCAATCTTCTCCTTCCGAAGCAAGCAACTCCTACTTTTATGAGAAGATGCATTTGCTTTCAATGAGGAACTATCACCTCCTTCCCTTCTAAGCTCAGTCGAGGATAGGGCATGTTCATTAGGTTGTTGCATGGTTGGCTTATGTGTACTCACTTTTTCAAAAGTGACAACTAGGGCAGATGCATCGTCAACTCTTACTTTAGAAATTCTTCATGATTACGCAATCTCGCCTCTAGGATATTTAGGTCCTTGAGAGAAAAGATCACCCCGTGAAGATCGCCACCAATTAACATATGCAATAGTGACCAGTGTAGACTTCTTATTAGGCGGAGTAGGAATTGTCACGCTAGACCTTGTTATGTGTTCTATCAGGTTGAACTGATAGCGAGCTATGTCCTGTAAGGTGACTTCCCGGTCATTCATTTGTGGCTCACTCAGTACATCTTGTTCATTTGTGGCTCACTCAGTACATCTTGATAATAGCCAAACTGTCGTCCAAACTTGCAAGGGAAGTACGGCTCAATCACAATTGTCCTTCCTTGCTGCAAGGTCAGAAACCCAGAATGAAGACAAATAAAATATGTTCTCCAACTTGGAGATAAATTCTGGGTGTCAATCAAGGTCATTGATGTATCCTTCATAAGAGCATTAGCGTACTTGAGAGACGGATCCTTGCATTTTAATAACTTTCGAGCTTTTTATGTGTCAGGGGTTCAATTCATCTTTTCACCAGAGAATCTCACCATCTTAGGATGGCCATGGCGATGATGGAGGTGACCAAAATAAGTTTGTAAGTAAGTCCCTAACCATCCATAAACATAGTGAATTGGTAAAATTACTTCCAACTTATTCAGGCTTCAAGCCATAGAAATTCTATTCAATCTCCGATAAATGCTGGCTAAAGCGGGAATTGCTAGGTTTAGACATTCCCTGTGAGCAAGTTTGCTTACAGCTATGAACACAGTTGGGCGAATAAGGCACACTGCTTTAGTTGGTAGCACAGATGAACACAACCAACAGGAAATAAGGGCGGCAAGGTAGGTCTCTTTGATCAGGGTCTCAGGAATATTAAGCGTCACAAAAGGATCCTT
The DNA here is from genome assembly GCA_017589665.1 of Selenicereus undatus. Lineage (NCBI taxonomy): Eukaryota > Viridiplantae > Streptophyta > Magnoliopsida > Caryophyllales > Cactaceae > Selenicereus > Selenicereus undatus. The sequence goes on from JACYFF010031957.1 coordinate 45,160,647, forward strand.
CTCTCTCTTGGTTCGCGCCGTGTGAGGAGCAATTAAGCCAGACGGACATGATGTGTTTGTCGGAGCTTTAACTCGCTTTTTGTTGTCACAACTGGGAGGAGGTGTGTAAATTTGTCGCCCTCGGAACCAAAAGCATATCCATTCAAAAGTAGAAAGTTGAACGACACCATGAACATCTTGGCATAGTCTTTGGAATGCAGAGAAGAGGAACGTTTAAGTTGCAGGAATGTTATCATTTCCACATCCCGCTGAAAGGAGCTCTCTGGAAGATGGAATAACTTCTTCGTAGTAAGCACCATCAGCTAGTAGTCCACCTACAACCCACAAATCCCATAAGGAGATTGACATGTCACCGCTCTCTGTGCAAAAGGTGTTGGTAGTATGGCACCACAATTCATAGAATGTTTTGAAAACGGTGAGAGTCATGTCGAAGGAGAACAAGGACGCATACAGGCTATCGTAGAGCCTCCATTCCATAAGTCTTTCTTTATTGCGGCCAAAAACGTCTTCAAGCCACTCCCAATAGCATGGTATGAAGAAGTTGTCGAAGAAACAAGGTGAAAAACTTCCCCAAGACGTGGTCCCATCCATGATGCGATGTCGAAGTAAGGATGCTGCTTCTTGAGAAGGCGTAGAAGATGCAAATAATGGCAAGCTGAGCTTCAAGACCCTCAAAGATGAGATGACTCCATCTGATCTTTGTATGTCGTGGGTAGATTCTACACTTCAGCACAAATCTGCAAGGTAATTACGAAGTAAAGAGCGTCTGGACAGTAGGGCGTGCTAGCATATCTACGCAGAGAATCAAGCCTTCTTCAATCGGATTGTCTTCTCTATCTAGGATGGTAAGCGTTGGCCTCTTGGAGTTTAAGGATGAGTTTAGAAAATGCACCATGGTGAAGAAAAAAAAGTTAAGTTGACTTCAATTAGATTAAGTGAGGGAGTCTCCTGCAAAAAATCGAATCTACAGGGAGAAATGATTCCTCGTCTTAAAATTCGACCTCACTTTGCGATCTAATTGAAGGAATCGCAGTTGGAAAGAAGAAACACAAGTCGACCCTAATTAGATTAAGTGAGGGAGTGTTCTGCGAAAAATCGAATCTACGGGGAGAAACAATTCCTCGTCTTAAAAGTGGACATCACTTGCGATCTAATAGGGGGAGTAGCTGATTCAGCGCCTTCCTAAAAAAAAAAGAGAAACAAATATTAATTTAGGTTCTCTAGAGAAAAGAGGAAGTTAAAAGAAACAAGAGGATTCATAAAATTAAAAAAAAAAATCTTAACACAACTAAATTTGATTTAAGGACCAACTATTGCAGGAATACATAGGCCCAACACAAAAGTGCTTAGAAAAAAAACACAAAATCAAAGGGCTAAAAAAAAGGGGGAAAAGACAACCAAAAGGAAATTGGTGAAAGCATCTCAAAGCAAAATTAGAAGGCCTCCCCAACTTCTGAGCGATGGTAGAGGAAAAGACAAGCAAAGGGGATAGATTACGATGAGGTGTTACACGCTTCAAGACCAACACCTTGTCGTAATTTGATGTTAGTTTGCAATTAAAAATTAAAAGTGGTTACGTTACTCTACTTCCTCTCTCTCTCCTTCGTTCCTTCCTCAGCTCCTTCTCCCTCCTCCTTTTCCTTCTTTGAAGTGATGATTAACAATGGAGATCAAGCAAGAAAAAAAAAACACAAAATCGAAGATTTGGCAGTCCGAACGCTAGAGCTACAACCTTCTCTCTGCCAAACTTTCTCTCTCTCCTCTAAGAGCCCAATTCAAGCTCTCTCTCTCTCTCTCTCTCTCTCTCTCTGAAGCTGTGAGTTATGGGGAGAGAAGTCTTTAATGGTTCAAATCGGAGTAGACTTTACATATTCAATTTTTGATACAGAGATTCAAGGTTAATCCTTGGCTTCTGAGCTGAAAAAAAAAAGGAAAAAAAGAAGGCAAGAACCAATCAAGGGAGAGACTCTCATGGTTGGGCACAACATAATTATAGAGGATGTTGATGATAAAGAATCTGGCACTTTTCCCCAACAAACAAAGAAGATGTTCAAAGAATAGAAGACAAGCGAGAATTACCTTGCAACGGTGTTGAATAGAGGAGAACAAAAAATTGAGGGATTGGAGTTAGCTGCATAGAGTTCATATAGTAATAGGTAGTTGAAACCTATATTGTGTGATTAGAATCTTTAGAAAAATATTATAGTTTTAGGAAGCTTTCTTTGTGCATTTGATTCCTATCGTTGTACCCTTCAAATATTTGTACTCTATATATTCTGTACATATTTGTTCTTGGTTTGTAAAAATAGGGCAGTGAGGAGAATACCGGTCAAAAAAAGAAATGAAAAATTCTCAAAAAAAAAAGGGGAACCGAAAAGATTGAAGGTGGGCATGCACTCCTGAGGTATAATCTTCCATTCAATTTAAAAAAAAAAAAAACAAATGAAGAAAAAAGGAAAAAAAAAGGATTATGAGGAAAAGAAAAGGAGGGATGTTTCTGGGCCCCTTAAAAAAAAATTGGGTAAGTGTCAAGTCAAAAAAAATTAATTGGCAGATAAAAAAAAAAGTTATCCATCAAATTTTTGATCATCAACGTCATCAAACTTTTTGAGATTCAACCACTTCAAACACTTCAAATTTGTGTACACGGCCGACTCTTGAGGGGACAGTTGTAGAAAGCAAAAATTCTACGACAAATCGAATGGTGTTATGTGTAAAAATTTGAGCAATTACTAATTGCCATGTGTCACGTTGACTTTGGTGGACCTGCTTGGTCAAAATTAAGTTCCGTCAATTAAAAGCTGCCATGTGTCATCGATGATGCAGAAATTAATAATTATTTTCTTTATTTAAAAATAAGAAAATAATTACTTGGCCTAGGCCCAAAACCCCGCCCTAACCCTAGCTAGTGGAGCTTATAAATAAGGGTCCTTCCCCTTCATTTAGGACATACAACATCTGTAAAATTCAGAGCTCAGACACCAAGAAGCATCCAGCTACCAAACAAGAAGGATCAAGACTTGCAGAGCTTCAGAAGTTACAATTAGTCACTTGCATATCAAAACCAAGAACAGTCTTTAGAGTTCCTCAGCTGATTTACATTAACCGAGATCAAGTACCACGCCCTCGGAACACTCAAGCCATTAGGACATCGAATCAGAAGATTAGTTCATTGTATTAAATTCAGATATTGTACCTATCTACAACATCAATACAAAATTTAATTTGTTTTTAAATTTCTCGTCTAACTTATTTTAGGCGCGAAATTTGTGTTTATATATATATATATATATATATATATATATATATATATATATATA
>JACYFF010031957.1:45178973-45190329 GCA_017589665.1 Selenicereus undatus
TGGCCTTGGCCCCGTGAGGGGCGCAGGGCGTAGCGACCGGCCTTAAGACCGTGCTTGGAGTACCGAATAGGTCAAGAATGGTACGGGTAGTTATTCAAAAGCATTAAGAAGTACATGACAACTTAAGTATGATATTTCTTTAAATTGCTGCTGTGCCATGCTCGGGGAATAGGGGTGCCGTCAAGAGTTTCTAGCCGAAACGTGCCGGGGCGAATTTGTGAAGTCACCTTGTACGGCTCTTCCCAGTTGGCCGTTAGCTTGCCGTGTTCCGTTGCGCGGGCAACGCTCTCCGTGCGCCTGAGCACCAAATCCGCGACTCGGACGGGTGTCAACCGGACGGTTCGGTTGTGTACTCGGGCAATCCGAAGTTTGTAGAGGGCCTCTCGGAGCATAGAATCTGCGCGAATGGAGGGAAGGAGGTCTAGGGCCTCTCGTAGGGCCGCATTATTGGCTGCTTCTTGGAAGGTGGTCAGACGGTGTGTATGAAGGGCCACTTCCACAGGAAGGACGGCTTCCGAGCCGTAGGTTAGCATAAAGGGGGTCTCGCCGGTGGCAGTCTTCTCAGTAGTGCGGAGGCTCCACAGAACGCCGTGCAGCTCGTCTGCCCAATTACCCTTGGCATCATCAAGTTTTTTCTGAACACCGTGGAGGATGGATTTGTTGGCCGCCTCGGCTTGCCCATTAGTCTGGGGATGCGCCACAGCCGTAAAGCGGGCCTGGCATCCCAAACTGCTCAGGTAGTCAGTGAGTTTGCTGGTGTCGAATTGCCGGCCATTGTCGAAGATCATGGTGAGGGGGACGCCGAATCTGGTGAAAATGTTTCGCCAGATGAATTTGCGCACTTCGGCGGTGGTGATGGAGGCGACGGCCTCAGCTTCGATCCACTTGGTAAAGTAGTCAACGGCCACGAATAGGTACTTCCGCTGGCCGGTGGCCCTAGGAAAGGGACCCAGGATGTCCATACCCCAGGTGGCGAACGGTAGGGGGCTGACGATCGGTGTCATCAGGGTGGTGGGCGCGCGCTGAACGGGTCCAAACCGTTGGCATTTATCACAAGTCCGGGCTAGTGTCATTGCATCCTCCCGCAAACTGGGCCAGTAATATCCAGTCCGCAGGGCGGTTACGGCGAGCGCCCGCCCGCCGAGGTGAGAGCTACAAGTGCCCTGGTGCAATTCTTCCAGAACCTGCTTCCCTTCTGCTGGGGTTATGCACCTCAGGAGGGGTCGGGCGAAGGAACGCTTGTAGAGGATTCCCTCGTACAACACGAACCAACTTGACCGTTTCTTGATTTTTTCCGCCTCCTTGGCGTCAGTGGGCAGCGCGCCGTCCGCAAGATAGGCACGAATTGGCTCGATCCACGTGGGGCTCCGGTCGAGCCATGCGATCTCATGCAGGCCGATGCTCCTACCCATTAGGGTTTCCCACTGGATGTTTTTCGGCCGCCCGTCATCAGAGGAACTCGCGAGTTTGGACAAGGCATCGGCTTGCCGGTTCTCTGAGCGAGGGATGTGCGTGATGACGAAGTGCTTGAGCAGCTTGGTGACCTCGCGAACCCTCCTGACGTACGCAGCCATAACCTCGTCTTTAGTTTCATAGTCCCCATTGAGCTGGCTTACGACAAGCTGTGAGTCAGAAAACGCCTGGACGTGCTCGGCCCCTGCGGTGTGACATAGCTCTATTCCCGCGATGAGGGCTTCATACTCTGCCTCGTTGTTGGATGCCTTCAACATGAACTTGAGGGCGTGCTCGTAACGTGCCCCGGATGGACTTTCCACAATGAGACCGGCCCCACTTCCCTCCTTGGTGGAGGAGCCGTCGACATACAAGTTCCACGGGCGTGGCTGAGAAGGCTGTACCAGAGGTTCCTTGCATTCGGCGAAGAAGTCGGCCAGCGCCTGTGCTTTGATTGCTCTTCGGGGTTCGAAGGCCAAATCATAGCGCGAGAGCTCCACCGCCCACTTCAGGAGGCGACCGGATGCATCCAACTTCTGAAGGACGCTTTTGAGGGGTTGGTCTGTCAAGACCACAATCCTATGGGCGTCAAAGTAGGGCCGCAGCTTCCGACTCGCCATTACAAGGGCGTAGGCGAACTTCTCAATAAGTGGGTAGTTCATTTCTGCTCCCGCTAAGGCATGACTTACGTAGTACACCGGTACCTGCTCCCGTGCTCGCTCCGCCACGAGGACCGCGCTGACCGCATGCTCAGACACGGCCAGGTACAAGGTTAATACTTCCCCCTCCGTGGGGCTGGCAATCTGCGGCAGCCGAGCTAAGTAAGACTTCAGCGCCTGGAAGGCCTCGTTTGCCTTGTCCTCCCATTGGAAGTCACCCCGTCGGCGTAGTACGCGGAAGAAAGGCTGGCATCTGTCGGCTGATTGGGACATAAAACGGCCGAGGGCGGCCACACAGCCGGTCAAGCGCTGCACTTCACGGATAGTCTTTGGTGGTCGCATGTCCAGGACGGCCTGAACCTTGTCTGGGTTTGCCTCTATGCCGCGATGACTGATCATGAAGCCAAGAAACTTTCCTGAGCGCACTCCGAAAACGCACTTTTTAGGGTTGAGCTTCATGTTGAACGCTCGGAGGATCTCGAATGTCTTTCGCAGATCAGTGGGGTGGTCAGCTGGGAGCTTGCTTTTGACGATCATGTCGTCCACATACACTTCCATGGTCTGCCCTATTAATGGTTCGAACAGCTTGTTGACGAGGCGTTGGTATGTGGCGCCCGCATTCTTTAAACCGAACGGCATGACTCTGTAGCAGTGGAGCCCGCGGTCGGTGACGAACGCTGTTTTCTCCTGGTCTTCTGGACAAAGGGGTATCTGGTGGTAGCCTGAGAACGCATCCATAAAACTAAGCAGGGCGTGGCCGGCCGTGGCATCCACCAGTTTGTCGATTTTCGGCAGGGGATAGCTATCCTTTGGGCAGGCTTTGTTCAGGTCCGTGAAATCCACGCACATTCTCCAAGTGTCGTTGGGCTTTTTTACCAACACCACGTTCGAGACCCATTCGGGGTATTGGCATTCCCTGATAAAGCCGGCTTCAAGCAGCTTTTGGACTTCTTGACCTGCCGCGGCCGCGCGCTCGGGACCCATATGGCGCTTCTTCTGGATGACCGGCCGATGTCCCGGATCGGCGTTCAGGTGGTGCTCCATTACCGCAGCGGCTATGCCAGGCATTTCGCTTGGGTCGAAAGCGAAAATGTCCTTGTACTCTCGCAGGAGACAAGCGAGGGGTTGACGCTCTGTGTCAGGCAGGCCGTACCCGAGCTGGACCGTGCGCTCTGGCCGTATTTCCTCCAGCGGCATATGTTGGACTTCCGCTTCAATTTCTGCTCGTTGTCGCGGAGGTTGGACGTCGACAGAGTGTATGACGAAGGTTTCGGGACGCGGTTCGGTTGGAGCCCCCTTCGCTCTCTTTGCGGTTGCGAATGGGGCTGCAACCTCTCGCTCCCGTGGTCTTTCAATGAGGGGTTGTATGCTAACTAGGTAGCACTCGCGTGCCGCGCGCTGATCCCCCCGAATCTCGCCAACGGCTCCGTTGTCAGTTTCAAACTGGAGCTGGAGGAGATAGGGTGCGACGACAGCCTTAGCCTTGTGGAGCGTAGGCCGCCCGAGAATCACGTTGTACGCCGTGGGTACATCGACCACAAGGAAATCGACTTCCAGGCTGCGGAAACGGGTCTTGTTCCCGAAGCGCAATGGGAGGCGAACGGTCCCAACAGGAGTCACCTCTTGTCCTCCGAACCCCAAAACAGGGGTCGTAATAGGATCGACCGTGCGCCCAGGATGGGAAAGTTTCTGGAGGCAGTCTTTCGTGATGATGTCCACGGAGCTGCCGGTGTCTATGAGGATACAACGTACGACTGCGCTGGCGATTTTCATCTCAACCACCAACGGGTCGTTATGGGGGGTAGCTAACCGAGGAGCGTCCTTTCCTCCAAAGACCATGGTGGGCGCCGTGAGGCTAGGCTTCTGCTCCATGGTGAGCACCTGTTGGGCGCTTCTCAGTTGTGCCTTCCAGGCCGAACGTGTCATGTTCGGCATGCTGCCGCCTGCAATGGTTGCCACGATCTCCGTCGAGCACTCTTCATCTCGAGGTTGGGATGACTCGGGGTTTGGCTCTCTGCTCGGCGGGCGCGGCCCCCGCCTTAGGAAGCGGTCGATTTGCCCTTTGTCTGCGAGCTCATGGAGAGCTTTCTTTAGCTCTCGACACTCGGTTGTGGTGTGACCGCTCTGCTCGTGGAACTCACAATATTTCCGGGCGTTCTGTGGCCAGGGGGCCATCGTCATTGGGGGCGGCCGACGCAGCATCGGATGTCCTCGCACCTCCATCAAGATGTTCCTTGCATCGGTGGTGAACCGGGTATCCGGAGTTTCCACTGGTGGCCTTCTGTCGCGTGGAGCGGGGTTCCTTCCACCTCGGGCGAAGTCCCTATCCCATGGAGCCTTTGCCTTCTTGGGGACGTCCGGTCCCTCGGCGCAAATCTCGGTGGCTCGGATAAAGTCCGCGGCCTTCCTCAGCGCTTCGGCTAAGGTGGTCTCTTTCTGTTCCGCCAAGGAGAACTTAAACCGGCCACTTTTGAGGCCGTTCAGAAAAGAGGTGTACGCCACGCCATCTTCTAGCTCTGGGATTAGGACTGCCTCCTGATGGAACCGCCTGACGAACTCGGCTAAGGACTCCTGCGGCCCCTGCTTAATTTTTGATAGGTGAATGCTAGTACGTCGTTCCTTACGACTCGCGATAAACTGTCCGACAAACTTGTCGGCCAAGTCCTGAAAGCAAGCTACGCTACCCTGGGGAAGACCATTGAACCAGGATTGTGCCACCCCTTTTAGGGTGGCGGGGAAGTAGCGGCAATACGAGGCGTCGTCCACGTCTTGGACATACATTTGAGCTTTGTATACCCCCAGGTGTTCCTCTGGATCCCCGGTTCCATCGTATAGGTCAATCATTGGCATCTTTATCTTTCCGCATCTCGGTGCGTTGACGATCTCTGGGCAGAAAGGGGTTGAGAAAGAGGGGGCGGCCGAGCGGACGGCCGTCCCTGATACTTTGATGGGGGTACCGCGTCGCCGTTCGACCTCCACCACGGAAGGACTCCTCCTGTCCTCGACCGGATGTATGGCGCGTTGTGGCGAGCGATCCCTGATGCGGAACTCGTAGCCGTCCGCTTTTCTCGCCGGGGGACTTCGCGCCCGGTCTTGGTTACTGTGATGTTCGGGGCTGCGACGACGACCGCGCGATTGCTCCCGTACGAGCCGGGAAGAGTGTTCCTGCTCCTGAAGCCATCCGGACGGCCGTGAATGTGTGGCGTAGGGAGTTGAGGCGGTTGCTGAGGGTACCGGGCGTCTGCGCCCCGACCGACCGGCCATGTCTGTGGACGCCTGGTCCTGAAGACGAGGTGCCTGGTGCGGCCTTTCCTCCCGGGCGAGGCTTCGCGAGCGCAGGGACCCCGACTCCTCCCGAGGGGATTCGGCCTGCGACCCGAGGTGTCGAGGGGGATTGGGCAGGTTTCGTGCGCCGTTCACCCCCAGAGCCCTCTGGACCTGCTCCGTGACCTGTCGGGTGATGGCGTCTGCCATGGTGGACATAAGGCCTTGGAGAGCGTCAACCGTGACATACGTCGGCGGTTCCCGCTGCGGGACCCCCACCGGCCGAGGCCCAGCCCTGGAACTTTCGCTGGCATCCTCCACCGCGAGTGGCGCAGAAGGACCCGCGGCTGGTGCGTTTTCTCTGCGTGTCCTCGCCCGTGTTGCATCGCTTACTACCATTGCTACCGCTCCCTCCCCACAGACAGCGCCAAACTGATTCCGCCCGGAATCTCTCGCGGGATGATGTTGATGACGTGGGGCGAAGGAACGGGCTTACGCGGCAGCTGGCAATCAACACGGCGTCCTTCCTTCTGCCTTCCGACCTGCAAAAAAGGGCCGACCCCGGGGTGTCGTCCGGGGAGAGCCTCTCCGACGGTTAAGTCAATATAGGGTTCTCAGAAGGTTCGAATGTCAGAAGATATGAGACTTTGTTCCCTTTTCTTTCTTTCAACCCCCTTTTTCGAGGAGATCACATCACTATTTATAGCCTTGTTTGTCAAAGGGGCAAAAGAGTAATTTTACTGTAGCTGGTAGTCTGAGCCTCCGGTCCTGTGGCCTGTGGGCCTGGGAATAAGCCCCAAGGGTTGCGCTTTGGGCCCCTTGGGGGGTGACCTGATGGGCGAACAAAGGCCCAGAAGGTGGTGCGTGTATTTTTCCCAAACCACTTAGCCCCTCACATCTGACCTGACTTCGGTGCCTGGCAGGTGGTCAGGTGAGATGTGGACCCAATGAGAGGTGCCTTCGGGACACGTGTCATGCGATGAGGGATCGCGGGGGTTGGCGCCCCCGAGATGGACGGTTGCTATAGCCGCCAAATATTCACGCACGAAGTCCTAGGAGGACGGTCGTACATGCACAAGGTAATTATGACCCTGCGTAGTGACCCACAGCCCGGAGATCCTCAGGGCTACCTTGCTTCACTATAAATACCCTGTGGTGAGGTTGAAGGTGGATGCAATTCGAAATTGCTGAGGAGCAACCCTATCATCGCCTTTTGAGTCATGGCTTTCCCTCTTATTCGAGACACCAGGGAAATGGCGCTTTACCTGAGGGAGACGCTCGGGTGGCACCAAATGAATGCCGCGCGCCCCCCACGGCCTCTTCCCGAGAACTTTTCGGGACTATGCCCGGACTTTTCTCTAGCCAAAGCTGAGCTGGCTGCGGCGGAGTTTGGGCTCCCCGAATTGGTCCAAGCCACCTTCTACGCGATGTTGCTGAACGATGCTGTTGAATTTGGCGCGGCACACGAAGTCACCGGGGACGAGATGAAGTCCGTGCTCGTGGATCTGGACTGGCCGTCGTTTGAGCATTGGGTACACTGTATGGACGATACCCTGCGGGCCTGCCAACAGAACCGTTCGGCCGACGAGATAGATTTCTCGGGCGTCAGTGCCGTTCAGGGAGGAGTTTCGGACTTAGGCGGCCCCCCTTCCCCCTCTAGTGACGAGGCCTAGTTGCCTTTTGTATTAGCGCGTACCCCGCCGGGCATTTGCCGGGGGCCTTTATGTAATGAAACTTTGTTGTCATATCTACGTGTACTTTGTCTTGTCTGCCGGGCCCTCAGGTCACGATCGCCCCGCCGCGGCAACCATAGGACTTCGGACGGTAACGACCGGCCATAAGGCTGTGCTGAACTGGCCTTGGCCCCCATGAAGGGACTTATTACGTGGCGCCCGGCCTCGAGGCCGTGCTCACCTTCTCCCGGCCCCTGGAGGGGCGAAGGGCGTAGCGACCGGCCTTAAGGCCGTGCTCTGCTTTCCCGTAGCCCCTGGAGGGGCTAAGGGCGTAGCGACCGGCCTTAGACCGTGTTCGAATAACCTTAGCCCCCGGTGGAGCGAAGGGCGTCGCGACCGGCCATGAGGCCGTGCTCAGCTGGCCCTAGCCCCTGGTGGGGCTACGGGCGTAGCGACCGGCCATAGGCCGTGCTCAAATGGCCCTAGCCCCTGGGGGGGTATGGGCGTAGCGACCGGCCATAGGTCGTGCTCAAATGGCCTTAGCCCCTGCTGGGGCTAAGGGAGTAGCGACCGGCCATAGGCCGTGCTCATATTGCCTCAGGCCCTAGTGGGGCTAAGGGCGTAGCGACCGGCCATAGGCCGTGCTGCGTAGCGACCGGCCATAAGGCCGTGCTCAACTGGCCTCGACCCCTGGAGGGGCGCCGGGCGTAGCGACCGGCCATAGGCCGTGCTCAAATGGCCTTAGCCCCTGGTGTGGCTAAGGGCGTAGCGGCCGGCCTTGTGCCGTGCTGAAGAGCCTTCCCGCTCGGGGGATAGCGAGCGGCGCTCGACCTTGCGCAGGGTCCCTTCGTCTTAGAGATGGACTGAGGGCGCGGGGCCTGGCTGTTGGCCGCGCTCTGGGATCTGTAGCTACCGGAGACGCCAAGGGAGCTGCGAGCGACAGCTTGCCGTGCTCGTTGGCGTCCACCTCAAGGGGAGCGAGGGGGTAGTGCATTTCACTGGGCCGTGTTTCGGGCCGTGACACCCTGGGCCTTCGTCTTGGGCCTGGCCTAAGCTTAATTTTCCCTGTTGGTGACGTGGCTATTCTGCAGGTACCACGTGGCATGCCTCTGGAGGAGGCGCGGTTGTCGAGGAGCGTTGGGGTTTGCGAACCGTCTTCTGGCTCTATATAAGGAGGGGGTGTTCGCCACCTTAGTCACTTGTGCCATTCTTCTACAACCAGCTTAGAGAGAGAGATTTCTAGAGAGAGAGGCTCTGACATCCTTTGTTCTTCCTCTCTCAGAATTGCATTGCTGCTTTCAACCAAATCCTCCTCTTTGCGACGTCCTCAGGTACACGCTCGCCCTCTTCGCCGCACTCTTTGTATATTATGTCTTATTCATCTAGTGGGGATGCCGCCGCGGAGCATGTCGGCCCTCGCATAGAGGGCCGTCATCCACAACTCCCGAACACCCCGGCCCTAATTGATGGCCGTGTGGTGGCCGGATTCCCCCGAAAGAATAAACCAAGGGAGCCAAAAAAGGTTCCTTATGCCGTCCCCCTTTTTGAACCGGGCACTCCCTCTTGGTCCAGTTGCGAGTACTCTTCCACCCCTAGCATTTTAAGCCCAGAGGTGACTGTGACGTATCCATGGGAGGTTACCCTTGCTAATTTTGTGCCCGCCTTCCAGGTCCGCGGCATGGCGAAGACGAAGTCAACTCCCCGCATCCGGACTCCCGACGAGCTTCTGGCCGAGGGATCGATAGGTAATGTTCGTTCAGCCCTTCCTAAGTCTAACGTGGAAGGCCGAGTTGCCTCCTCCAGTTCTAGTACGTCTTCCCGGCCTGGCTCATCTGGTAGGGACTCAGGGCGTTCCTCTTCATCCGAGGGGGCGTCGACGAGCTCCTCGTCTGCGTCATCAAGTTCGGGCAGTTCAGGGCGCGCGCGCCACCGCCGCGCGGCCCCCGTGCCAGAGATCGTAGCCGAGGGACTGGACTTTCCCGGGGCCCCAACTCGCTCGGACCCTCAGGATGGACCGGGAAGCCACTTCCCAGACCCGCGGGCTATCTCCCGGCTCAAGAGATCGGCACTTGATAAGCAGTACCTTCTGCCGGCCGACTACCGGTTTGTAATGCCCGAGCCTGACGACACGGTGAACGAGGCCCCCGCGAATTGTATCGCCGTGTACCGAGCTGCTTTGGATTATGGCCTCCGTTTTCCTTTGCATCCGGTAGTGAAGGATATTCTCAATAGGTACGAGTTGGCGCCCGCCCAAATTGTGCCGACCTCTTGGCACAACATCTGCTCATTTGTGGCTACATGTGAGTTGCGGGGTCTGACCTGCTCGGCGCGCGCTTTTAGCCTGGTGCATACGGTCCAAAAGGCCCCTAGAGAGACCGGGGACCTGGGGTGGTACTGCTTTAATAACCGCCCAGGCTTTATGACCGCTATTGAGAAGAAATCCAAAGTCAGATACTGGAAGTACGACTTTTTGTTTCTGCGCCGGGCGACGGGTTCGGGCGACGTTCCTTCTTGGAACGAAGGAAAGCCGGTCAGGAATCCTTTTGGGGAACCAACGGCCGAGGAGCGGCAAACCGCCCGGTACTTCATGTTCTATATCCGTGAAGACGACCGACCTCGGCCTATTCCCCGATTCATGAGTCAGGCCATCGAGGCGGCGAAAGGGCCCGAGAAGAGAAGGACCAGGTCTAGCGACCGGGAGCCCCTGAACTGGCTGCCGAAGCTCAAGTTCTTTGCTAACGACTTCTTTCTTGCCGCAGCCGGTCTACTGATTCTTAAGAATTTTACCAAGGGTATACTGTTGTCTAGGCCCGTTTTTGTTCCTTGTTTTGTGCTGACCTGACCTGTCTTCCTTTATGCAGATCAAGCGAGGGCAAGACTGACAGTTTTTGAGACTGGGGATGCGACGCCCGCACAGGTGGCCGCTGTTGCCGAGCGCAGGAGGGAGGAAGAAAGGCAATAGGCCGTCGCTCAGCAGGCCAAAAAGGTACGGTACGATCCCCTCTAATTTGCTGTCGGTTTGCTGGCCGGATGCTGATTTAGCCTTTTGCAGGCACCTTCGCTTGTTCCTCGCGGTAAGAGGCCAACCGTGAGTCTGCCCCCTCCCCGCAAAAAGCCGAGGACAGAAGAGGCGGCCAGGGGGACTGGCCACGAGGCGACCGCCCCGACCGCAAGCCGTTCATCTGAAGAGCGGGCGGCCGCGGGGCAAAGACGTCGTGCATCCCCTCGCGGCACCGGCGCGTTTCCGGTTACTCCTACTGATGTCGGTCACTCTTCCCGTCCTGCGGGTAGCTTCTTCACTGCCGATCCTCCTGCTCGTCTGGCCCTTGTCCAGGACATAGTTAAGTCCTGGGATCTGTCTGCCGCCGGCGCATCAGATCCGCCGCCGGTTTCGGCGGAGGAGATTGGCATGGCGGAGGCCTTCGCCAGAGGTGTCAAAGCCGTGGCCGAGTGCCGGCGCTTGGAAGGGATGGTGAGCAGGTATCAACGTCGGTGCGAGCGGCTTCAGTCAGAGCTCGCGGCCTGCGAGGCCTCGCAAAAGGAGACGCAGCAGAAATTGGAGGAGGTCGTGGCTGATGCGGGAAGGGCCCAAGAGCGTGGTTATCAGCAGGGTCATACTGATACCCTGTCATACCTCCGCAAAGTGCTGCTGACTCTTGCCGGGGAGTTCCATGACGACCGCTACTTCGAGGCGTACCTGAAGTACGTCGACGAGCGTGAGCGAGCTATTGCCGAGGGCCGTGACCCAGACGAAGTGGAGTTCGTCGCTCCCTCTGAGGGTGAGGCCACCACTGATGAGCCCACTCACCCTCTTGAGGTAGCCGGCCTGTCTGAAGAGGAGCCTGCCGATGATCATGAACCTGATGCTTAGTGGGCGTTTGTCTTGTTTTTGTAATTTTGCAGCTTTCCCTTTTATGTTGGTTATGTAAACGGCGTTTATTTTAATGACAAAGGGGAATGTTTTGGCCTTCTGTTTGTGTTTCTTTTTCTGCTTCTATTCATCTGAGGGGTGGCCCCCCAAAAACAGAAGGGCAAAAATACACGGAAATGTGTCTGGGCCGTGCCCCAACGGCCTTAGCCCCTAGAGGGGCTAAGGGCGTAGCGGCCGGCGTGAAAGCCGCGCTCAAATGGCCTTGGCCCCTGGAGGGGCGAAGGGCGTAGCGACCGGCCACAAGGCCGCGCTCAAGTGGCCTTGGCCCCGTGAGGGGCGCAGGGCGTAGCGACCGGCCACCAGGCCGTGCTAAAATGGCCTTGGCCCCGTGAGGGGCTAAGGGCGTAGCGACCGGCCACAAGGCCGTGCTCAAGTGG
>JACYFF010031957.1:45196308-45210307 GCA_017589665.1 Selenicereus undatus
GTATTCATTATGTAATGAGAAAGGAAAAATTGAATTGATTGAAACTTGTATGAGTCTGTCTATATATACAAGATATGTGCACATAAGAAAAGAAAAAGAATAGAAAAGAGTATTCATAACAAACTATGCAACAAACATGTTGAGCTCGTGTAACCAACTGTGAGCTGCATTCTATGCTGGCATAACTAACTTGGTTTAACAATATATGACATATATACATTATGAAAAAATCTTATCCATCAACATATGTGACATGTTTATCTTAATATAAGATAAATTCATCGACAATAACAAACAGTCACAATGAATAATTAGCATGTTCATTACCAAAATTTATATATTGATAAGAACTGATTAAAAAAATATTCATTCAATTTGAAATCGTCTAAATATATCAAAACAAACGAATATTCATAAGTAAAATTAATAAATTCACTTCAAGTAATGATAGTATAATTTGGCGGCATATAAGACAAATTCATCAAAAAACATGACATATTCAACAATGTCCATATTAGCAGGAAAAACAATACATGTCCATTAACATATAAGATAGATTCATGAATTAAAGAGTATATTAATCTATATAATCATATTCATAAAACAAAATGTCCTACTTTCCAATACTGCAATAGTTAGTGCAAACTCATTAGCAAAAAAAACATGTATTCATCATAGTAGATGACATAATAAAAAAAAATCGACATATTCTTCAATGGATCGAGATTTGAGTATATATAAAATATTTACCAGAATTCTTTTCACATATTTACGATTTTCTTTTTCCAACATCTAACAACATCAATATATGGTGTTGAACATGAAAAATCATATAATGAATTTCTATGTTAAAGGTAATTATCTTATTATCAAACACCAAAAACAACGGAAGGGTAAGAAAATATGATGAATATCAAAATAAACTAATGAATATTGCTTCTACAAACCAAAAGTACCAACATTAGAGCCCATTTAACAAGTTTTTCATCATAGCAGTTGTTCAAAAAAAAAAAAAGAAACAATCAATGATTTTTTTATTTTTTTTTTGTTTAACCAAAGGTATCCACCTTTGCTGATCGCAGTAACTAATCCCCTCGGCCCGCGAGCTCCACTTAAGGGTAAAGGGTTGGCTAAGAATTGCTCTCCATTCCCAAAGGCCAAGGATCGAGCCCCTGACCAACTAGTTAAGGGACGAAGTGAGCTACCACTATGCCACAACCCCTTGGTTATTAATGAATATTTATATACACTGATGAATCTTTGATTTAGGAGCAATAACCAGTTATGAATCCAAATTGCAAACACATTATATGAAAGCTAAGGCAATGATAACACAAAGCAAGGTAAAGAGTGTGTGTGCCATATCAAAATTTAACTGAGCATGTATATTAAAATTGGATGAATAATAATGTCTATGAACTTGTTAGCTTAAAGTGAATTTTCTCAAGAGTTTTGATTAGATGGATAGCAAAGAAGATAAGAAAAGCAATGATGAATTTTTACACTATAATATACTAAAATGACAAAAACTCTAACTTAAGCACCGCAATCGTTCAAATATTAGAAAAACAAGAATACACTTGATTTTTTCCCCTTACACATGCGAAAGGTTTGAAGCCTCAACAATTCCCATAGAGTACTTAAAAGTCAAAACTCACCAACAAATGTGTAGAACTCTAGGAAAACAAATTTGCAAGAAAAATCAATGAAAAAAAATGAAAACTTAGCATATAGACAAAAAAAAAGAGTCATCACTAAATGTAGATCTTACTTTTTTTAAAATGTGAATTTCATAATAAACCTGAAACTAAATCCTAGATCTTCTTCTACAATAAAAGACAATGAATGCATGTTGATTGGAGGTAGTAAGTTTGACAATTATTCAAAAATTACAATAAATTTGTCAAAGCATGAAGATGGGAGGGACATGAATATCATACAGGATCATGTAACTCTAGCGAAAGAAAGACCCTTCAAGAGAGAAATGCTCTCTACCGTAACCCTAAATGAAACCCCTTGATTTCTTCCTTGCTCCTTACGGCGCAACCCCTCTGCCCTTACCCATATCACCTCTCAGATCTACTATTGACTCCCTCCAATTGCAGGATCAATTTCTTCCAAGATCCACCCAGATCATCCATCATGATGAGTTCGCCTCTTTCTTGTGCATTTTCGGTTTGCTGGCAAGGGCTTATGGCTCTGGCCTGTCTCAGGGGACGTGCAGAGGTGTTAGGTGGGGTTGCTGTGCAAGGAAACCCCTTCCTCTCTCTCCATCACAAATTCACAGTGTATCCTCCTTCCAACCCCTCCAACTCTTCATCGCTAGACCTAGAGGGTCTCATGTACCTATTATCAGTAGAAGAGACAGTTATCTGGCTTCCCCGTTGTGTTCGTACAGTCTGGGTGCACAGAAATCGTGCGATCTCGGACCCTCCCCTTGCCAATACTCTGCCTTGACTGTTCTGTTGATTACACTTGGTGTTCGTCAGCATGGTAAGGTGTTGTCTGCCATCTTACCAGGGTATGGCGTCTTCAATTGGGCACATGGCAAGCATGTTAGCAAATCAAGTTTTGCTGTTTTTTGTTTCTGGTGGGTCAATTTTTTGGAATTTCACAGTGTTGTGAATAGTTGTTGTTATGTCAGAGTTATGGTCATAATGATTTTTTATGCTTAAATATTTCATTAATTTCCTACTGGTTGCGTGTCTTGGTGTGGAATGTTGCTGCTGGTGGGCCAATGTTGTTAGAACCATCCTTTGGGATGTTGGGTGTTGCAGCTTGATGTTTATTTAGACCGCTCGATCTGAGAACTCCCATTTACCTCACCTGCTTAGCATTTTGGCAATTTTTACCTTGCTTAATATGCATATGTCTTATACTTCAGATACTGAGTCCCTCTCCCCTACTAGTTCAGAAAATGGTGATAATGATCACAGCAACCAAGATACCACTCCTGGTGGTACAGCCAAATCAACCTTTACACATTCTCTGGGTAAGGGTGGAAGTGACCATACATGCAATTCGTCAGTGAAGGGTCAGCCCCCGTATGCTGAGGCGACGAAATTCGGTCTGGGATGTTCTGCTCATACTTCACATTCCTACCCTCAGGAGAGAATTGATCCTCCATTGCTGCCATCTGCCCCTCTCCCAGCTCGTGTGATAGGTAATACTAGTTCCTCTGAGCCTAGTGCTGATGACCCTCTCGTCCTTGGTCGCCCTCCTTTACCTCCTCGTGAACATATGGACGAACTTATTGCTCAGTGTCTGTTGAGGAGAGTCTGTTCGTTTGCCTGCTATCATCAATAAGACAAGAAATGACTGGAAATTCATTCGAGGTCATATTAGCTACGTTGACTTGGGTAACAACTGGATTTCCATTAAATTTGCTAATGTAGAGGATAAAGACATGGTTTGGAAGGAGAGGTTGTGGCATGTCAATGGGCTGAATTTTGTGCTTTCCACTTGGTTGCCATTTTTCGACCCCTACTCCACTTGCATTGACAGGGTCGACCAGTGGGTCAGAGCCCCTAGGCTCCCTTGGGAATTCTGGGACCATGACACATTGGTGAGCCTTCTGAAACCTGTTGGGAAGGTTATTAAAGTTGACCAGACAACTCTTTTACGCCTTAAAGGTAAGTTTACCCGTGTGTGTGTGAACATTGATGTGACAGAACCACTCCCAAGGTCTCTGGTTATCTTTTTTAAAGGCAATTCTATGAAGTTCCTCCTCATCTATGAGGGCTTGCATGAGGTGTGTGCTCTGTGTGGATCTGAGTCCCATCATATCGAAGTTTGTCCTGACCTTCCCTTACAAACTAAAGAGGAGATAGCAGTGGAAAAGTTTGGAAAAGCTAGTGGTTTGTCTTCTATCAAGGTCAACCATCCTTCTTTTTCTTCTAATGAGCCTGTTACTACCACTGACAATTGGATCCGTGTTTCTCCGAAAAAACAACTTAGAGCCATGAAGTCTACAAGTGTTGGTAATCCTTCTCTGCTTAAGCCAACCTCTCAACCCAAAGTTACCATTATTGACCCTATCATGAGTCCTAAGAGGTTTGGTTCACCACCTTTACCTCCTAATCTTGTCAATCTTGAAGAAGGTGACCCCTCCCCTCACATGTCTCCGATTACTCATACTGCTAGTATCCTTCTAGCTCAGCCTGCCCAAGGCCAGAATCTAGAAGGCCCAGTGAATAAGGACCCTTTGAATGCTATAGAAGAAGATTTGCTTGAGCCAACATTTAACGATCTTTGTAGGAACTCTAAGGAGAACTACGGTGCTGAGGAGGACATGGCTGATTCCTTTCTTAATTTGGATCCTATTCAGGATCTGGAATTGTCTACTGAGTCTGCTAAGCGACGTAAGGTGGAAGAGGGTGATGAAGGCCTCTCGCGAACTGTTAACTAGTTAATTTTCTGTCTTTATGATCTAGTGTTCAGGGGGTGCTTCCTTAGGTTGGAATAAGTCGTTGGAGTTGTTTTTGCCTCAATCTCATCAACTGAATGCTTTGTATTATATTTCTTTTGGTCACTCTAGACATGTATCCCCCTGCTTCCTTTTGCAGCACTTGGTGTTTAGATGGGCAATGCTGGTTACTAATGGGCTATATTTGTGTAATATATTTCCCTTTATCTTTGCAGTTACTGCCTGGGATCTCCCTTCTTGGTTTTACTTTCATTGCCACCCCCGTTTTTTGCTTTATCTAGTATTTGGCATGGACGTAAGGGCTGAAGGCATGTTAGCAATGATTCAAATTTTAGGGTTAAGGAGCTGTGGCTTGCTTGGGAAAGATTTCATAGCAGGTTTGGTTGGAACACTTGTCGTTTTCTTGTTCTGGGTCAGCCACCCCTGCGCTCTTTTTCCAAGGTCCGTGATGTTAAGATTAATGACTTGGATAGTCATGATTCTGAGACCTTTTGGTCCCCTCCTGCACTTATAATTGTTGGTGCCCTGCATCCTATTAACTCATCATCTTGCTTATGTTGTGCTATTTTTTGTATAGATAATTCATGGTTACTTGTTGGTTTGTACTCTTCCTCTTGCTGCTTGGTTT
The DNA here is from genome assembly GCA_017589665.1 of Selenicereus undatus. Lineage (NCBI taxonomy): Eukaryota > Viridiplantae > Streptophyta > Magnoliopsida > Caryophyllales > Cactaceae > Selenicereus > Selenicereus undatus. Next base: position 45,201,363 of record JACYFF010031957.1, read on the forward strand.
CGTCTATTATGGACAGGTTTCTGCTGTCTCACTTGGACTTCTGGAGGCTGGACATACATGTATATGGGCATTGGGGCATGAAGCAACTATCAGTAAAGAAGATGACTCGTCACCAAGCTTTACCGACGGGTCCATGGATCTACATAGGGCTTCTATTTGGCCCAGGCTCTCAGATAGACATTGCGAGTGAAATGAAGATTCTATCTGTCATTTCCAAGGCTTTTTTACAGAATGCTAGATCACGGCCTGCCCTATTATACGGAATTTTAACTATCTTACAGGACATTTTATGTTATTCTAAGGACATTGTGACAGGGTTTACTCATGTGTGGCCATTGCTTCGATGTTGGCTTATGTTTGTTCCCTTTTTCTTTCTGTTTTTTGCAATTGCACTATGTATGCTTTACTCAGTGGTGTTAATTCTGTGTGGGATCATTAAGTTCCCGTCATATGTATTGGAATGGTTTTTGCCCTACCTCTATTACCCTCCCTTTCTCCCACAATAGCATGTCCCGCTGGAGTTTTATTTTAATTGGATACTGGTTGTAGCTATGTTGGTTCATGTTTCATATAGGCCCCATGTGCTCTTCCTGGAGACTGCCATGCCTTGCCTTCTCAGTGGTTGATTACTCCTTTTCAACCCATGTTGTCTCCCAAAGGTGGTGACAGCATTTCCAGTATCTTCCCTTCACGACATTTGGTTGGGTTATTATTGGTAATATACTTGGTCCAAGTGAAGGAAGGTGTGCTGATTTTACCACATTATGATAATTGTTAGCTGGAACGTTCAAGGTGCAAAAAAACCCCATGTCCTTGAGGAGATTGAAATCCTTAAACGAACCTTCCAACCGGACATCCTTTTCTTATTAGAAATTATGACGAATGATAATAATACCCGTTTTATTATCCAAAAGATGGGTTTTGATCATTTTGATTTTTGTCTCCCCATTTAACCATTCAGGAGGAATCTGAGTGCTTTGGAATAATAATAAGTGTCATGCCTCTGTACTTGCAAAATATAGTCGTGCCATTCACATGCTTATACACGATACTAGGAACGCTAAAAATATTATAGTATCAGGAGTTTACGGACCTGCTTAGGCACGCGATAAAGATGCATTTTGGAGTCATCTTGTTCGGATGAATGGTGTTATAGACCTACCTTGGCTCTTAGTAGGGGATTTCAATGAACTAGAATCACTAACGGATAAACACGGTGGTACGTTGCCATCCGTACATCGAACAGAACACCTCAACTCCTTTCTGTCTACGATTATAGCAGAATCTGTTCTTGCCAAAGGCAAGAACTTCACCTGGAAGAAACGGAACAATGGAACTTGGATATTTGAAAAATTAGATACAGGTATTGCACGAGATGATTGTGTGAATTTATATCCAAATATTTTTACGACACACAGTGCATTCACCTTTTCAGATCATTGTCCTATCATTGTTAGCACGGACGTGGATGTTCGTCACCATCCCCCTTGTCCTTTTCGATTCCAATTTTTTTAGACGAAGTATCACGAAGTTGACAATATCATCCATAAGAATTGGAGTACCGTAGTCCAAGGCACTAAAATGTTTAAGTTTAGCCACAAGTTAAAAGCTATTAAAAATAGCATTAAGCCCTGGGCCAAATCAACCTTTGGTAATTTCCAGGATAAAGTCGTGATTAACTGGGATAAAAATTAATTATGTGGAAGAAAAGCTGTTAGAAAATCCGATGAATATACGACTGAATGATTGGTTACTTTGACTGATTAAACAGCGAGAAAAGTTATTATTGGTTAACTAAAAATATTGGAGGAGGTTGGCAAGGAAGGAATGGCTAATCAAGGGGGATAGAAACTCGAGTTTTTTTCAAAAGATGGCCAACATCCGTAGGAAAAAACAGGAAATCACAAAGATTAAAGATGATGCGGGTGTCTGGATTGATGATCCTCAAGGGATTCGCCAAAAGTTTATTACTAATTATACAGAGCGATTCAGAACTACCTTCAAGACTCCCAGAACACTCCCTACATTGGGGATCCCAGCCATGATTACGCATCAGGACAATGAGAGACTCACTCGGTTACCATCTGCGCAGGAAATTAAACAGGTTGTATTCTATATTAACCCCAATAAGACACCAGGGCCGGATGGCTTCACTACAGGCTTTTTCCAACCATACTGGGACCTTGTTGGCGGTGAACTTATTGATGGTATCACAAATTTCTTTCGGAATGGGAAATTACTTAAAGAACTTAATCATACGTTCATCACACTTATTCCTAAGATAGCGCATCCTCAAACGACATCGCATTTTAGACAAATTATTTTATGCTCAATAGCTTACAAAGTCATTTCAAAAATTATGGTAGCAAGGTTACGACCACTGTTGGATAAACTAATTTCTCCGTTCCAAAGTGCCTTCATCCCTGGACGCTCAATTCATGAAATTATTTTCATCATTCATGAGATCATGCACAAGTTCAAATTGGCAAGAGGAAAAACGGCCTGGGCTGCTATTAAACTGGAGATGGAAAAGGCATATGATAAGATTGAATTGGATTTCCTATTTGCAGTCCTCACACAAATGGGATTCCATCCTAAATGGATAGGTTGGATCAAAGAATGTGTAACAACAATCTCGTATTCTATGCTCATTAATAATTCTTCTCGTGGTTTTTTCAAACCATCAAGGGGAATCAGGCAAGGCGACCCGCTTTCCCCTTACCTTTTTGTCTTATGTATAAATGTCTTTGTGTATGCACTTTGTGGTTTAGCCAATAATTCAAATTCTAGTGTTGGGGTCCGGCTGGCCTTAGGAGCTCCTACCATCCCTGGTCTATTTTTCGCCGACGACAGCCTTTTATTTTGTAAAACTAATTTAGCATCGTGTACAAAGCTAAAAAGGAGCATAGATGAGTTCTGTCATTTATCTGGGCAAATTATTAACTTTAAGAAATCGACAATTGTTCTCTCCAAGAATGCAACCAATGCTCAAAAACGAACTGTAGCAGTTGTATTTAGCATCCCACAGAGGGAGTAATTGGGTAAATATTTAGGTTGCCCCGTCTTCCAAGGAAAATCGAAACCATCCACATTTGCAGATATTCTAAGCAAGGCAACAACAAGAATGGAAGCCTGGAAAGCAAATAGTGTGTCTAAGGCAGGTCGAGCGGTTCTCATCCAATCTAATCTGGAATCTCTACCTACCCATACAATGCAATGTTTTGAATTACCCAAAAAGACTACATCACAATTAGATAGAGTTAACAGATGAATTTTTTGGAAAAAATCTGGGCATGAGCAAGGACTGCCTATGGTCGCCTGGGACAAAGTATGCCAATCTAAAAGCCTTGGAGGATTAGGATTAAGGAAAATGAAAGCGGTCAACTTGGCTTTCCAAACCAAATTAGCTTGGAAAGTTCTGTGGGGGACCGGGGGTTTATGGACCTCAATCATGAAACAGAAGTACCTTAGATCGCAAGGCCTATTAGAGAGTAAGATTCGGAGCTCGTATTCTCCGGTCAAGAAAAGTGTATTGAAAATCAGAGATTTACTTTGGAAATGCATTAGATGGAATGTGGGCAAAGGGGATCACATTATGTTCTGCTGGGATAATTGGTGCGATAGCATCAACCTTGTGGAGCTAACGGGTCTTGACACTTCTCACATACGGAATCCTGAGCTAAGAGTATGTGATATCATTACTGAGGATATCTGCTGGGACCTAAATAAGATTCGCTCTCTGATTAAACAAAAGGATATTATTAAAAAAATAACTGGAATTCCATTGCCTATAACGGAGGCAAAAGATTCATTCTGTTGGGGACTGACGGGCTCTGGCCAATTTAGCACAAAGACAGCAAGTTGGTCAGCTCGTAAGAATTTTGACCTTACTACTCCAAAGTGGAGGTTTAGATGGATCTGGACATTGGATACAATGCCCAAGATTAAAAAAAATTTTATGGCTGACTTTACTTAATGCCTTGCCTGTACGTGGGGTTCTCCTCAGAAAACGAATGGCAATTGATCTTTCCTGTCCACTCTGTGGAGAGGACATTGAAACTGTTGACCATATCTTTTGCCACTGTGTCTTTACAAGAAGGATCTGGAGCCTAGCAGGTCATCACCGTTGGTTGTCAAACCAACACAATCAACAAGGACATATATGCTTTTCACAGCTAATTAATCATTATCGTCTGCACCTGAATCCAAAAGTTATGCGGAAAGTTGCATTTCTTTTATGGGGCATCTGGAAGGGAAGAAATGAATTGGTTTTTAGCAATAAACAATTCAATGGCACAAGACTCCTTATTTCGATTAAGAAAGCATTCGCTGAATGGAAAATCCGAACTTGCATGTCGGAGAGTCCTTCGTTCAGGGGGGCAATTTCTCCACGGTCCACCTCAAATTTTCTTATGAAGTGGAACCCCCCGCCCCCTCGGGGATCCGTCAAACTCAATTTTGATGGGTCCTGCTCCCACAACTCTGCGGCGGGAGGGTTCATCATCCGTGATTGGGTGGGTAGGTTACTCAAGGTAGGAGCAGCTCCCTACGGTGATACCTCTATCTTGGTTGCTGAAGCTCGTGCCCTACGGGATGGGCTAATAGAGGTGGTCAAATACGGAATTCAGTATCTGGAGATCGAAGGTGACAATACTATGGTAATACAAGCAATCAAAGGGTCCACTCACACGCCATGGAAAATCAGTCTCATTGTCAATGACATACTACACTTTATGAACCAGTTAAGTCATGTTTCTATATCTCATATCTACCGGGAAGCTAACTTGGCAGCAGATTGGATGGCAAAACTGGGGCACGACTTGCCTTCTGCCAACACATGGGAATCTCCGCCTTCTACTGAGCTTAGAGAGATCTTGGGTGCTGACTTGATGGGACGTGCTCTTGTGAGAAGAGGCGTCTAATCTTCACTTTATCCTCTTATCTTTGTGGAAAAAAAAAATGAAGATGGGACGGACTTCTTCAACAAGTTAGCGAATATGCACGGTTATAGGTGTCGTGATGTTAGAATGCAATCAAATTAGGTGGATTTATTCCCAAATCGAAGGTATGTAATGGACTTAAGGATTGAAATACGAATTGAACAAGAATTACGTAAGAGAGAGATGGTAGAGAAAGAAAGTGAGAAGATCGTGAAAAAGTGGAAATGAGCAAAAAAAAAAAGGATTATTGTTTGAAAATATTAGTGATGACTGATGATGGATGATGTCAGACTCAGTTTTCTTTTTTCTTTTAATAATAAATGTGGGGTCCCCTGTTATTACTCCCTGTACTCAGATATAACAATTTAACAAGTGTTGGATCATAATGATGCAAAATAAAGTAGCAACAAAGACTTTTATAAACAAAAACAGAAAATGAAGGGAACATAATATAAAACAAATTCTCTTCTCCAATTGTCATATGCCACTCTCATATAATTTATTTTTAAATTTTTTTTATTTTTGTATTCTTATTATTAGAAAAGTCTTGAAATATCATTTTTATTTCTTTTTGACACCTCCTACATTATTATTTTCGCCTTTCCAATTAAAAAAAAAGAAATAATATATGATAAAAGATTCCAATTTTTAATATTATGAAAAATGTGGTAATGACTGATTAACAAAAGGTAGCAACAAAGATCTAATAAAGATTCTTATCTGTAAAGTTATGTACACCCCTAATTTCAAGTCTCATGAAAAAAATTTAAAAAAATAATTATCACTTGAACCAATTACATATAAAAGGTGTAACACTATATCATGGTTTATATATGTTCTATCAAAGATTAATATATTCATGATGATGGGAATTATCAATTTTCTCAAATTATGAACAAAACACTCTTAAGTTAAAGTAAAATATCTAGATACATAAATCTCATGCATCATATGGATTTTTAATGCTAGTTTCAAATTAAATAATAACATGAAATCTGCAACATCTATAATTGACAACTTAATCTATGTTCATCTGCCTATAAGTTGATAAATGCGTTCATATGGTGATATTGTATCGTAGTAGCATTGGCAACTTCACTGCTTGAAAGACCAATACACACGTATAAAATTGTTAGCCTATTTACTGCAAGTTGATAAAAAAAATATAAGAGCATCTGCAATGCAAGGCTCGTGAGTCAAAATTTTGGCTCGTGGTCCAAAAAATACTATGCATTAGTGATTCGCTTCGCTCGCCCCATGGTCCAACTCACGGCCGTGATCCTCCCCTCACACATTTTCTCTTTTTCTTTTTTTGCCAACTAAGCTCTTAAAAGTCTAAAACCCAATAATATGTTAGTGGTGGGATCCATAAAATATTATTTTAGTTGGTGATCCATAGGATGTAGAGAAGAGAGAAAAAGTTGGCTTGTGAGATGATGTGGAAGGTGTGTGCCCCCACTTGTGATCCAAAATTATGGATCACCATTGCATATGCTCTAAGATCTTCATGGTTATAGATCATTTTTCAAATAGTAAGAACCTATGTAGGGCCAGTTCTTTTCATTGGAGAATATGGGTTGGGAAATGGATAAAATTGGTTGAGATTGGTATAAGTGGGTATTTCTTTGTTGAAATGGGTTGAAGTTGATTGAAGTGGATTAAATTTTTTATGTGATGGGTAGAAGTTGATTAAAATAGTGAGAAGTTGTTGAAGTTGGCTGAAGTGGGTTCAAGTTAATTGAAATTGGTTGAAATTGATTAAAGTGGGTATTTTTTTTTATTAAAGTTGGTAAAGTGAATTAAAGTTTACCAATGAAAAGAACATGGTCGTACTCACTCAAAAACTAAGCTCATGTTGCTTTACTAGATAAAAGTTGCCATGCAAGAAAGAGACCGATGGCTCAAAAAGGAAAATCTTCCTATGTAATCTAGTGCAATTTTAGATATTTGGGTTGCAATGACAACAACTCCTAGTGTGGATCTCACTTTCGATGATCTAGGGAGATCCAGTGGCCTTTCCCCTGCAAGTATTAGTGTTATAGATCAATTCCAACAGACTCACAAAAATTTTCAAAATTCATTTTGTTCGGATGAAATATTTACAAAACTTCTGATTGTAGAACTTATAAAAATGAGATAACAAATCGGATTAGGTATTAAACAAATATGTAATCAGTATGAAACTAGGTGTGAGGAAATAATAAGGATCACCTAAAAAGGACCACCTTTATATTTAGAGGTGTACAAGGCAACAACATCACCAACTACAACCGCTAAGCGACTAAAATACGAAGTGTAAATAACTAACTACTTAAAATCTGCGACTTTAATTCTAGGCGTCCAAAAACTCCTATTATGAGCCATGTCCTCTGTTAGTCTCAAATATCTCATATCTTGCCTAATCACCTCATACCATTTCTTCTTTGGTCTTCCTCTACCCCTCTTACATTTCGGGAAGTCAATCATCTCGTATCTTCACACAGGAGCATTTATATCTAGTCTCTTGATATGATCAAACCATCTGAGTCTTACTTCGCCCATCTTATCATCGATAGGTGCTACCCCAACTGTGTCTCTAATAACTTCATTTTTAATCCTATCCAATCCTGTGTGATTACATATCCACCTAATCATTCTCATATTTGCAATCTTCAATCTTTGAAACTGGGAATGCTTTAATGGCCAACATTATGAGTCATATAGCAATGCCGGTACAACCACCATTTGGTGTACTTTTACCTTTAGCGTTAACGGAATCCTCTTATCACATAACACTCCAAATACACGTATCAGTTTTTTCCATCTCACCTTTATACGATTGCTAATGTCATTGTCGATCTCCCCATTACCTTGTATTATAGAACCCAAGTACTTAAACTTGGTAACTGTTGGTATTCTTGTATCTCTTATGGAGATTTCCTCTACTGTCACGTCTTTCCTTTCACTGAACTTACATTCCAGATACTTAGTCTTTAACTTGCTCACTCTAAAACCATTAGACTCCAAAGTATCTCTCCAATTATCTAACTAACTTATTGTTAACTCTGTTTTTAGTTTCATCAATTAGTATAATACGTCAACAAATAACATATACCATGCTACCTTATCTTCAATGCATTTTGTGAGCTCATCCAAAAAAATTGTAGAATGAAAGGGACTTAAATCCGATCCCTGATGCAACCCCTTATCGATACAAAAGTCCTCCATATCTCCTCCTAGTTCCTTACCCCTATCTTAGTTTTCTCGTGCATATTTTTAGTAACCTATAAATACTCAATTGCAACGTCTTTATTCTCTAAGCAACTCCGAAGCACATCTCTGGATACCTTATCGTAAGCCTTCTCAAGATCAATGAACACTATGTGCAATCCTTTTTCCAATCCTTGTTGTTAAGTCAAAAATCATGCATTATTTTTATAATTATTTCGAGTATATTATATATATTATTTCATTTAATTTGTTTTGTTTTATATATTTTTCAGGGTTAGTATCAATTTAATAAAGAGGAGAAGAGAGGACGTAGAAGCTCGGGTTTTACACACTTGGCTACAAGATGGTCCAAAAATAATAATTATGGAAATTATTATTTTCATAATTATTATATTGGGCTAGGGTTTCAAGAGTTTGTGAAAAGCTAGAAGTCTTGAGGAAGAAGAAACCTAAGGAAGAAAGGAGAAGAAAACCCTAAGCAAAAACCCTAAACCCTCACCCTATTAATAGACCCCACGGCTGCCCTAGTCTTCATCATCGTCACGCCCCCTTCTTCCTCCCCTCATCATCTCACCGTGACCATCAAGCTTCCTCATCATCTCACCGTGATCATCATCATCTCATTGCCTATCGTCTTCACCTAACCCACTGCTTCCTCCTGAAACTCACCATCCTCACGCCCCCTTCTTCACCATCTCCTCACACTCCTTTGCTTAATCATCTTCGTCAGCCATCATCATTATCTCCCCATCAAAAAACCAGCACGCTCCCTTCTTCCTCACCCATAAATCATCT
>JACYFF010031957.1:45250885-45273168 GCA_017589665.1 Selenicereus undatus
CAATAAAGGCTGCGAATATGGAATGATAGTTGACTTTATAGAAATCCCAAATCCAAAGTTCCCATTTTTCTCAACATTAACCAAATTCCAACAATGCATGTTTAAGACGATCCATTGGATTCTCACATCCTCGGATGGTTCAACCAAAATTCCATACATCATACCTTTATATTTGAAGGTACATTGTGCACTAATTAAATATGAAAATGGAAAAGCTAAACCAGCCCATTATCTTTTCTAGATCATTGATTACGATGATCCCTATGATCAGTGACAAGACTAGTTTCCAGAACAAGGAGGGCTTGTTACTGATCCCACTTTAGCAAGAGCCATCGGATTCTACAACATTTATCATCAAACGTGGGCATTAATTGAACAAGGAAAAACGATAATGCATTATGAAAACACTACTTTCACCTATGACAATGAGTTTAAAGAACTCATGAAGGTGGAATAAACAGTCTTAGAAGATATCTTTGATTATCTTTTCGATGTTGGAGCTAGAAAATTCTTATCAGCAAAAGGAAAGAAATATCTTCTGGAATTATTTGAGAAATGGGATCCAGAGCATCTTAAGCAACTTGATAAAGATTTTGATGATTATCCAGATAATGATGGTCTGGAAGATATAATTGGAGATGAAGGCATGCAGAATCTCAATAATGATGACTAGTGTTGTCATCATTAAAAGCTTTGAAAAGTGGCTGCCTCATTATTGTGCTATTTTGACAAGTATCTAGTCTGTAAAATAAAGTGTGTACTGTAACCATGTAAAGTGTCAATGTGTACTGTAGCTAATAGGGCATCCTATATAGCACATCCTCTCTATAAAAGGAGAGGTCGAGTGCTGAGAAGGGACATGGTCATTTGAGCATTCTTGAGCACAAGAGAAGTCAGGATTCTCCATTTCTCTATGAGCAAGCATCTCTACTAATCTTAGTTTAAGTCCCTCTTCAAAGCTTTCCATTCTAATATTTTAACTTTCAAACTTTCAATAAAAGATGTTTTCCAGTGGAGAACGTTATTCAATCGAACCTTATATCTTAATTATTATAATCTTTTGGTTAAATTACCACTATTTGTGACAAAGATTAAAAACTTAATTAGTGATTGCGATCCGAGGTAGGAAATGAAACGAATCTATGCTGTGTCTGATCTAAGAAAAGTGAGGTTAACATTAGCAATCGCTATAAACCAGAAGCTAGAAGAACGTCGGAGTCCAGCGTCGACTAAGTTCAGGTAACAGTCGAAACTCTCTAATTATGTTTTAATTCTTTTGCTAAGCATGGTGGACCGTTAATCGTAGAAAATATGATATTTAAGGTATAAGTAGTAGATTGTAATAACTAGTACCAGTAAAGTCAGTATAAGAAGAAAAAACTCTAAAAATAGCCATATTTGGATATAAGGGACCAATTTGCAATTTTAAAAAGTTGTGGGTCAAAATTAGAAATATTTATCCCCCCAAAAAATAATTACCCAAACCTCCATAGTGCGACAAATATTTATCTAAAAAAGTGGTTACGAAAATCATTATATCGAACCTCATTGTACCAAAAAGTAAATTGTTGAGGAATGAAGTCGTCCACCTCAAGATTATTCGTCCACCGTTCAGAATTCTTTCTAAAAAGAGAAGTTCAACTGCTTGTAATTACGTTTTTGCTTTATTTGCAGGTTTCGGGCACAGTTTCAACTCTTAAATATTCTCAGGGTACTCTGATATATTTATGAATTTCTATGCTAATAATTTGTCCATTCTTTTGAAGGAATCATACTTTAATTAATGTTGTTCTTTTAATGTTTTATAAAATTATGTTCTTATACAAGCCATATAAAAACCACTTTGATAAAGGGTATATTATACTTTTTGGCCAAAAAATTAATGCTCTAGGCAAATTTCTTTTCCCCAAAAAATTTAGTATTTTAACTTGATAATAGCTTTTAAACAACACAATAAAAGATTTCAAGTATCAGCAACAGAGAACATGCAAACGTGGTCCAGGATTTTTTTTAAACTTGTTTTTCATGAGGTGGAATTAACATAGTTGCATGGGTGGCCATTCGCTTCGTTACATAGTTTGGGAACGAGAATGCGGGGTGCTACTGGAGCACTTTGTCACTTGATCGTGTTTAATTGTCTTCATTTTTGCAATTAATCAAATAATTACAGCATTAACTATAGCTAAGACCGCATGAAAATTGACTAAAAGCACAACATACGTGCAATTAAGTCATGTATGTTATGTTATCGCGAAATGTTGAAATACATAATTGTGTACAAATATGGATTTACACATACAAATGTCACACTTCCAAGTAATGTTGGATTCTTATCTAGCCAGATTTATTTGTTTAATGACTACGAAAATGAAAATGGACAAAAGAGTAAAAAATGTTGGACAAATTGGTGATCAAGAAGGTGCCCAAATGTTAAAGTTAGGAAATATAAGAAAAACTTTAGGGCTTTAGACAACGTAAATCTCAAATTTGATGGTATTGAACATCATTAATCAATGCTAATTCCCCAATTGAGGAAATAGACCCCAATGCTCCAACTTTAGAAGTATTTATTTTGTTTGTACTACACCAAGTTGGGGTCACTATGGCTCAGCCATTTGATAACACATTAGTGGGACAAAGCCTGGCACAGCTCACTGCTTGGGCATGTGAATTGACCATTTAAGTACTCATAATTACTTAGTTTTTTTTTATCATATTCGAGATTATTTTTGGGTGGGTTTTGCGTGCATGTATAGAAAATAACTATTTGATGCAATATCAATAAATAAGTAAGAAAAATAGAATAACGAACAGATGATGGATGGAAAAAAAATCACTTGGGGGGTTCTAAAACCAATTGTGTCACAATTTGGAAAGTTTCCAAAACTTGGCATGCGAGAATTAAAATAACAACACAACATCTTCCAGTGTGGGTCCCGCTTTACTAATTTAAGATAAAGTTTATTATACTCAAAGCACAAGAAGCCTTACTAAACCAAAGGCAAAATAAATCAGCTAATTAATAGACCTCTACTTGTTCTATATTTGGAGCCCTTTGCTTTAGAATTGTCAAGAATTGTAGTTCTTCTCGTACGTCCCTAGTGTAACCTCTTACTTGGATGGATTTCAGGCATGGGAAGGTGTAGCATTTAAGCTCCTCGTCATGTAAATGACACCCATGGCATTGAGGACAGCACCAGTATTGATCTGAACTTACGCCTCGCTTTTCTCCCTGTGCATCAGAATAAATAGAATAAACCCCTTTTTTTATGTCTGTTGGAGTCAAAATTTAAGGACTTGTTCAGGGCAGCAATAAATACCACCACCACCTCCACCACCTGGTTTTTCATTCGGTCTAAATGGAGCCAAGGAGGAGTTCAAATATAGCCAAATTTACAAGATGGTTTTGAAAGACTCATAAATGTGTTTTTAGAGCTTTTTTATTTTTAAAATAGAACAGTAAGTTTATTACTTCCCAAAATTAGGGAATGCATAGGATAGGAATGATATTTCTCATTCTTCCTAACGTATAACACATAGGGACTGCCCTGTACCTAAGAAGAAACATACAAAACATAATAGGTTCAAGTGTTGTCTACAGTAGCTTTTGACACTGGCCGCCTTTATAGCTGTTAGAATAAGTTTCCAACAATAGCAGGAGCCCTCACAAGGATCACTTGAATCATATAGGCTACAATAACTAAAGGCTCATGTTTAACTGCTTTTAGGGGCCACCCTTGCGGTAGACACTAGACAATAGATGGGCATATAAAACAGAAAAAACAGACAACTGTCGTTTAGAGTTGCCCATGAAAATAAATAGAGTTTCCTCTTATAATGATGGAAGTAAACATTACATAAAGATGGATTGCTCATGGAATCAATATGTTCTTAAATATTTAACCAATACAGGTTTGTTCAAATAGTTTGACACTTGTTTCTCTTAAACAGGATATCGGTTCAAGTCTTCTGAATGGAGAAAATCTATGATGGGAGAGCTTTACTTATTACTAGGTCAGTAACTCTACTCCATTGAAACGGAGGATCTTAAGACCAAAAAACACAATAAAAAATGTTACAAAACTTTAATGACAATTACCTTGACAGGGATAGTAACATATAGTCTCTCCAAACAATGGCAAAATTTAAGATTCCTCCACAGCAATCCAATATCTCTTGCAGTGTTCAAATCTAAATTAATAGACAAGCTTCGTAGCCTTTGGAATTGGCTGCATGGTTTAGATATGTCATCATACCCTGTGCTATGAGGACACTATAAAATACCCCAAATGATGGGAAAAGGTTTGGGGGGGGGGGGGGGGGCGCAGAAAGATACCAATTTTAGATCTTCATGTAAAGCTAGTAGAGGTCAATACGATTGGAAACGGGGGAAGGGTATTAAACTCAAGACATAGTGTAATACAGTTGCTTAGATATATGTTTTGACTACAGTGAAATAGAACAGCTTCCAATGGTCATGCACAGAATCTATTCATATCATAACTCATGCATTAGACACATCGGTATGTCATCCAAGTGCTTGCGCTTCAAAAATAAGACGAAGAAAAAAATAAGTGCTCCCTTTATACCATGGTGTGGTTGTACATGAAGCGTCAACTGTAGTGTAATAATATGAATTGCAGACACAAATTAACACTACATACCTGCGGTCCAGTGAAGCAATGAAGGATATGAGTGGATGCTAAGTAGTAATATCTAATGCGACCAGATTGGTTGCCTGGATAAAAGGGTGCATCCAATGCCATCCCATGGACTTGGAGCGCAACTAGCTGTGGAGTGTCAATTGCCAAACCGAATGCAGGCATGTCAAATTCAGACTTAGTAATCGAATAAAAGACATGAAGGTTGTGAAGGGCGAGGTTACTAAGGCCAGGTGCTCTAATCTGTAGAGCAGTTGCACCTTTGAGGCCAACCCTGTCAAGCTTCAAGGATTTGAGGTTCATGTGAACAGCGAAGCTAAAAATTCCATCATTGCTTCTTTTCTGTGGCCTTAATGAGGGCAGCAGGTTTAAGGGGCCTCGCAGAGTACAGGAGCGCAGGCTGATATTCTCTAGAAGCCTGCAATTGGGTAATAGCTGACTGCCGAACACAGGGGCTCCTATAGAGACTCGATTCAGCTTGAGGATCTTGAGATTGGCACACCTTTGAAAAGGTATCCCTGCTGTACGTACAAAGGAGCAGTGGGTTAGCTCCAGCACCTCTAAAAATTTGGTGAACAGGCTCCATGTGGACGGGAATTCATGATCATCCTGAACATGATCATGATTCAATTGCAGCTGGTCATACTGGTGCCTCCCTCTCTTTCTCAGGATCACCCGCTGCTCTTGCTTAAGGGGGCCTACTCGAGAAAGGGACAAGTGGCGAATGCCAAGATTGACGCAAGCGATAGAGTCCACAAGCCATCTGGAGGGGAGCGTCCAGTGGCGGGGGCGGTTAAGATGATTATTCATGTTGTCCTGGTGAAGAAGCACTTGGCTACCTTGAACCGGAAGTTGAGGCGGATGATGTGGGTCCATAAGTTTCTCCACGCCCTCGAGAGAAGGCTGGATCGAAACGCTTCTTCCACTGGCAGCAAAGAGATTATAGTCGCCCGCAGATCGTCTGGGAGACTGCTGATGCGGTCACACTTGCCCAAAATCTCTTTGCCCACCTCTGCGATTTATTCTCCTTCCATCTACCTACAAAATAGTTGTATACCGTTCTAAACACAAATTTTGAGTCTAAAATAAATAAAGACAAGAAATTCAGAAACAAATTTAATTTTGTATTGATGTAGTGTGTAGGTACAATATCTGAATTTAATACAATAAAAATGGTCATCTAATTCGATCTCCTAATGACTTGAGTATTCCGAGAGCTTGATGCTTGATCTTGGTTGATGCAAATCAGCTGAAGAACTCTGAAGGTTGTTCTTGATTTTGATCTGCAAGTGGCTGATTATGGTTTCTGAAACTCTGCAAGTCTTGATCCTTCTCGCTTGGTAGTTGGATGCTTCTTGCCGTCTGAGCTCTGAATTCTGCAAATGCTGAATGATCCAAATGAAAGGAGATGTCCCCTATTTATAGGCTCTGCCGGCTAGGGTTAGAGCCATATTTTGGGCCTAGGCCCAGTAATCATTTTCTTATTTTTTAAATAAAGAAAATAATTACTAATTTCTGCATCATCGATTACACGTGGCGGCTTTTGATTTGCTGCACTTAATTTTGATCAAGCGGGTCCACCAAAGTCAACATGACACGCAGCACTTTATGGTTGGTCCATTTTTTACACGTGGCATCATGCGATTGGTTGCAGAATTTTTGCCTTCTACAAATGCCCCCTCGAGAGTCGGTCGCGTATACAAACTTGGAGTATGCTTCTTTCCCCCCCCCCTTTTTTTTTAGCGGCTGAGTCTCGAATACTTAATCGATGTAAAACGATCAAAAATTTGACGGGTCAATTTTTTTTTATTTGCCCAGTAATTTGATTGATTTTTTTTTTTTTAACTTGGCATTTACCTGATTTTTTTTTTGCTCTCTTTTTTTAAAAAAAAAGGAAAAAGAAAAGAAAAGAAAGAAAGAGAAAAAAAAAGAAAAGAAAAAAAATAAAAATAAAAAATGGGATAGCTTGTACGCAGCCCATCTTTCTTTTTTTTTTTTCTCTTTTTTTTTGGATAACTTTGACTTGCAGAGCAACTCAAACTGATAAATATTTGTGTTGGAATAGGAGTAGGGAGTTAAGATTTACGCTGCTATATAAACCCATGTACAGCTCCATCAATTCATCAATTTTTTTTTCTTAGTACCTACAACTTGAGGTAGTTTTTTTTTTTTTGTTTATTTCGATTCTGCTTGCCTTCTGAATTCTTCTTGTTCTTCTTCCACGTCTGTTTTTTTTTTCTTCATCCTCTCCATGTTTTTTTTTTTTTCAACATCTGCAACTATTTCTGTGACTCTAGGAAGATGAAAGCAAAAAAAAAAAAATATAAAAAATGGGAAGTCTCAAGTCTGTGAGACAGACGTGAGAGAGAGAGAGAGAGAGAGAGAGAGGGGCAGCCATGGGAGATGGAAAAGAGAGCAACGTCTGAGAGCAGCGTCGTCAGCGATTTTTAACAATTTGTTGTCAAACTACCTTAGCGTGTTAGTCCGGATGATACTAACACCTCATCATAATTTCGCATGCTTTTGAATTTCAACACCTCATCGTAATTTCGCTTTTTTTTGGGTGAAATTTTTTTTGTCACCTTTTTTTTTGTCTTTTTTTTCGTACGACTACCCCTTTTTTGTCTTTTTTTTGTCTCTTTTTTTTTACGTATGACTGCCCTCCTTTTTTTTTCTTTTTTTTTGGGTGAATTTTTTTTTTCACTTTTTTTTTTGCTTTTTATTGGAGAACTTAAATTTATGTTTTTTTTTTCTTTTCAGGAAGCTGCTGAATCAACTTAAACTTCTTTCTGCCAGCCACGACTCCTCTAATTAGATCAGAAAGTGAGGTCGACTTCTAAGACGAGGAATCGTTTCTCCCCGTAGATTCGATTCTTCGCAGGCGACTCCCTCACTTAATCTAATTAGGGTCGACTTGAATTTCTTCCTTCCTGCCACGACTCCTCCAGTTAGATCGCGAAGTAGGGTCGACTTCTAAGACGAGGAATCGTTTCTCCCCGTAGATTCGATTCTTCGCAGGCGACTCCCTCACTTAATCTAATTGGGGTCGACTTGCCATTCTTCCTTCCTGCCACGACTCCTCCGGTTAGATCGCGAAGTGAGGTCGACTTCTAAGACGAGGAATCGTTTCTCCCCGTAGATTCGATTCTTCGTAGGCGACTCCCTCACTTAATCTAATTGGGGTTGACTTGAATTTCTTCCTTCATCATGGTGCATTTTCTAGACTCATCATCCGATCCCAAGAAGCCAACTCTTACCATCTTGGACAGAGAAGATGATCCAATTGAAGAAGGCGTGACTCTCCGTGTAGATATGCCAACACCGCTACCGTCCAGACGCTCTTTACTCCATAACTACCTTGCAGATTCATGCTGGAGCGTGGAATCTACCCGCGAAGTACAAAGATCAGACGGAGTCATCTCGACTTTGAGAGTCTTGAAGCTTAGCTCGCCATTATTTGCGTCTTCCACCCCTTCTCAAGGAGCAACGCCCTTACTTCGACATCGTATCATGGATGGAACACTATCCTGGGGCAGCTTTTCACCTTGTTTCTTCGACAACTTCTTCATACCGTGCTATTGGGAATGGCTTGAAGACGTCCTTGGTCGCAACAAATACAGACTTAAGGAATGGAGGCTTTACGACGGACTGTATGCATCCTTATTCTCTTATGACATGAGTCTTACCGTCTTCAAAGCATTCTGCGAACTGTGGTGCCACACTACCAACACCTTTTGCACAGAGAGCGGCGATATGTCAATCTCCTTATGGGATTTACGGACTATAGGTGGACTTCCAGCTGACGGTGCTTACTACGAAGAAGTCATTCCATCCGCCAGAGAACTCCTTTCTGCAGGACGTGTAGACAATGGTATTCCAGCGACTTGCACGTTCCTCTTTTCTGTATTCCACATACTATGCCAAGATATTCATGGCATTGTTCAACTTCCTGTTTCTGAATGGATACGCTTCTAGTATAGAGGGCGACAAATTTACACACCTCCTCCCAGCCGTGACAACAGAAAACGGGTTAAAGCTCCAACGAACACATCATGTCCATCTGGCTTGATTGCTCATCGCACAGGGCGAACGAAGAGAGAGAAGGACCCTTTTGTGATGCTTAACATTCCTGAGGCCCTAATCGAAGAGACTTACCTTGCTGCCCTCATTTCATGTTGGACGTGCTCCTTTGTGCTACCAACTAAAGCAGTGTGCCTTATTCGCCCAGCTGTGTTTGTAGCTGCAAGCAAGCTGGCTCACGGGGAATGTCTAAACCTCTCAATTCCTGCTTTGGCTAGCATTTATCGGGGTCTGCATAGAATTTCTACAGCTCGAAGCCTGAATAAGTTGGAAGTAATTTTCCCCATTCATTACGTTTACGGATGGTTAGGGACTTACTTCCAAACTTACTTTGATCATCCCCATCATCGGCACGACCATCCTAAGATGGTGAGGTTCTCTGGTGAAAAGATGAATCGGACTCCCGACGTACAAGAAGCTCGAGAGCTATTGAAATGCAAGGATCCGTCTGTTATGTATTCTAATGCTCTTATGAAGGATACATCGATCACCTTGATTGACACCCAGAGTTTATCCTCAAGCTGGAAAGCATATTTGATTTGCCTCCGCTCTAGGTTTTTGACCTTGCAACAAGGAAGGACAATTGTGATTGAGCCGTACTTCCCCTGCAAGTTTGGTCGACAGTTTGGTTTTTATCAAGATGTACTAAGTGAGCCACGAATGAATGACCGAGAGGGTACCCTACAGGATGTAACTCGTTATTGGTTCAACCTTACTGAACACATAACAAGGTCCAGCGTGACAATTCCTACTCCTCCTGATAAGAAGTCTACACTAGTTACTATTGCATATGCTAATTGGTGGCGATCTTCATGGGGCGATCTTTTCTCTCAAGGACCTAAATATCCTAGAGGCGAGGCTGCGCAGCCACGAAGAGCTTCTAAAGTGAGAGTTGTTGATGCTGCATCCGTCTTAGTTGTCACTTCCGGTAAAGCGAATGCACATAAACCAATCATGCAACAACCTAACGAACATTCCTTATCGCCGGCTGAGCTTGGAAAAGAGGGAGGCGATAATTCCTTGTTGGGGGCAAACACATCTCCTCAGAGAAGTAGAAGTTGTTCACCTGGGAAAGAGAAGATTGAAGCTTTGAGAGGTTTGGGTGTTAGGTCTTCTATTAGTGGAACGAAGAATTTGTCAGGCTCGAAGATCAGACCAGACGTTGCAACCAAGCTGACTATATCCAAGAACAAGTCTAACAGTGCGACGAGCTCACTGAAATCAGATAACAAAGCAAAGGGAGAGGTGCATCTTGTTATCCTGCCCCCTTTTCGCTCCTCTTTTTTTTTTTGGACTTAATCCTCCTTTTAATGTAGGGACATACTGTCGAAATTGGAGACACACTTAAGGCCGCATTTGGTGACAAAGATAGTGAAGCCACCTTGACTGTGTCGCATGCCAAGTCAACTGAGGATGATTCTATTAACATAATGTCGTCGCCAGTGAAACGAGCAGAGTGCTGTCAATCACCTACTGCTTCTGTTGCAACCTACTTTCCTAGGAGAGTTGCTTCTGGCGTGTTTAACGATCTGGCCTTGAGTGTCAAGCAACGCTTTCAGCAACAGTTAAAAAAATTCATCCCAAAGACAAAGACGATCTTGCAAACATTCGCCAAGAAGCTGAGCAGATATATGAAACTTTATCACCCTTCCAGGAAGATTATTTGGGGCTAAAGAATAGTGTCGAGACATATTTGAACGAAGTCGGGCAGTACCTAAAGTTGAAAGCCCAATTAGAAGATCGAACTCCTACTGAAGATGTGCTAAACAAGCGAGTAGCCTTAATAGACAAACTTGGGGAGGCACGAGCTTCAGTGGAAAAGGCTGGTGCACAATTTGATGAGACTACTACTGCCATCGCCTAAGTCATAAGCGAAGGAAGCTACTTGAAGCAGATCTTGAGCGAGCAAAGGCGAATGAGCTGGAATTGCAAGACAAATTAGTAGAGACTGAAGCTTCATTGAAGAAAGCCAAAGACGATGTATCTCTTCTTGAAAAAGAAGTTGCTGATTTAGATGTTACGCCCCAAGTTACTGCAGAAGAAACCGCTCAAGTTGAAGCAGCAAGGCAATGGGTTCAAGAGCTTTTAGGAGCACTGGCTGCTTGGACCATATCCAATCATTTTGTTCTAGATTCTTCTTCTTTTTTTTTATAAATTTTTATTTTCACCATTTGTTGTTTCTTTTTGGACTCAGTATGGTTTAATTGGAATTGGTTTTGATATATTGCAATAAAATGAGTCTTTCAATTCAAGTTTACGCAATAATATGTAGATATAGCCAACGAACGAAACCAATGAGTACTAACACAATTTATTCATCCTACATTAGCTGTAATTAGCAAATATGCCCAAGTTGCCTACATTCCTAAAAGGAATGTAATATCCTAAAGGATCAAGCCATATGTAGTTCAAAAACATAACATTCTTTATTTGTTTTGTTTTGCCGTTCACAGTTTAGACTCTTGCGGGCCAGGAGTATTACAAATGAATTTAACTTGAAAGAATGAGCAGTTTAGGCTCTTACTTAGGAGCTTTACAACATTCTATTTCAAGGATAACAGCGCTTCAAGAACTTGCCGTTTATTGGTCCTATGCGCACTCCATCAACACCAACTATCTTGTAGGCTCCATTTGTGTAAACTTCTCTGACCACATATGGACCATCCCACTTGGAGGTGAATTTTCTTCCAGATTTGTGGGAGACAATAATCGGTCTTCTTACTGCCAACACCTGGTCTCCGACTTGGAAAGATCGCGGTCGAACCTTTTTGTTGAACGCTCTTAATAGACGGGCTTGGTAGCATTCTAGCTTTTGTTGTGCCTGAAGTCTTCTCTCATCAAGGGCCTCCAGTTCAGCTAAGCGAAGCTTGTGATTTTCGTCTTCCGTCAAACCTTCCTGTATGGCGATGCGAAGTGATGGGATTTGAAGCTCTAACGGTAGAACGGCTTCCACTCCATAGACCAGAGCGAATGGGGTCGACTGTGTTGGCGTCTTATACGTTGTTCGATATGCCCAAAGAGCTTCCCCTAATTTTTCATGCCAATCCCGTTTAGACTTTGCGACAACCTTTTTGAGTAAGTTGCAAAGTGTTTTGTTAAATGCTTCTGCCAGGCCATTTGCAGGGGCGTTGTACATGGAAGACTTATGTTGAGCAAACTTAAACTTCTCGCAGAGGCTAGTCATCAGGCTGTTGAAGAAGGGCTTTCCATTATCGGTGATAATGTACCTCGGCACACCATACCGATAGATAATGTGTGTCTTTATGAAGTCGACCACATTTTCTTTTTTGACTTCTCTTAGCGGGATTGCTTCCGCCCATTTAGAGAAGTAGTCAGTGGCAGCTAGGATGTAGGAGTGACTAGCAGACGATTTAGGCGTGATTGGTCCAACGACATCAAGCCCCCATGCCTCAAATGGCCAAGATGCAACTGTTGGGTGGAGAGGTTCGGGCGGTTGATGTATGAAGTTAGCATGGAACTGGCAAGCATCGCACCTTTTTGTATAATTTATGCAATCTTGTACCATAGTGGGCCAGTAATAGCCCATCCTTTTAATGCGATCATGTAGCCTAGGCCCTGATTGGTGTGCTCCACACACACCTGAATGAGCCTCCGCCATTGCTTGCTTTGCTTCTTCCGTTTCCAAGCATCATAACCAAAGACCAAGAAAGGAGCGTCGATAGAGCGTCCCGTTCTAGTAAAGGAAGCTTGAAGCCCTCCGCTATATTTCTGTCTTATGCCTTGGGTCACTCGGGAGTTTTCCATGCTCCAAGTACTCAATTATTGGTTGACGTCAGTCTTCTGCATCTGTTTCAAGAACACAGATCATGTTGACGTCTTCCTCTGAGTCTTCATCATCCAGCGGAACAACCCAACGGTTACATACTGGAATAGTCATTTCTCCTTCTGCCCCCAGTGCCAAAGTGGCTGCGAGGCTTGCTAGTGCGTCAGCCATCTTGTTGGCACTCCTTGGCACGTGCTCTAACTTGACCATGTCCAACTTATTTAGCAGGCGTAATGCTTGCCTGTGATACGGGACAAGGTCCTCTTTCTTAACCTCGTATTCGTTAAGTAGTTGATTGATGACCAACTGCGAATCACCATATATGTTGAGATCGGTGACCCCCATTTTAATAGTCATTTCAAGGCCCAAGTTAAGCGCTTGGTATTCCGCCACATTGTTAGAGCATAACTGAGTGAGCCCAAATGAATACGGAAGAATGTGCTTTTCGGGGGAAACGAAGACCACTCCTGCACCAGCGCCATCACGCCTGGATGCACCATCAAAATACATTTCCCAGGGAGGGAGGATATCGATGTAAAACACGCCTTCTCCTGGAAAATCATCATTTAGCTCCCAATCATCGGGAATGGGATGATCTGCTAAGAAATCTGCCATCGCTTGTCCCTTGATCGCTCTTTGGGGTACATAGATGAGATCGTACTGTTTTAAGATGGCCGCCCATTTTGCCAGTCGCCCATTTAAGATTGGCCTAGACAAGATGTACTTGATGGGATCAGCTTTGGAGATCACTTGCACTGTATAGGCCTGCATGTAATGCTTAAGTTTCTGGATGGCAAAGATGAGAGACAAGCACATCTTTTCAATAGGGGAATACTTCAGTTCAACGCCGACCAATGTACGACTTAAGTAGTACAGGGCAACTTCTTTCCCTTCCTCGTCTTCTTGTACACACAGTGCCCCTAAGGACTTTTCCTGAGCTGCAATGTACAGTCGAAGAGGCTTACCAGGGATGGGTGCCCCCGACACAGGAGGATGGGTCAAGTATTCCTTTATTTTTTCGAATGCCGTGCGACACGATTCGTCCCACTCAAACGGTGCGCCCTTTTTCATAAGGTGGCTGAAGGGATGGCAGCGTCCTGCAAGATTTGAGATGAATCTTCGGATATATGCCAAGCGACCTTGAAGTCCGCGAAGCTCCCTGAGATTCTTAGGCTCAGGCATCTCCTGGATTGCCTTGATCTTTGATTGGTCAATCTCAATCCCCCTGTGATGAACGATAAAACCCAAGAACTTTCAAGAGGTGACGCCAAATGCGCACTTGAGTGGATTCATTTTCAATTGACATCTTCGTAATCGTTCGAAGATCGAATGAAGATCTTGTATGTGGTCCTGCCTCTTTTTGGACTTCACCACCAAATCGTCGACATAGCATTCGACTTTCTTATGGAGCATATCGTCAAAAATTGTTTGCATTGCCCTTTGGTATGTTGCCCCTGCATTCTTAAGTTCGAAGGGCATCACCTTATAGCACAAAATGCCTTTAGGTGTGCGGAAAGCCGTGGCCTCTTGATCTTCTGGCGCCATCAGAATCTGATCGTACCCTGCGGTACAATCCATGAATGACAACGCTTCATGCCCTGTGGTTGAGTCGATCATAAGCTCTGCGACAGGCAACGGGAAATCGTCTTTTGGACAAGCGTCGTTAAGATCCCGGAAGTCCACACAAATACGAAGTTGCCCATTTTTCTTCCTGACAGGCACGATGTTTGCAATCCATGTTGGGTACTTGACCTCGCAAATGAATCCTGCCTCTATAAGTTTGTTGACTTCCTTTTCAATTTCCGGAACCAACTCTGGGCGAAAACGTGGCTGAGGCTGCTTCTTAGGCGGAATACCCCTTTTGATAGATAGACGGTGGACTGCAACCTTTGGATCCAACCTGGGCATTTCTTTATAGCTCCACGCAAATACGTCCTTGTACTCTGATAAGAGTTCTAAGCATTGCTTTTCCTCTTCGAGTGTGAGTGATGAGCTTACGTAGATAGGACGAGGATCTTCATTGGTTTCAAGATTCAACTCTTTCAAATCATCAACTGTAGCCTGTCCTCCATCTTCAAAAGTCTTAGGAGTTTCTGCCAACTCTATCTCTGAGTCTGGGTCATCACATTCGTGGATTGTGATATGATTGGAAGAAACAACTTCTTCTTCCTCCGCTTCCTTGTTAAAGTCAGAGTTTTTTCGCTGACCTGTGAAGATCACAGTACGCCTCTTTACTCTTAATGAACCATTTGTTTTAACATCCAGACTAGAGAAGCGCTTCATGCGAGACGGGATAGAGCTTTGAACTTCATTTACCACTCCCAAGCGGCTAAATGTAGAACTTTTCTCGTGCTGAAGTTTTAAGTTGGAGGGCTTTTCACCAGCTCCTATTCTGGCAAAAACTGAAGGCTTTGGCTGGGGATGATCTTTGATTCTGTTAAAAACAGAGCTTCTGTGATCTTTTCCTTTCCCTATACGGGCAAATACTGATGGACGTTTTTTAGAAGTTGATGATTGTAGCCTATCAAACACAGAGGGCTTTGGGTTGGGTGGAGCACTTTCATCTTCACTCACATCTACTTCTTCAGCTGAGATGTGCTGAATTGCCAACTTCTTGTCCTTTCGACGACCAGAGATTCTGACTGGCTGCGGTGGCGTAAAACCCAGTCCAACTTTAGAGACGCCTACTGAGCCTCCCTGTTCTTGAATCATTCTTTGAGTTTCGGTATGGCCATGAGGCTTGGCTTCGGCTATCTTTCCTAAGGCAGTTGGATTTTGAAAGTCGTAGCCAGCCCTCTCCATAAGCCTGTATGCATTAGGATCAAATCCCTCCCTAATCCGTGCACTTGTCAAGTCATCGCTTTCTTTAGAAGAAACGACAAACCCAGAAATAGGGGGCCTACTCACCTTAGCCTGCCACATTTTTAGCGTTGGAACTGTTGCACTTCCTTTTAAGGTGATTATGCTAGCTCCATCATTCTTTTTAGTAGCTTTACTCTCAATGCTTCTGCTTGTGCACTCGCTAAAGGGTGATTCGCCCTCCTTACGGCGAGACCTAGGTATGTACCTTAAGACTGGTGGCATTGATCCTGTTAACGCGACAGCTTGTTTAACAACTTGCTCAATATAAGAAGTGGTGCTACCTTGCTTGCCTGCTTCTTTCTCGAGTTGCTGCTTAGGAGCACCATCTTTTACTGCTCGGGGGGCCTTCTTTGCGACACCTTTGCCCGTGGAAGAAATGGTTGACGACATGGTCTCTTCAGGTGCAGCACCTTCTTCAAAGAGCCTTGCGTCTGCAAAATGAGACTCAGCCTTAGTGAATGGCTTGATATCCCCGTTTATTTTCTTCTCCCCATCACGGTAGTACTTAAGGCATTGGTGTAAAGTGGAAGCAACTATCCCATGCTCATGAAGCCATGGTCGCCCAAGTAATAACCTGTAGGAAGTCTTAGCATCGATTATATGGAAGATGGAGGACGTCGTCAAATCTCCCATTATCAGTTCAATACGAATCATGCCGATTGCACGTTGAACTTCAAGGTTAAAGCCTTGAATCATCGTTCGACTCTTAGACAGTTCTTCCACTGTGATGCCTAAGTCATTCATTGTAGACTTGGGCATGATGTTGATGGCTGACCCTCCATCCACGAGAATGCGTCTGACTTTCTGCTCCTTAATGTAACCAGTCACAAACAAAGGACGATTATGGGGCTTAGATCCCAACAACAAATCATCGTCAGTGAAAGTGATTGCGGTGTTGCAATAGGCACACTGAACAGGGTCCTTTGTTGATGCTCCTGCATCCTTGATTTTATCAGCATAAAGTTCTGGATGTCGAAAGGCAGTAACAACATGCTGGCGCATCTCATCAGGCAGACAAAATATTTGCTCCCAGCCCATGCGAGCTGGCAAAGCCTCCAAGACAGTTAAGGTCTTATCAGCTACTCTAGGAGACTCCTCTTGTCCGTCACTTCCTTCGTCTTCCTCTTCTTCAAGCTCAGAACATGAAGTCATGTTAACTGTGACTTTCTCAAAGAAGCCTGTTGGGAAAAACTCTTCGAGTGTGACAGGGACAAGCGGCTCCTGCTCAAGTAGGTCAATAGGCAGAATTTCGTGCCTTTTGACGTCCTTGGTCTTCTTCTTTCCTTTTGAATGACGAGGGTTCTTCTTTGTTCCTTGTTTCTTCTTACGGCGGAGAGGCGGTGATTGCGCTTGGCTTTGTTTCCTTGGCCTCCGACGAGTGACAAGAGTCCATCCCTCTTCATCAACATCAGCTTTATCAGAGACATCCACAAAAGGGTCAGTCTCTGTTAAGGGTCCTTTGGATTGAATTGGAACTACCACAAGCTCCAAACTTCCAAATTGAATTGTAATTAATTTCTCTCCAATTGAGGAAATCAATTCAGTGTTTACTCTACCACGAGGTTGAGTATGCTTTGGCTTCCAGGGCGATGAGGAACACTCTAGCTGAGTGGAGATATGATTTGTCTCAACAGTGTCGTCCAAATCCAGTATTATCTTCCCCTCCCTGGTAAGTTGCATAATACGCTCTTTGAGTGTAATACATTTCTCGAGAGGGTGACTAACCACCCTATGATACCGACAATATTTTGGGTCGGTAACCCTTCCAGCTTCTTCGGGCCGTTTTGGTTCTGGAAGTTGGATAACTCCGTTTTCAAGGAGATCATCAAGCATTCCTGACAAGTCTGAGTCAGGGAATGGGTATTTCTTCTCCTGCAGTTCCTTCAATGTAGGACGCTTCTTTCCAGAATCCTTGGAGAATCCACCCTTCTTGTTTTCATACTTGGGCTTTCCGGAGATTCGAACTGGCTCCCCAGTTGAAACAGCCATGGCTTCTTTGTTTGAGGACTTAGTGGACTTGGGATTTTTCTTGAATTCACCCTTGTCCTTTCTAGCGTCAGACGAGGAAGAAGACTTGCCACGGCGACTTGCGATCGTTATCTCCATATCATGAGCTTTTGTTGCCAATTCCTGGAAGGTCCTTGGCTTACTCATCTGCAAGACGTATAGTAAATCCCACTCCATACCCTGAGCACACATTTCAACGGCTGAAGCTTCTGATAGACGATCCTTGCACTTGAGACTTAAGGACCTCCAGCGATTAATGTAATCAAGAACCGACTCATCCTTTCATTGTCTGGTGCTTGTTAGCTCTGCCATACTAACAACACATTGAGTGCTGTAGAACCGATTCAGGAACTCCTACTCCATTTGTTCCCAGCTGTCAATGGACTCTGGCTCCAAGTCTGTGTACCAATCGAATGCGATCCCTTTTAGAGTACGAACAAACTGTTTCACCAGCTGGTCCCCCTCTATGCCAGCATTACTGCACGTCTCAATGAAGTGGGCAATATGCTGTTTGGGGTTGCCCTTGCCATCGAACTAGCTGAACTTGGGAGGCTGATAGCCATGTGGCATGCGAAGAGCATCAATCCTCTTCGTATAAGGCTTTGTACACAAGTGGGTCTTGTGAGATCCTCCTCCCAACTGAGCCTTGACCGCATTTGCTATTAAGCTCTGAATTTGCTCAACAGACATTGAGCCTAAAGAGCGGTCTTTTCTTCCCTTGCGCTCGTCCTCAGATTCTTCGCTGTGGCTGGACTCTTTATCAGAGTCTTCGGCGCTTGAACCTTTGTTGGAAGCTTCAGAGGACTTCTTTTCCAACTTCTTCATCAGCTCAGCAATCTGATCATTCTGGCGTTTGATTTGGGCGTCCTTTTCTGCACTCTCTTTGGAGAGCCTATCCAAGGTAGCCTTCATGCTCGCCAGTTGTTCCTCAAAGTTAGTAGCCCCTATCACCATAACTGGCATGACGACGGTGTCGGATGATTCAGTTTCAGTATGTGAGGAAAGTGACCCCTTTGAGGATGCCAAAGAGGAATCACTGCTTGAATAATCATCATCTTCAGAATTGAAGGGTTGGAATGCAGGGTTGGTGTGGGTTTGGAGTTCATCCATCCCACGCGGAATTGTTTGTGGCATGATGAAGCCGACAAAATATTTTTGCTTCAGAACATTTGAAGCGATTTGATTGACTCCATCAGATACCTTGGAGCCGAGGTTTTGGATCTTATGTGACTGTGATGGTGCAGCCACAATTGATTGCTCTCCGATGATAGTGGTAGCAGCTTTTGTCATACTTCTGGTCATGACACCACCAGATGTAGCACTAGCAGTTGTTGATCCTTGCGATGCAGATCAGATAGCTTTTCTTGAAGATTGATTAATAGCGTTCTTAGGGGCCATGTTATCTTCAAAGGAATGTATTGTCTGCTGTTAGGAGAAAGAGATGAGAGGCAGAGTCGTCCCACCGAGCGTGCCAAAAATTTGTAAACACAAATTTCGAGTCTAAAATAAATAAAGACAAAAAATTCAGAAACAAATTTAATTTTGTATTGATGTAGTGTGTAGGTACAATCTCTGAATTTAATACAATAAAAATGATCCTCTGATTCGATCTCCAAATGACTTGAGTATTCCGATAGCTTGATGCTTGATCTCGGTTGATGCAAATCAACTGAAGAACTCTGAAGGTTGTTCTTGATTTTGATCTCCAAGTGGCTGATTATGGTTTCTGAAACTCTGCAAGTCTTGATTCTTCTCGCTTGGTAGCTGGATGCTTCTTGCCGTCTGAGCTCTGAATTCTGCAAATGCTGAATAATCCAAATGAAAGGAGATGTCCCCTATTTATAGGCTCTGCCGGCTAGGGTTAGAGCCATATTTTGGGCCTAGGCCCAGTAACCATTTTCTTATTTTTTAAATAAAGAAAATAATTACTAATTTCTGCATCATCGATTACACGTGGCGGCTTTTGATTGGCTGCACTTAATTTTGACCAAGCGGGTCCACCAAAGTCAACATGACATGCAGCACTTTGTGGTTGGTCCATTTTTTACACGTGACATCATGCGATTGGTTGCAGAATTTTTGCCTTCTACAACCGTGATTTGCTGATGCTGATACTAACGCTGATGGATATGGGTGTATATTAGTGTATATTAATATATTAATATATAAGAAAAGATCAACTGCAATTACCGGGCACCAAAAAAAGCAATATAAAAGCTTCCTAAAAGGTGTAACTAATAAACTAGCCGCATATATTATCAATGACCAAATACTCTGAAAATCTTTGAGAATCTTTGAAGCCTGATCTTGTAATACAGCATATTTAATTATTGGGTTTTTTAGCCTAAAAAAAAATATTACGTTGACTAGGTGATCAAAGGCACGTTTCAATATAAACATAAAATTATATATATATTTTTTGGTCGAGAATTGTGCATTTCACTGGAGCTAAGCTATTGTTGGCCCAAAAAAAAAAGAGTTCTCTCATTGTAGTTTTTCTCCATTCACAAAACTCGAATCCGATATCTTAATTAAGAAAATAAGTTACAAACTAGTTGAATCAACCTATATTAATAAACATAAAATTATATCATAAACCCTAATCGATATCCTTGGTTAAGTTATGCTAGTAACCGACATCATCTTTTGTCATCTTGTCAAAGAAATTACACTTTTGCCACCCCTTCTGAAGTGGACTATTTGATAATTTTCTCATTACCCTAGTTTTAATGAGCCCACGTAGCTTTGTAGATCCTGTCTTTTCTTTGTTGATCTCTCAAACAAGTTTTAATGCTAAACCATTGACGTCGTCAATACATTAACTTTCAAGGTTTTTTTTTTCGTGCGTTATCTTGTATCTCTATCTTTGTTAAATTTTTTATAAATCGGACATTAATTTACGAGTAGTGCATACAAGTCATGAGAGGTTCTATCCCAAAATCAATTGGCAATGGGTGGAGTAACTCACAAGGTTATAAGCATGCTCAAGGCCTCTTAATCTTTCAATATGGGACTCTTACCCACTTTATTATTTCAGTGTTAGACTCTTGCCCACTTTATATTTTTTCTTTCAATGTGAGATTTTTTACCCACTTCACAATTTTTTCCAACACACCCCTCACGTGTGGGCTCCTCTCTAGGCCCAACACGTGGCATGATTTGATGGAGGGTCGTGGCAACTTCTCGAGCAACCTGGCTCTGATACCATATTAAATTTTTCATAAATCGGGCATTAATCCACGAGCAGTGCATACAAGTCATGAGAGGCTCCATCCCAAAATCAATTGGCAATCGGTGGATTAACTCACCAGCTTATAAACATGTTCAAGGCCTCTTAATCTTTCAATGCGGAACTCTTACCCATTTTATTATTTCAATGTGAGACTCTTGCCCACTTTATATTTTTTCTTTCAACGTGAGATTTTTTACCCACTTCACAATTTTCTCCAACATTTTTACACATGTTCTCTTTTTTTTCTTTCATTAAAAAAAAAAACTCGACTTGGACATGCCTCTTACGATTTTTTTTTAATGTGGAATTTTCTTTCTTTTTGAAATTATGCACATTACAATTTTACCATTTCAAATTAGACTTGACAAAATTCACTCAACTTAATAAACTGATCCAAACCACTCAAAACAACTAGGGTCTTAGACAAGATTTTGAAACTAGAACCCACCTGGGTCAAACCCACTAGGGTTAGGGTCGACTCATTTGGTTACAGTAGCGGAGCCGGGATTTTAAGTAAGGGGGACGAGATTGGAAAAATTAAAGGGCACTTCCAAAAAAAAAAAAAACAGAGAAGGCAGAACGAAGAGTCGAACCAGGGATCTCCCACCCAAAGTAAGGGGCAACCACCACCCTACTATGCACTCCCATAATATATACTTATGAACTAACTAATATATATTTATTTTTCTTATCCACAAAAATATCCCACATTTAATTTTTTTTTCCCCAAAAAGCTGGGGGGTCAATTGACCCGCCTTGCCTCCACATGGCTCCGCCAGTGTTTGGTTAGATTGATTTATTAATATATATATATATATATGTTTAAGCAAAACATCTTTTATGCTGACGTTTTACCTGTTAATAAGTATTTGCAATCGTTAAAACTTGGTTTAAAAAGAGCAATATTTCTATGTTTCTAACCATTTAAAAAATTTTCATGTTTTCTTTCTTATCCATTACTCTAGTCTACTACTAAATCTTTGTTGTGGCATTATCGTTAAAATTATTTGGTCTTTTTCCTATGACAAACAACCTTTTAATAAACTGATTAAACCGCTATGTCATTGTATAAAGCATATATTTGGGCCAAAAAAGGACTTAGAGGTGGTTGATCATCTTCTCTACACGAATAATACCAGATCATCAAGCATATTTCGTGGGAATTTTAGTTAAATTTCTATGCAATTTTCTCTTCTATTTTTTTTTCTTTATTCCCTTGTCGAGAAAGTATGACCTAAAAAGTAAATGAGTCTGGTTTATTAGAATGAAATAGGAAATGGAGCTTAAAAATTAAAATTTAAAGTTTTAGAGCGAGATTCTTCTTCATTTTTTAAAAAAAGTTTACATTAATTCTTATAATATTAGTAAGGAAAAAATTAAAAAAAATTCTTCTAACCGGTTGGATCTGATCCGAACCCGAGACCTTTATGGTTAGAGTTTAACATCTTCAAATTCATATCAGAAATAGACTGATCCACAGTTATGCAACCTCTCTGAATTGACTAGCCTCTTAAAAATACCTACACAATACTAAAATTTCCAATACAAAATTTTTTCTACTGTTAGGATCTTTTCTCCCAAGATAAACCGTCAAAAAGAGATTACACACTCACACAGATATATATATATATATATATATATATATATATATATATAT
>JACYFF010031957.1:45286697-45316936 GCA_017589665.1 Selenicereus undatus
CTGAAAGTTTGTGGCTAATATTTAGCCATTTAACTTAAGGGAATTTCGTTCACATTTTTTCCTCTTTTTATGGGATAAGTATTTTTTCAAATTCGCCCAACTATTTCTATTTAAAAGGCAAGTTTCCACTTCTATGGAGTATCGATTTTTGAAGAGAAAAACATTAAGTATTCAAGTGCTTTAATTTTCAAGAGAAAAACCGAGTTAAGAGAGTGATATTTTGAGCTTTCAAGATTGGCATACTAGGACTTCATTTGTACCCTATTTTAGCTTAGTTGAGAAGTATTGTAATAGGGTGTTCTCTTTGTAATCTCTCTTTTATAAAAGTGAGGTGAGTGTGTCCTAAGTCAAGTGGACTTTTGGACGTGGGGTAACTGGTCTTAGGGAAGACAGTTACGTAGGTTGCAATTGGTAGCAAGGTGTGTTACTATTGTAACGTATTAAGCCCGTTTAGTGAAGTGGTTAAAATCCTACACAAGGTAGGTCGTGGTTTTTTCACCTCAGTTGGGCTAGAAGTGTTTTCCACGTAAAAATCCTGTGTCCATTATTTCCGTATTTCAATTTCGTTGGATTTTCACTTCTGCTCAACTCAGGAACAGTCTCTGCAAACAGGGTCTAAGACTGTTTGCCAGAAAAGTGCGAAAATCTGACACCACAATTCACCCCCCCTCTTGTGGCTGTGTACTCTCAAAACTAACAATTGGTATCAGAGCAGGTTCTCCTTGAAAAGGCTAACACCTTGAGAGATCCTTGAAGATGAGTACCCCACAAGGCATACTTGAAGGTCAATCCATAACTCGACCACCATACTTTAATGGTCAACATTATAGTTGGTGGAAGAATAGAATTGAAAACTACATTCAAGCTGAGGACTACGAATTATGGATGCTTATCAAGAATGGACCACTCATTCCCACGAAGGTGATCGAAGATGGAAGTGAAGTCCCCAAAAAGCCTGAAGAATTCAATGCTGAAGATTACAAAATGATGGAGAAGAATGCCAAGGCCAAAAAACTTCTATATTTCGGCCTAGGTCCTGATGAATATACTCGCATATCTGAATGTGAGTCTGCCAAGGAAATCTGGGATGCTTTACAAGTAGCTCACGAAGGGACCAATCAGGTAAAGCAATCCCGGATTGAATTGCGTATGAGAAAATATGAGCTCTTTGAGATGGGTGATCGTGAAAATGTGATGGACATGTACACTCGCTTCACTCACATAACGAATGAGTTGAAATCCCTGGAAAAATCCTTCACCACTGAAGAATTGGTGAGGAAGATCCTAAGAGTTTTACCTCATGCTTGGGAAGCGAAAGTAACGGCCATCCAAGAAGCTAAGGACATGAACAAGATCACCTTAGATGAGCTGATTGGAAATCTCCAAACGTATGAACTTAGAAGAAATTCCCAGCAGAAAGATGAGACAAAGAGAGATCGAGGCCTTGCACTAAAGGCCTTAGAAGATGATTCTGATTCTAATGAGGAAGAGATTGCCATGATAACAAAAAAATTTAAGAAGTTCTTCAAGAAAGTTAAAGAAAACAGCAAACGGAAGGACTTTGGCAAGGCCAGGAACACCTCTCGGGAACAGTTCACCGGATGCTTCAAGTGTGGCAAGTTAGACCATATTGTGAGAAACTGCCCACTGCTGAAGGAAGAACAAGAACCCAAACACCCTAGAAA
Organism: Selenicereus undatus; assembly: GCA_017589665.1. NCBI lineage: Eukaryota > Viridiplantae > Streptophyta > Magnoliopsida > Caryophyllales > Cactaceae > Selenicereus > Selenicereus undatus. Next base: position 45,288,383 of record JACYFF010031957.1, read on the forward strand.
ATAGGGCAGGAAACAGGGTGTAAGCAACTCAGCAAAACGATTCTCAAAAGCTATGCTAGCGGCCTGGGGTGATTCAAACGAGGATGAGGACGGGTCTGAAGCTGAGGAAGCTGATATAGCACTCATGGCAAGAAGCGACCCTGATTCAGATGATGAATCAACAAACAGTCTAACTCAACTCAAGAACAAGGTACGTGGTCTCAATAAATCAACCCTTGAAGAATTGGTGTACACTATAATGGATATATGTGCTGAGTTAAAAAGGGATGTTCGAGACCTAGAACTGGAAAATGAAACTCTCAAAATGGAAAAGCTTGAAGTTGACAAAGAAACACTTGCCTTACACGAAAACATTGGTGTGCTTAAAGAGACCTACTCATGAAAGAAGAGACTTGTTCCATTAATCTGACTAAGTTGGAAAAGGAATCCCTTGAACTGAAACAGAAGGTTGAATCCCTACTTATTGAGAACAGTAAATTGCTTGAAAAATTAAAACAAGTAGAATCAGACCTTGCTGCAGACAGGCGCTGGAACAGGTCCTCACAGGCGCTAAATTGGTTGAACACTCACTTTAACCGAAGCAAAAAAGGATTAGGCTTTGTGACTAAGCACACCATTTACCCTGTTAATAGAAAATATGTGGGACTACCTGAAAATATTGTTTGTTTTCATTGTAGTAAAACGGGGCATTATCGGTATGCGTGTCCTATAAGAAGGTATGCCATTGAAAGAAATACAGTTTATGTAAAACAAATATGGGTTAGGAAAGATGAGATTTGTTCGTCTAAAGGAATGGGACCCAAGTGGATCTGGGTTCCCAAAACTAACATTTGATTTGTTTTGCAGGCTGAAGTGAGAGAAAACAACCCAGCAAACAGCTCAGGGAACAACCTAGGGAACAAGCAGCTGTGGTATGTTGATAGTGGGTGTTCGAGGCATATGACTGGTGAAAAATCTAATTTTCTCTCACTTGCAGCTTCAGAAGGAGGGAGTGTGGCATTTGGAAACGGCAAATCCGGGACAATTGTCGGTATAGGTAAGATAGGTGAGTCACTCTCCAATTCAATTGAAAATGTTTATTTTGTGGATGGATTAAAACACAACTTACTAAGTGTGTCCCAACTGTGTGACAAAGACAACCTAGTAGTGCTCTCTCCGACACGTTGCTTGGTGGTTAATATGAACACAGGAGATGTTGTGTTGAGGGGGAAGCGACACAAAAATGTTTATAAAGTTTGTATTTCTACTCTTCCCCAAAATAATTTGACTTGTTTGAGTGCTTTAAATAATGATGTTATGCTTTGGCACAAAATACTAGGTCATGCAAGCCACTTGCTTTTGAATAAACTTGTTACCGAAGACTTAGTGGTTGGCTTACCTTCCATCAAATTCAATGATGATAAGGTATGTGATGCATGTGCCAAAGGTTAACAAGTCAGAAATTCGTTTAAATCTAAAAATTGTGTAAGCACTACCCGACCGCTTGAATTGCTACATATGGATCTCTGTGGTCCAATGAGGATCATGAGCAGAGGTGGAAAAAGGTATGTGCTTGTGATAGTGGATCACTACTCTCGTCTTACTTGGACCCTGTTCTTAGCGTCCGAAGATGAAACATTTGAAAAATTTCTTGCACTTATCAAAAGGATTGAAAAAAGAGTAGGACACTCATTGGTTGGCTTAAGGTCTGATCATGGTATGGAATTTGAGAATTCAAGCTTTATTAGCTATTGTAATGAGCATGGTGTAGACCACAACTTCTCAGCCCCAAGAACACCCCAACAGAACGGGGTGGTAGAACGCAAAAATCGTACTCTAGAAGACATGACTAGAACAATGCTTGTTGCTAGTGGTCTTCCTAGAAATTTTTGGGTTGAAGCTGTGAACACATCATGTTACATTATAAATAGATGCATGATTAGACCTCTTCTTAACAAAACACCCTATGAGCTCTTTAAGGGAAGAAAACCCAATATTATGCATTTAAGAGTATTTGGGTGCAAATGTTTTGTGCATAATAATGGGAAGGATGCCTTAGGGAAATTTGACCCAAGGAGTGATGAGACAATATTCCTTGGCTATTCCTCGCACATTAAGGCATACAAAGTGTTTAATAAGATAACCATGTGTGTTGAGGAAAGTGTGCATGTGCTTTTTGATGAAATTAACTCTCTAAGTGAGAATGATGCACAGGAGGAAGACCTTGAACTAGGTCTTGCTAGAAAAGACTCGTTGCTCACACATGAGAAAGGTAAGAGTTCTGAGGATGGATCAGGGCCTGGAGCTGTTTCCTTGGAAGGTGGGCATGGTCTGACCCAGACAGGGGGAAGCTCTGCTGAACTTGGTTTGGCTCAAAACCAACCTAATTCTTCTCGAACAGGCCAGGAAACAAGCTCCAGAACGGGCTCAGGAACAGGCTCCAAAACAGGCTTGGAAACAGCTCCTGAACCTGTTTCACCAAGTATTTCAGCTAGAGTAGAAAGCGTGTCTGTAGATCCACTTACTCCACGACCATGGAAGCACCAGAGTTTGCACCATCTTGACTAGATTCTGTCTAACATTAATGTGGGAGTGCAAACCAGATCCAAGCTTAAAACTTTTTGTGCTTTTTATGCTTTTCTTTCTAATATTGAGCCAAAAAAAGTTAATAAAGCCCTTGCAGATACAGATTGGGTCACGACAATGCAAGAGGAGCTTCATTAGCTTGAAAGGAACAAGGTGTGGCACCTTGTACCACAGCCAGAGGATAGATCAATCATTGGCACCAAATGGGTGTTCTGGAACAAGCTTAATGAGTTCGGAACAGTCACTAGGAACAAGGCCCGGCTGGTGGTTCAAGGCTACAACCAAGAAGAGGGCATTGATTATGAGGAAACCTTTGCACCCGTTGCAAGGATTGAGGCTATCCGCATGTAGGTAGCCTTTGCAACTTACATGGAAATAAAGTTATATCAGATGGATGTCAAAAGTGCATTCCTCAACGGATACCTTAAAGAAGAGGTGTATGTAATGCAACCCCCTGGTTTTGAAAATAAAGAATTTCCTAACCATGTTTTTAAACTTGACAAAGTGCTTTATGGTTTAAAACAAGCTCCTAGAGCTTGGTATGAACGCTTTATTGGAAAATAGTTTGAGAAGAGGCAAGGTTGATAATACCTTGTTTCTAAAATCTAAGGGAGAACATTTGTTGATTGTTCAAGTCTATGTCGATGACATTATATTTGGTGCAACACACAATGATTTGTGTGAAGAGTTTTCAAAAATGATGAGGAGTGAGTTTGAAATGAGCATGATGGGTGAGCTTAAGTTTTTCTTAGGCTTGCAAATCAAACAAACTTCAAACGGCACCATGATACATCAACAAAAATATGTCAAGGAATTACTTAAGCGTTTTGGAATGGAATTGGCCAAGCCCATTGATACTCCCATTTCTCCTTCAACCAGGTTGGAAATGGATGATGGGAGTCCCTCAGTTGAGGACAAATATTATAGGGGCATGATAGGGTCACTTCTTTACCTAACTGCTAGTAGACCTGACATCGGTTTTAGTGTTGGTTTGTGTGCCCGTTTTCAGTCTAAGCCTAAAGAATCTCATTTAAAGGCTGTTAAACGGATCTTTAGATACTTGAAACATACACCTGATTTGGCTTTATGGTATCCTAGAGGATGCAACTTTAACCTTGTTGGTTATGCTGATGTTGACTATGTAGGCTTTTTGGTTGATAGAAAAAGCACCTCAGGTATGGCTCATTTTCTTGGACCCTGTTTGCTATCTTGGGCAACCAAAAAACAACACCCTGTTGCCTTGTCCACAGCAGAAGCTGAATATGTGGCAGCTGCATCCTGTTGTGCTCAATTACTATGGATAAGGCAACAACTCAAGGATTTTTGTGTTGACATAGGATGCATTCCTATTTATTGTGACAATACAAGTGCAATTAACATTGCCAAAAATCCATGTCAACACAAAAGAACAAAACATATTGACATTCGTCATCATGTTTTAAGAGACAATGTTGAAAAAGGATTAATCTCAATAAATTTTTATGCCACTGAAAATCAAATTGCTGATATATTCACCAAGGCACTAAGTAGAGAAAAATTTGAGAAGAATAGACTCGACCTAGGTTTGATAAAAACAACTTGATCATCTTGTTGTCTCTCCTTGATGGTAATGTTTAAAGGTTGCAGGTTCAATATGTTAAACAAAAATTTTGCAATCAATTCTTGTACTATTTTTAGCATATGTGTGGTTTGCAGCTTGCTGACACTCGTTGAGGTCTAATGAGATTGCCCTTATTGTCCCATGTTACCGAGCAAGCAACCTCAAGAACAAGCTCCAGAAACAGGTACGCTTCTTGTTTGTCAAATGTGTGCAACTAGTTGTTGAGAATTAAAATTCCCCACCATTCCCCAAGCATGCGCGGCTAAGCATTAAATGAAGAGCCGTTGCAAAGGGCAAATCTTCAAAGATCTTCCATTCCTCTCTCTATTAAACCCTCCCAGATTTGTCCCTCTCTCACACCTCACTTCAATTGCTTGCCGTGAAATCTCTTCCAAAACCCTAAACTCTCTCTACCCTCTTACAAAAATGGCGTCCCACAACGAGAGTTCTGTATCCTCGATTCAGGGCAGCAAGCTATCAATTGTGGCAGCCCCAACAACGACAACCCTGTTCTCTCAACTCCTCACAACTCTAATTGAAGGTAAATTCGCTGAACCTCCTCGCCCCATTCGCTATAAGCCGTTTGAGTTCTTAAAGAGTGTCGACCTCAAGAACATAGGTCTCAATCTAGTTGACATCCCCTATAACTTTGGGTGGACGTTGGTCCCGTTTGGAGAAGGGGATGCATGTTTGAGATCTGGAAAAATTGAGGAGTCGATTGAGGATTTGAGGGCCAAAGATAAAGTCTTTTTGCCTAAAATTGGTTCGGATGACATCTGGGTAACTGAGTCCTACTCCTTCGGGTTGTTTCCAGAACAGGAAACAGGGGCTGAAACAGGGCCTAAGGCCTTTGACTCAGTGTTCATAGATGACCTAGGTGATGAACTTAAGGAAGACTCGGACGAAATAGGGGAGAGAGTGGAGACGTCCCTTGCTGAGATTGTATAGACTACACCTGTACCTCAAACCGGTGAGAAAAGAAAAAGGTACAAAATGGTGGCTAGGCGAAGTAGAACGCCAAGAACAAGGACACCATCAAGGCCCAAATTTGGCCAAACTGAAGAGGTCACAAACACCCCTGCCCAATCACAAACCACAACCAGACCAACTAGGAAATCAGCCAGAATAGCCTTTCAGGCTACACCCCGGTCTGTGGCACAGTCCTCTCCTGTGATTGAGGAAATTTCTTCTTCTTCCTCTTCCAGCTCCTCTGAAAACAATACCGAGAACACCTCCTTCAAACAGGGCACCCCCATGTTCTCAGAATCCTCAGAGGACAAGTCCTTGCCTGAACCCTCATTTGAGCCTGCCCTACCAATTTCCAAACAAGCCTCCACCTTACCCTCCTTAAAGCCATCAACCACAAAAACCCCCAGCAAACGCAAAGTTTCCTACAAACAAGCCTCCAACCAAGGTCGAACTGAAGATCCTCCTACTGCACCTCACCCTAAAAAGGCCAAGAAATCTGCCTCTCCAGCACCCCATCCTAAGCTCTCTCAACTACTTCAGAGATGAACAGTCAGAGGCAAAATCATCAAAGTCCAGTACTTTGAGGAACAGGGTCTTGGGGTGTTCCTGCAAAAGCTGAAAGCTCAGGGTTGGTTTGAGCTATTCACGAACACCCAGCTGGGGTGTTCTGTTCATGAGTTGGCTGAGTTCTATGCCAACTGCTCAGTCACAGGAGGAATAGTGACTAGCACTGTTAGTGGGAAGAAACTTCGCTTTGATGCGAAGTCATTGGGAGATATTTTGGGGATTCCCTCGGCAGATTTTGATGTGTATGTGAGGGAAGACGAGACAGTTCTTGGGGCAGCTAGGCTTCTAGAGCTCTCCCAAAAACTCAGTCAGCAACCAGGCCTGCAAACACCCCAGTCAGTCAAAAAGGGGGACATGACTTCCATTCATCAGTTGCTATTCTGGTTCATCATCAAGAATGTCATCCCCAGGGGCCAGGGCCGCAACCAAGCAGATGCCATGGATCAATGTCTTGTGGATCTGATGGACAGGGAAGAACAAATCAATCTTCCTGCCATCATGATTCGTCACATTGCAAGAATTGCAAACATCTCAAGGGGACATGATCTTGGGTATGGCTTCTTACTGACTTGTGTTTTTGAGCACTTTGGGGTGGAGTTACAGAAAAGGGTGGGAGCTCAATTCATAGATGAAATCGGGAGCAACACCCTTATGGGATGTGGGTATGATTTAGTTGAGGGATCTGCTTCAGAACAGGGGACAAACACCTCTCGTCCTCCTGTTCCTGGCAGTTCCTCAGGCAACGTTAAGGCTGTTCTGGAGCACAACTCTCGATTGAATGCTGAAATTAATGCGGTGAAGGCTGCTCTGGACGAGGAAAAGGCTCTCAACACCAAACGCCATGAAGATATCCTAGCCCTTCTCACTTCCCTCTCAGCAAAGTTCTCCCCTCCTGCTCCATGATCCTCCCCTATAAGCTGTTCTGTTGCGGCCTCCTTTGTTTATTCTCTTGATTTTCTACCTTTTGCTGTATCTGGTTTCTTCCTCTATGTTGCACTCATTTGGCAAATAAAAGTTATCTTGTTTTTAATTGGCTTTGCCTTGTTTGTTTCTTGTTGTGAATTGCTTATGTGTGACTAGGATGGCCAATCTCATTACCGTACCAAAACATTTGAGTGTATCACATGTTGGTTTTCCTCCATTACCCAAGTGGTGGTGATTGCAAACACCCTCAGTTTCACTGTTTGCTCCTTACATTTTTATGATGCCAAAAGGGGGAAGATAGGATGACCAATGCTGCTGTAGTTTTACCATGGAAGAGTCGTTTTTCTTGAAATGAAAATTTTTCAATACTAGCAGCCCCCAGTGAATTTTCGGTCCTATGAATAATTGGCACTAATCACTTTGTTTGTCTTTGAAAGTCAATATGGTTGCTTGGTTTGTCATCATCAAAAAGGGGGAAATTGTTATGATGTATATGGTTTTGATGATGACATATCCAAATGTTGTTGTTCCAAACAGGTTAAACTTACTGTTCTCAATGCCTTAAAATTTGCTTGGTTAACAATGTTCTAGAACAAGCTTTAAGAACAGGGACTGAAGATAAGTTGGCTGGCAAAACTTTCCTGAACTTCAGAAACAGCCGTAAGAACAGTTCTGCAGAGTGTTTGGAGCAGTTGTGGTTGATTCGACAAGAGCCTTTGGTTTGCTATGGTTTTCATTTTATTAGATTCTTGTTAATATGCCAATTAGAAAGTCTTGATTAAACATTCACTTTGAAATGGTTTTTTTTTTCTCTTTGAAAGAATTTCCAGAACAGTCCTGGAAATAAGGCGACCAGGGTGTTTCTAGACTAAAACTGCGAAAAATGATTTCACTCGATTTTTTCTTTGATTTTTGGGCTAACATCTCTGAACCTTTTGGATAGATTTTCTGCTAAGTGATAAAGTTCAAAAAGGCTATTTTTGACTTTGAAAACTTGGAGAGGAATTTTAGCCTATTTTTAGCCTTACCTTATCCTCTAATAACCTCTTCTCTATTTTTAGCAAATGGCTAGATTTTTGGAGAAACTCATGGGCTGAACTTCTGAAAGTTTGTGGCTAATATTTAGCCATTTAACTTAAGGGAATTTCGTTCACATTTTTTCCTCTTTTTATGGGATAAGTATTTTTTCAAATTCGCCCAACTATTTCTATTTAAAAGGCAAGTTTCCACTTCTATGGAGTATTGGTTTTTGAAGAGAAAAACATTCAGTATTCAAGTGCTTTAATTTTCAAGAGAAAAACCGAGTCAAGAGAGTGTTATTTTGAGTTTTCAAGATTGGCATAGTAGGAGTTCATTTGTACCCTATTTTAGCTTAGTTGAGAAGTATTGTAATAGGGTGTTCTCTTTGTAATCTCTCTTTTATAAAAGTGAGATGAATGTGTCCTAAGTCAAGTGGACTTTTGGACGTGGGGTAACTGGTCTTAGGGAAGACGGTTACGTAGGTTGCAATTGGTAGCAAGGTGTGTTACTATTGTAACGTATTAAGCCCGTTTAGTGAAGTGGTTAAAATCCTACACAAGGTAGGTCGTGGTTTTTTCACCTCAGTTGGGCTAGAGGTGTTTTTCACGTAAAAATCCTGTGTCCATTATTTCCGCATTTCAATTTCCTTGGATTTTCACTTCTGCTCAACTCAGGAACAGTCTGTGCAAACAGGGTCTAAGACTGTTTGCCAGAAAAGTACGAAAATCTGACACCACAATTCACCCCTCCTCTTGTGGCTGTGTACTCTCAAAACTAACAAGTATGTCATTAATATATAATTTTTTATATGATTTTCCACAATAGTTTTTGTATTGATGTTTGTGTAAATGGTGGATAGAACATTTGAAGTACGTATAGATCGCAAATAAAAAAAATTTGAAGCCACAAATCTTTGTCTAAATTACAATTTGTTTAATAATAACACTAAAAAAATAAGAATCACTATTATTCACGAGATGAGGTGCGCCGTGTGAGTCAGTCTTATATTTCTTGCCTCACCAATTTGTGGGATTTACAACAAGTTTAGGACCATGCAAGAGCCGACAACGAATGCATAATTGAAGAAAAGGTAATGGACGTATTTTGGCGTGGCTGCTATAATTTTCCATTTGCCATTAATTTAAACATCCCACAAAAGGCTTACTGCTAAAGAGAGATTACTTATAGATGATTACTATCGTAAGAAAATACCCGATTCTATCATTTTGACAAATAACCTCAAAATTCATACAAAATTTGTAAGACACATACACCGCTATCACTCAAATTGAGAACTACAATCAAATCTTCTCCTCTATCCCCCCCCAAAAAAATCCATTGCTATATATATACGCCATATCTATGGGAAAAAAAAAGAAGAAGAGACAGAGCACAAGTAGAGAATTAGAAACATTTCCTCTTACTCTCAAATCAGATCATAAGTCATGTAAGTGTCATAGTGCATAGTATGCAACTGACCCATCACCCTAAAAGTTGGGCTAGTCAAAGTTTGACTTAATCCCACTTCATGGATGCAAATTGCTTTATTAACTCACTAACTTAGGAAGCAAACATTTCCAGCAACCTATTGCCTCAAAAGGTAGCACCCAATAGCATATGCCTCAAAGGCTACTTGTTTCCCTAGCTCCAAGATTCTTTCATTTTTTGCCTTTTTCTAACTCGATTCGTAATTTTTTGCTTCTTTTTAATTTTTGAATGTGGAATGAAAGCAAAACAAAAAGGAATTATACAAAGAGACAAGTTGGAGAATCAAACATATGGAAGCCTAAACCCTAAGAAAATGGAGATGTACAAAGTACAAATTAGGCTTGCGGTTAAAATAAAATGACTATGTCAAAATTGGGGTGATAAATGACACACTTTGGCTAAGTTCTATCAAAATGTACACCCTACTTATATACAACTTGATAACTAAGTCATAAGTGGTAAAAGTCAAACAAAGATCACACAATTTTCAAAATCACATAAAAATATAAATCATTTGGGTTTTTTAAAAAACTTTTCTCTCTTCTTTTTGTCCTTCTCCAAAATTGTGAAGCATGACTTCCCCACTCCCACACCAAAATAAGAAAATGTCCTCATTGTGGGAAAAGGAGCCCTAAGAATACGAAAAAGAAGTAGGAACAGAAAAAAAAAAAGAAAAGAAAACACAACTATACACAACTATACAGAAGGGATAGAACGATAATACTATGTCAAGTATAGACCTGGCAAAACTGACCCGAGACCCGAAACCTGAACCGAATGACCGGATCCATACCCGAACTAACATCCGAAATGGGATGAACCGATTTGGACCCAAACACCCGAAGTAAACCGATCCATAACCGAACGAAACCCGAATTGTAGCAGGACTTGAAATTACCCACACCCGAAATGACCCGACCCAATTCAAACCCGAACCGAAGTGACCCAAACCGAAGTAACCCGAAAATGGACAATCCGAACCCGACCCGAACCGTACCCGTTTTAAAACCGATCCGATTTCTACCCGACTCAATTTTGCCCGAATTAAACCCGAACCCGAATATAACTCGAATATACCCGACCTAAATATAACCAAAGCATCTCTATAATTAAGGGACACAACAACAGTAACAGAATATGACTTTTGACAATGGGCCTCTCTATAATTTAGGGACGTAACTGCAAGATCTATTGACTTAGATTTGGCGAATTATCATAGCATATCAAAGTTAAATGTCTTGTAAAACAGTCATGTGATCCTTTAGTTGTGTGACAATAGGCAGTCAATTAAAAGGTGAAGTTAAAGCAAAAATATACCAAGACGTAAGACTACTGATTTAGTTTGGTTTACACATGCTGATAGGACATAGTGCAATCACTTCAAAATATGAGTGTCACACAATCAATTTTTAATTGCCTTTTAGATAATGAGATCCAAACCTATTATGAAATTTGGGAGGGAATCAAACATACACAACCCTAAAATGTAATCCGACAAGTTTCAGAGATGGGGTCGACACTAGGTTGTTGTTCACATGAAACTTCGGCTCACTACACACATCATCTAATGCACCAAGCAACAGGCAATTCAGAAGTAAAAGCAGTCAGATCCCAAAAGATCATCATGAAGTGAAATACTTCGCATTTGGGTATTTGACATAGTAAGGGATAAATATTATCCCTTGTTTCCAGTCCAAGATGATTCTGGTTATTCTAATTTTCTGCTTCAATTTGGAAGTTAAAACTGCTGGAAAATGTGGAAAATGAAAGACACTACACAGTCATGATGAAAACACAGGCATGAAGCTAAAGCTCCTACGAACATTGTTCGGAAATGTATAAATAACAACTGGGGAAGAAAGATTGAAACCCAGAAAATTGAAAATTCATTAAAAAACGCAACGAGGCAAAGAAGAGTAGAAGGTAGAGTACCGGTGAGCAGTGGCGGCCGGCGTGAGGACCGATGAGGCTGTGGACTCGAGTGGGCGGCTAGATCTGAGTGGTCAGTGGCTGGGCTCGAGTGGGCAGCTGGATCTGGATGGCCGGCGCAAGTGGTGGCGGCTCAGCAACAACTCGGGGTCGACTGAGAGGGGTGGTTGTGGCCTTTGTGGGCATCTTGCAAGTTGCAGAGGAACGAAACCCAGAGAGAGGGTGGCCGGTGGCGTCGAGCGTCGATCGGTCATCCGTCGAGCGGAGTCGGGCAGTCGCTGGTGAGAGAACAGAGTGTTGAGTGGTGTCTGATGTCTGGAAAGTGGGGAGAGAGTGGAGAGTTGAGGGTTTTGGTCTTTTCGACTTTTAGTTTAGTTTTGTTAAAATTATAAAATATTAGTTTTTTTTTTGGGTTTTAGACTTTGGGGGAAGAATTTGAAATTTTAAAACTTAATTATTTGAGTTTATGAGAGAAAAAGAAAAATAATTTAAGATTTAAGAGAAAAATTTTACAAATTAAATCAAAGAAAATTTAAGAGGAAAAAAATAAAATACTTAATAGTTTTAAATTTTTAATTTGTTACATATGTAATAAAAATATTAAAATCAATTAGTTGCGTTTAGGAGGGAAAAAGAAAAATGATTTAAGACTTAAGAGGGAAATTTCACAAATGAAATCAAAGACAATTTAAGAGGAAAAAATAAAATAGTTAATAGTTTTTAATTTTTAATCTGATAGATATGTAATAAAAATATAAGAGATATAATATTTGGTCAAAATATAAATTAAGAATAGACAAGCATAATTGATAAATTATTAAACTTATTAGGATCTAGAAAAATTATTCTACTATTTAACTCACTTAATAACTTAATGCACATTAGGGTTATAAAGTTATAATATAATTCTGTAACTTCCGTCATTCTGTCAAAAATACCGCATTAGTGCATTACTAATCTACAATCCTAAATTATTTTCATAAAATGTTTAAATTTTAATTCTACATAATCATATTTAAGAATATATGTTTGCATATGATCTTCATAGTAATGTGACTCATTTGAATTTTAGACAACTAAATTCCAAGTCTCGAGTTTCGATAACCAACATTCACAATTACATAAATGTAATGATAATTAACACATATGGACATTTGATCTCACAAAGACAAATCAATCTTGATATATGATCACTTAAGGAGCTATTGAAAGTGCATTGAATCGATTACTGAAAATACTGACTTGAACCAACCTATTTCTATTAACCAACTCAAATATGACAATTGACAAACGTCAAGTTATGAACCAACACTGGGCCAATATAAAACTTTTATTATTTTCTTTCTTTTATTGGTCATTTTTCAAGGTATATATATTTTGGCATTGAGCCTTGCAAATGAGACAATTGACTCATGACTCATGATTGACGTTAAGTTGGTTCACTAGTTTTGTCATAGCATGTCCTCAATTGAGATACTTGAAACAATGAAACTTCACTTAACAACCCGCAATCCTTTAGATAATTGTACGTCGGTCGTCGCATAACTGCATAAGAATATAAGATATAGGGTCATGGATGGGTTGTACTTTAGTACTTGTAACTTCTAACATTCATAGTAAATGTATAAGTATAACTAAGCTCATGAAAAATTTCAATTACAAAAGTTCCTTTTAATTTTACTTAAGCTTTAAAACTTATATATATATATACATATATATATATATATATATATATATATATATGTATATATATATATTATACAGACATATAAACGATTAAACGTTAACGTATGAGTGTATGACTTAAAAGAACATAAAATAAATGGGCTTAACTAATTAAATGGATTTTATCTTTTAAATATAATCTAATATTGGAAATGACCACATTCAAAATATACACTGACTCGAAATTAACCCAAATTAATTTATACCTAACCCTATTTATACCTGACCCGACATTCACTTGAACATTGAACTGAAGTCCACCCGACACAAATTAGACTCGACCCATACCCGATCCGAACCGGGCTACCGTACACAACCCAAAACATATCCGACCCAAACTCCACCTGAACTCGACCCGAACATTACTGAACCGAAAGTGACCCAAACCCGAACTTCACCCCGAACCGAACCTGAACCCGACCCGAACATGATTGACCCAAAATTGACCTGAATCGAACTAAGACCCGACCCATACCCGATCCGGTTGACCCATTTGCCAGGTCTAGTCAAGTACTAATTCTACCTAAACCATGCATTTCTTAGTTGACTCCAAGTGAGACTAGAGAAGCATCAGTCACTCAATTTCGAGTGAAAAATCTATATGTAACTTAAAACTCTATACTAAATGCAGCAACTTGTCAACTATGCAGTCACAATTCTTAGTAAAATGACAGCAATAAGAACTACAGAGTTGGTGCCAAAAAGAATACACCCACAACATAGAATAATTAAGGGCTCATCTCAACTTATCAAATTTTTAGGTCCAATCATAAAGAAAATATGCGTCTAAACTACCAGAAGGGCTTAGAAAACTCAAAAAGCTCATAAATACACTGTCTAGGCAAAATCATATGTGTCATGCTCTCATCAAAACCGTTGTGGCTCTTGGTCATTGTAAAATCAAGGGTTTAGGTGATGGAAGAGACTGACTCAAATGCGCACCATTTAACTCGAAGGAAAAGGTCTCATGTTTAACAAAGAAATTAGGCCTTTTATTTTTATCTAACCCACTTGAAAAAGACAAGTATTCAATAGAGAAAATATAATCATTGAAGTGCACAATAACATGCACATGGCGTCAAGAGCATCCTCCCTAAAATGTTCTTCCTTATCAAACTTAGTATGAACCCCTACCGATTCATTACAAGCATATTGCTCACAAGTTTCCTCTACATCAATCACAATCATTTCTTGTTCAATCTATAAGTTTGGTGATGCAGGATGGATGAAGTCATGAACGACATCATCAATTGTATCATCAGATGCATAAGGAAGCATAGAGTACGAGAAATCAGACAATGGAGTAGCATTTTCAAATATTTTAGTAGAATTCTCAAGTGAGATGTCATCATCTACTCTACTCACATCACTTCAATTAATCTTTGGAAAAGCCGAGTTACCCATGTGGAAGCTAACTCTTTTATCTCTTTGTGCAATTTAGCTAGGCAATTAAAAATAAATAAATATTGTACATGGGAACATACGAATTTTTACGTGAAAAACCCTCCAAAACGAAGGTAAAAACCACGGGATTATAAGTCCAAAAATACTTCCACTATTTATAGTACGATTACAAATGTATCTCCCCTAGCCAATTTAGAGGTAGACTCTCAATATTTCACCTACTCAGATGGTATACAAAAGGTGACTCTCACCAAATTTTGATGGAACACCCTCACCAATTTTTGCTGGCTTCCTCTCAACATTCTCAAGTGTTTCTCACTTGGTTGTATTGGTTGTTGTTGCTTTCTAAGACAAATAATCCCTCTATTTATCGAAGTTTTTAGGGAGGTTTTTAACCATGAAAAATTTACTCGTAAAACAACGCATCATGCTTGCTTTATTCGAACAACTAAGTTTTGAGTGTTTCCTCTAGATTTCTTTTTGATGTCTTTATTTCTCTCTTTTTCTCTCTCTTCCCCCCTTCTTTTTCACTTTTTTTCTCTCTCTTGTTTATTGTTGACAATTCTCACCTATTAAGGAAAGAGTCCCAATAATGATCTCCCCCTTTCTGACTTAATTAGGTGACATCATACCAGCACCTTTGTAATAGTTTTCAAATTTCCTGGTTGGTAGCATGTTGGTCATCATATCCAACTAATTTTCATCAGTGTGGACTTTCTTAAGCTGTAAAAGCTTATCTTCTGACACTTCCCACAACTAGTGATAGCGAACATCAATATATTTTGAATAGGAGTGGAAAATAGAGTTCATGGCTAAATGCACAGCACTTTGGCTATCACATCGCAACACATATTTGTCTTGCTCATAGCCTAATTTGAGTAGGAAATTTCTCATCCATATAATCTCCTGACATGCTTTAGTAGTAGCAATATCTTCAGCCTTGGCGGTTAACAAGGTAATACAGTTTTGAGGCTTAGATTGCCAAGACACCACTCCCTGGGCAAAAGTAGTTAAATACGTAGAAGTTGATTTTGGAGAATCAATATCACCTGATAGGTCAGCATCTATGTAACCCACAGGTTTTCCTTACCAAAGCATAAACATTTCTTGGTTGTGCCCCTAAGATATCTTAATATCCACTCCACCACTGTGCAATGTACTTTTTTTGGATTAATTAAGATAGACTTACAACACCTACAACATAAGTAATATCGGGCCTATTACATATCATACTGTACATTAGGATGCCAGCAATAGATGAACAAGGAACATTCTTCATTTATGCTTTTCCATTCTCACTTGGTGTACTTTGCTTCATACTTATTTCGAAATGTCTAGCAAGTGGCATGCTAACGGGCTTATGCATATTGAATCTTTCCAACAATTTGATGTATCTCCCAAGAGCTAAGCTTAACTCAATTCAATAGTGAAAGCTAAAATAAAGAAAGATTACAGTCAAGGGCAATTCGAAGAAAGAAACACGTTATAAGCTAGGTGTGAATTAGCTAAAACGTACGGAGGGAATGGTTTTAGAATTAAGGGATTCTAAATGGAAAACGAAAGAAAGGATAGAAACCAAACTAATCCTTGGATACAGATTCACCACCAAGACTAATCTAGTGAAAACTAAGCGTGTTTAAGGATACGAAAACACCACCAGAAACAAGTTTAGGGCCCTTAACTGTATTTAGGATACAGAAAGACCACCTAAACAAAACTTAAGGCCCACTTGATCATCCCCCTACTCGGCCTAAGTAGAGATAAGCAACTGAAGTATTTCACACACACTCAAGGAGCAAAGTGCAACTAAAGTATTTCACACACACTCAAGGAGCAAAGCGCAGCTAAAGTATTTCACACACACTCAAGGAGCAAAGCTCAACTTTGATTTCAATCAACAATGCTCTCTTTCAATATGGCACGTCCTAGCCATTTATACATGGTCTTCCCTTTGTTGCCACATTAATAAACCATTAAAAGGTTACTTCATGCTTAGAAAAGGTAGTTTAAAACTAAACAAAACTTACAAGCATGCTTAATTGAACTACTCACAAATAACAAGTCTAGTTTTACAAAAGATTAGCAACTAAACTCAAGCCTAAGCTTTTAATTAATCCAAGGCTGATCCATGGCATTTGCTGAAGATAGAAAATGATAGCTGGCATCTGCACTTTATGGATAGCCACTTAGAGGGCCCTTGGTGTCCTTTCCTTGCCTTGAAGTAACGTAACACATTGCTTGCTTAGCCTTAAGAATGTTGACATGTGGCCTGCCATGTGGCACACAAGTGTGGCTACTTAGGTGAGTCACTAGCTTAATAAGCACCTAAGTAGGAAAGGTGGAGGTGGAGGCAAACCCAACTAGGGAGGTAAACTTAAGGGTGAAGCAATGAGCCACATGGAAACCGATTTAGGTGCCATTTAAATGTGAAGTTTAACTAACTTACTGGCGGGTTATGTGGCATTTCTCTACATGGGAGGACACTTATAGGTGTCAAGAAACCCCTATATTAAGAAACCAAGCTTAATTCATGATTTAGATGCTTAAACAGCACGTTTAATCAAACCGTGCAGATTAGGAGCTAAACTGGGTAGGTTTTCTATTTTAGGCTATTTTGGGACGTCTGGGCTGGTTTTGATGGGCTTTCTTCATGATTTGCTACTAGACTTCCTAAGGTTTAATACTATGTAAAAAGGCTGGACTTAAACCTTCCAAAAGCTTAGGTGATTTATGGTACACAACCGGGTATAATTGTAGAGTTAAAAACCATAGGGGCTATTTTGTGCTTTGAAATTTTAGGCAAAAACACTTAACTTAAAACTAATTTAATTGCATAATTAAGTTTATTAGAATGTTAATAAACTCTCTTAGTAAAGAAATCAAAGCTAAATTAAGTTTAAGTTGACGAATCAACTTAAAACCGAAATAGGTTCAAAAATGGCCTAAACTAGAACGGTTTGATTTAGGGCTTGGATTTTTCTATGCTAAACTTGACTTTACTTGACTTGACTCTTTAGGCATGGGTTGGTACTTAAGGATGTTGAATAACATCCTATCCAAAACAATGGCTCTAAACCTCATGGAGTTTTAGGAAAACAAATACACAAAAACTGGATTTTGTGTTTAGAAACAAAGCGATTTAGGGTAGCCACCTACGCCCTTCATACCCAATCATGTGGTTTGAATTGAGCCACTGTTGATTGCTAGGCCTTTTGAAGTTTAAGTAAAACTCCATAAAGTGTTGTTTATCACAAAATTCAAATAATGACTCAAAATCAAGATCTTGTCTTAGGAGATATCCATCGTAATTTTTCAACATAACTCTCTTGGGAAAACTATAATATCTTATTTGATCTATCTTGAGTTATTTTCATCTCAAGGATCTTCTTTGTTGATCCTAAATCCTTCATGGAAAATAAATTACTCAGCGCCTTCTTTATAAAGGATATTTTCTTTGGATTATGCCCAACAATTAATACATCGTAGACATAAAGCAACAACGTGATGATATCACCACCATCATATTTTTTTACGAAGACACAATGGTTAGTGAGTGTCTTCTTGAAATCATGCTTAGCCATAAAAGAATCAAATTTCTTATACCATTGCCTAGGTGCTTGTTTAAGACCATAGACGCTCTTCTGAAGTTGGCACAACAAATCTTGTTTACCTACAACTTCAAACCATTCAGGTTGCTCCCTATACATTTTCTCATCTAGGTCACCATGTAAAAATGTTGTCTTAACATCGGGTTGCTCTATTTCCAAGTCTAGACTGATGACTAGACCAATGACAACTCGGATTGAAGATATTTTCACAATAGTTGAGAATATCTCTTTAAAATATATCCCTTTGTTCTGATTGAACCCTTTAACTACCAGACCAGCTTTATACCTTGGTGTTGGGTTATTCCCCTGATTTTTGAGTCTATATAACCCATTTGTTTCTCAAGACCTTTTTCCTTTGGGCAATTCCACCAGATCATATGTATGATTCTCATGCAAGGATTGTATTTCTTTTTATATGGCTTCACCTATTCTACTTTATGGATAGCTGCCATTGCTTCTTTGTAACTTTAAGGCTCTCTCTTATCTATGAGAGTTATGTGTTCGTCTGAGTTATATCAGATGAATGGTCTTCCTTCTCTTATAGATCCCCTCAAATAAGGCTCTTCTTGAGATCTTTCGTCAGTGGATTCAGCATCGGATCTGGTCGACTCATAATGACCTATCTCTCGATTGTTGTTGGAGGAAGAGGAATGACGGTCATTTATGCTAGTCCCATTGTTATTTTTAGTTGTGTCATCCCCAGTATTATCATGAATCCCAGGGGATGGACTAGTATTAGAATCTCTAACAACCTTGTCTTTATACTTTCCTTTTTTCAAATCTTCCATGGTTTGGTCCTAAAAGAATTCAACATCTCGACTTCTTATAATTCTTCTGTTTACAGGATCCCAAAGTCAGTAGCTAAATTCATCTCACGGTGATCCAAGATAAATACACTCCTTTGTTTTCAAATCAAGTTTTCCTTAGGAATATGGACAAATGTTCGGCACCCAAACATTTTTCAGGTAGTGGTATGGTACCTTCTTTCTGGACCAAAGTTCCTCTGGGATAGCACCATCCAAAGTGACTTATGGTGAAAGATTGATTATGTCAACGACAATCTTTACGATCTCTGTCAAACGGACTTAGGGAATTTAGCGTAACAAAGCATACAATGGACTCGTTTGTTAATAATCCGATTCATTCTCTCAGCAAATCCATTTAGCTGAGGTGTCTTTGGTTATGTTTTCTCCAGTCTGATCCCATGCAACTTGTAATATGGTATAAAGAAACCACGGTATTCTCCACCATTGTCCACTCGAACACTTTTCAATTTTTATCCAGTTTCACATTCCACTTTTGTATGTAACTCCTTGAATGCTTCAACTACCTGGTCTTTTGTCTTCAACAAAGAGACCCAAACCTTTCTTGAGTGGTCATCCGATAAAAGAAACAAAGTATAATGCTCTACCAAGCAACTTAAGTCATAGAGCATACGTCAAAGAGAACCAAATCAAGATGGTGCTTTCTACTAGTGGGTCGGAAACTTTTATGAACTGTTTGCCAGCCACAAAATCTATACAAGACTCAAGAGATTTGCCTTTATACTAGGAAAGAGCTCTTTTCTGGTAAGGATCTGTAATCCTTTGTCACTCATGTGTTCAAGTCTTTTATGCCATAACTCTATATTTGAGTTGTTATAGGGAACACTAACCTCCCCCTCGCATAACCTTTCTAGCATAAAGTCCAACAAACCTTCATTTTTTTCTCTAGTAACAATTAGACTTCCTCTGGTAAGACTATATATTCCACGACCAAACTGATTAACCAAATCAACATCATCAACTTTTCGTACTGATATAAGATTGATGCATATGTCTATAACACGCCTCACATCTTTTAACATGAGCTTACATCTTGTGTTGGTTATTAAGGTAATGTCACAAATACCGATGATTTTGCTTGAAACTTGATTTCCCATCTTAACCTTACCAAAATCACCACCTTGGTAGGATGAGAAAAAATGTTCATGCTGGAGTGACATGGAAGGTGACACATGAATCAACAATCCATAAATAATCATCATATGCTAGATTAAGATAATTTTCTTCACCAATGAGGAACATCTCATTGTGATCTTTTGCTGCTATGGCAATAACACTTTTATCTTCTTTCTTGTGTTCAATCAGATCTGGTGACCGAGCTTGCCATAGTCATAACCAACTAGTTTAGGGTGAGATTTAGATCTCCCCTTGGACTTGTCATGTCCTTTGTTTCTCCTATGGTTCTCACTTCTATCATAGTTGTGAACGAAATTTGCTTCAAATTGTACTGTGATGCCTCTTTCTTTTCTCATTGCTTCTTTATTTAAGAGACGGTGTATCACAATATCCATAGTGAATTTTCCCACTAGGACAGAGTTACTTAATATAACTATCAATGCTCCCAACTCTCGACCCATGAACTGAGAAGCAGTAGTGCCTACAACTTGTCATCGATTTTCATCTCGATCTTTTCCAATTGATTTATAAGTTCCTTGAAATTGTCCAAGTGCTTATTTATATTTTATCCGCCACTATACTCAAGCTTCAGCAACCGTCTTCTGAGTAGAGCTTTGTTTTGTAGTGTTTTCTTTTGGATCAAGGACTTAAGCTTTGTTTAAAGTTCGTACGCGTTATCAAAATTTGACTTATCCTCAAATAGACTTCTGCCTGTGTACTTTTGAATTATTGCAATTACTGTGCGACAACTTTCATTCCTTTGTGTTTTTACATCCTGGCATATCTTTATTCAAAATAGGCTCAGCAAGGTCTTTGCAAACTGGATGGTCCTCCATCAAGACCTTCCAGTAGGACTAATTGTCTATGATGAGTTTGATCACATCACCATCATAAGTGATAACACCCTTCATGTTGATAACACAAGACTGTGGTTGCTCAACCTATGCGCTAATATTACTATTGGGAAAAGGTAGGTTACTAATGTGGAAGTTAACTCTTTTTTCTCTTTGTGCAATTAAGATAGACAATTAAAATAAATAAATATTGTAGGTGGGGACACATGAATTTTTACATGGAGAACCCTCCAAAATGAACGTAGAAACTACAAGACTGTCAGTCCAAAAATACTTTCTCTTTCTATAGTATGATTACAAATATATATCCTCTAGGCAAATTAGAGGATACACTCTCAATATCTTACCCACTCAATTGGTATACAAAAGATGACACTCACCTGATTGTGGTGGAACACCCTTACCAATTATCGGTGGCTTCCTCTCAAGTGTTTCTCGCTTGGTTTTATTTGTTATTATTTTCAAAGATTAATAATGCCTTCACTAATCGGAGGTTAGGGAAGTTTTTTTTCATGAAAAATTGACTCCTAAAACAGCGCATCGCGCTGCTTGATTATAACAAATAAGTTTTGAATGTTTCGTTCATTTTTTTTTCATGTATTTATTTCTCTCTTTCTCTTTCTCTCTCTCCCCCTTTTTTTGACTTTTTCTTTCTCTCTTCTATTTATTATTGACAATTCCTACCAATTAAGGAAGGAATTCCAACAATTGAAATAGCCTTAGATGAATCAGAAGAGTCAACTCTAAGAGTGGCTCTAAAATAGGTTAAATAATTATAGAACTCCACGGTCAACTCTCTATATTAGCGGTCATCGTGCTCTTCCTATACTAATACAAGTCTGCTTAAATTTAGATAATGTATCTAACAACCTAGAAGTGGTGGACCTATCATCCTACTGATGACTAGGTTGAGTAAGAATACTATAGTGATCTTGGGTTACACAAGCATAAGAATAGGGGCAAAAACTAGTTACAAAATAAAAGAATAACAATAATCACACAACAGAGGAGTCACATAATAGGTTGGATCTGGCAAAAAGACTTATCTCTATAATGATCCTCTTAAGTACACGCGTTAGCGTATGAAAAAGAATTAAAAGAAGAATCCAAAACATTGTAATAAGGCCAAGTCACCCTAGCAATAGTGTTAAAGGAATTCCAACAATCACTGACTGTTATATGGTGGAACTTTTGTGTTCAACTCAATTCTAGTTTTTCAAAACTATGGTGACAACATTGAGCAAGATATTATTGGAAGTCTAAAGAAATACTTCCCAAAACATTCACACTCTAGAAAACTAAAAATCGCTATATCTCAATTTTAAAAAATCAAATTCTTTTTGGCTTTTTGATTTTTCAATTGCGCTTTTTTGGATTATTCAATTGTGTCTTTTTGGATTATTTAACATATAAAAAAATACAACATGGCAACTAATAAAAAGCAACATAAGACAACAAAAATAACTTAACAAGAAGAAAACTAAATTAGCAAAAGAAGTAAAGACCAAAAATGACTAAAAAACAATAAGTGACTTAATTTGAAATCGTCATTCTTGGCAACAACACCACAGACTTGTTATGATTCTAAATAGATGTATAGTTCTATTGCAAGCATATTGATTGTCACTGTAGTACTTGAGGGTTAAGATAGGATGAGATCGAATCCAAGTCACTTAAAGTAGACCTAACCCATTTTATTGAAAGTAAGAAATACGAAAAAAGAAATAATTGTACTTACAGAAATTAAATCAAATCTGAACTTGATTACATATAACAACAACTCATAGGCAAATTAGTAGAGCGAATTAGAGAATAATAATCTTTAATCAAGAGAAGCACCTACGTGAGGGGGGAGAATGAAAGAAGTTACTTGGAACATATTCATAGAAATAACTAAAAGAAATACTGAATTGAATAACCAAAACATAAATTTGAGTTACAATTAAGGTGTTGAATCAACAGTTTTGAGAGAGAATTAAATTAACGTAATCCTAGACACTAAAACTAAATTACTCTAGGATGGGGAAGAATTGATGTTTTGATAAGGGTATCTAGGACCTTTATTTATACTAAAGTGAGCCCCCAAAACTTTCCAAAATTACATAGTCTCTTATTTTCCAAGCTACAACATCACCTTACTTTCCAAGTTCTAGTCAGTTTCCAAGTTGTAATCCACCACCTTACTTTCCAAGTTACACTTGATTTGCCAAAATTTTGCCTCGTTTAATTCTCGCATGCCAAGTTTTGGAAACTTCCCAAATTGTGATACAATTGGTTTTAGAAGCCCCCAAGTGATTTTTTTTTCCATCCATCATCTCTTCGTTATTCTATTTTTCACACTTATTTATTGATATTGCATCAAATAGTTATTTTCTATACAGACACGCAAAATCCACCCAAAAATAATCTTGAGTATGATGAAAAAACTAAGTAATTATGAGTACTTAAATGGTCACTTCACTTGGCCAAGTAGTGAGCCGTGCCAGACTTCGTCCCACTAATGTGTTATCAAATGGCTGAGCCATAGTGACCCCCCCCAACTTGGTATAGTGCAAACAAAATAAATACTTCTAAAGTTGGAGCATTGGGGTCTATTTCCTCAATTGGGGAATTGGGATTGATAGATGATGTTCAATACCATCAAATTTGAGATTTATGTTGTCTAAAGCCCTAAAGTTTTTCTTACATTTCCTCATTTTAACATTTGGGCACCTTCTTGATCACCAATTTGTATAACATTTTTTGCTCTTTTGTCCATTTCCATTTTCATAGTCATTAAACAAATAAATCGGGCTAGATAAGAATCCCACATTATTTGGTAGTGTGACATTTGTATGTATGTAAATACATATCTGTACACAATTATGTATTTCAACATTTTGCAATAACATAACATACATGACTTAATTACACATATGTTTTGCTTTTAGTCAATTTTCATGCAGTCTTAGCCGTAGTTAATGGTATAATTATTTGATTAATTGCAAAAATGAAGATAATTAAACACGATCAAGTGACAAAGTGCTCTAGTAGCACCCCGCATTCTCGTTCCCAAACTACGCAACAAAGCGAATGGCCACCCATGCAACTACGTTAATTCCACTTCACGACAAACTAGTTTTGAAAAAATCCTACACTCCAGCGCCAATATATGGCCCCACGTTTGCTTGTTCTCTATTGCTAATACTTGAAATCTTTTATTGTGCCGTTTAAAAGCTATTATCAAGTTAAAATACTGAATTTTTTGGGGAAAAGAACTTTTCCTAGAGCATTAATTTTTTGGCCAAAAATTATAATATACCCTTTATCAAAGTGGTTTTTATATGGCTTGTATAAGAACATAACTTTATAAAACATTAAAAGAACAACATTAATTAAAGTATGATTCCTTCAAAAGAATGGACAAATTATTAGCATAGAAATTCATAAATATATCAGAGTACCCTGAGAATATTTAAGAGTTGAAACTATGCCCTAAACTTGCAAATAAAACAAAAATGTAATTACAAGCAGGTCAACTTCTCTTTTTAGAAAGAATTTTGAACGGTGGACGAATAATCTTGAGGTGGACGATTTCATTCCTCATCAATTTACTTTTTGGTACATTAAGGTTCGGTATAATGATTTTCGTAACCCACTTTTTTAGATAAATATTTCTCGCACTATGTAGGTTTGGGTAATTATTTTTTGGGGCGATAAATATTTCTAATTTTGACCCTCAACTTTTTAAAATTGCGAATTGGTCCCTTATATCCAAATATGGCTATTTTTAGTGTTTTTTCTTCTTATACTGACTTTACTGGTACTAGTTGTTACAATATACTACTTATACCTTAAATATCATATTTTCTGCGATTAACAGTCCACCATGCTTAGCAAAAGAATTAAAACATAATTAGAGAGTTTCGACTGTTACCTGAACTTAGTCGACGCTGGACTCCGACATTCTTCTAGCTTCCGATTTACAAAGATTGCTAATGTTGACCTCACCTTCCTTAGATCAGGCACAGCACAAATCCGTTTCATTTCCTACCTCGGACCGCAGTCACTAGTCAAGTTTTTAATCTTTTTCACAGATAGCGGTACTTGAACCAAGAAATTATAATAGTTAAGATATAAGGTTCGATTGAATAATATTCCCTACTGGAAAACTTCTTTTATTGAAAGCTTGAAACTGGAAATATTACAATAGAGAGCTTTGAAGAGAGACTTAGACTATGATTATTAGAGATGCTTGCTCATAGAGAACTGAGAATCCCGACTTCTCTTGTGCTCAAGAATGCTCAAATGACCGTGTTCCTTCTCAGCACTCGACCTCTCCTTTTATAGAGGGGATGGGGTACATAGGAGGCTCTATTAGCTACAGTACACACTGACACTTTACATGGCTATAGTACACACTTTATTTTACAGACTAAACACTTGTCAAAACAGTGCAATAATGGGGCAACCACTTTTCAAAGCTTTTAATGATGACAAGACTAGTCATCATTATTGAGATTCTGCATGTCTTCATCTCCAATTATATCTTCCAGACCATCATTATCTGGATAATCATCAAAATCTTCATCAAGTTACTTAAGATGTTCTATATCCCATTTCTCAAATAGTTCCAGAAGATATTTCTTTCTTTTTGCTGATAAGAATTTTTCAGCTCCAACATCGAAGAGATAATCAAGGATATCTTCTGAAACTGCTCATTCCACCTTCATGTGTTCTTTAAACTCATTTCCATAGGTGAAAGTAGTATTTCCATAATGCATTATCGTTTTTCCTTGTTCAATTAATGCCCAAGTTTGATGATAAATGTAGTAGAATCCGATGGATCTTGCTAATATGGGATCAGTAACAAGCCTTCCTTGTTCTGGAAACTAGTCTTGTCGCTGATCATAGGGATCATCATAATCAATGATCTAGACAAGATAATGGGCTGTTTTAGCTTTTTTATTTTCATATTTGATTAGTGTACAATGTACCTCCAAATATAAAGGTCTTCTGTATGGAATTTTGGTTGAACAATCCGAGGATGTGAGAATCCAATAGATCATTTTAAACATGCATCGTTGGAATTCAGTTAATGTTGAGGAAATGGGAACTTTGGATATGGGATTTCCATAAAGTCAACTATCATTCCATATTCCGAGGCTTTAATGATGTGGTCGTTTGGAGAAATTGAATTGGATGGGAAACTGGCTCCACCAACTCCAGACTTATCAAGAAAATAGACCATTGTACTTCAAGATTCCCAAATATCATAAAAATAGTTGTGGTAATAGTCGATGCACGCTGCGTACCACTCATTGAACTATTTTTCTTGAACATAAGAACTTATTTTTTCTTGGATATTATAAGGACATCTAAAGTAATTAACTTATAACTCTTGAAGAGAAAATCTTTGGGCTATTAAGTAGGCAGAGGATAGTGGACCAAAGCATGATCTACCTTTCATATGGAATTGTAAGTTTTCAATAAGGATTTTACTAGAAGGAGAAACCCGTTCTAGTAAGAATGACATTTCATTGTGGATTTCCTCATTTTCTGGCAGGAGGTCTGCTTTTATGATCACCATTGGCGAGTTCTCGAGTTAGACTATTTGCCAGAGAATTCTTTGATCCCTGTATATGTTCAATAGAGAAGAAAAACTGGTTAAACCATAATTGCCAACACAGGAGTTGCCGTTGCGCTTGCATATTTGATAAATTCTTTTTTACAAAATCAAGTATTTCTTTACAATCAGTTCAAATAAGAAAAGGTTTTGGGGCTAAAAAGATTAAGTATTTTTCAATTTCCCTTATGACGGCAAGGATTTCTTTTTCCATCGTGGGATAGTTGCATTCAGCTTTATTAAAACTTCCACTACAGTATTTGCAAAGTTTTTCTCCTTCTTTGATTTTGAGTACTGCACTCAAGTACTCGGTTCTGGCATCTGCCTCAAGAACTAAGTCACCTCCTTCATTAGGCAAATTAAGAACAGGAATATTTTTAGACATGTTTTTGAAATTCTGAACAATCTTTGCATCATTAGTGGTCAATGTCTAACTTACTTCTTTCTTGAGTTTTTACTGCAACGACTTTCTTAATTTAGCTAAATCTTTAATGAAATTTGAAGCATAGGTGAGGCATCCAATAAATATTTCTAGCTGCTTCCTATCCTCAATCTTTTCACAATTTTTTTTATTTTTTTCAGAATATGTTTTGGTAGAATGATATGTCCAACTTTTATCTCTAGACCTAAGAATTCAACTTCTTGCTCAGCATAGATGCACTTGTTCTTACAAAGTATAATGCCATAATCAATGCATCTTTGAGTGATAGCTAAGACATCATCTTTGTGTTGTTTTATAGTTATGGAAAACACAAGGATATCATTGATGTAAACTAAACAACAATTATTAAGTTCTTTAAAGATATTATCCATTCTTCTTTGGAATATTTGAGGTGCATTCTTATGACCAAATGGCATTACTATCCATAATGTCCTTGTAGGGCACTAGATGCAGTTAAAGGAATGCTTTCCTCATCCATCTTTTTCTTCCAATATCCACTTTTGCAATCCATTTTTGATAACCAAGAGGCTCCTTGAATTCTGTTGAAAGAGGACTGTTTTGTTAGGAATATAATATCCATCAAAGGCAGTATTATCATTAAGCTTTTTATAATTGATCCCCATCCTTACTTTTCCTCCTTTTTCTTCTGCATGATTTCTGACCATGAAAGTAGGACTGGTATGAGGACTTTTGCTAATCTTGATTAATCCGTTATCCAGAAGTTCTTTGATTTGTTTATCGGATTCTTGGATATCCTGGTGTGTATACACCATCTGTTTGACTCGGATAATAGTGTTGGGATTTAATAGAGTGATTTTAGCAAATGTTTTATCTTTATCCCAAAATTTTAGTTGATTATCAGAGTAGAGTTCTTTGCATAATTTTCCTTGTTGTTCGACAATTTGCTCTTTAATAGATAATTTGAGTAATGAAATTGTTAATGCTAGCTCCCGTTGTGCCGGTATTACCTTCTCACTACACTGGCTGCACATAAATTCAATTTTCTGATAAGCGTAAGGCATAATCAATTTTCCAGTAGGAACTGAGTGATTACTAATTGTGAATATTATCTGGTTTATGGTCTGTGTGCATGAAGAATATAATCTCTGAAAATTATTTCCAACAGTCATATCATGAGAGGGTTGATCAGTAGCCCATAAAACTGGTATAATGCATTGAAATCCTCCTAATTCTATGGATAACCCTTCTATCGCTTTATTATGACTCATAATGCTATTATCTACCATCCTCACTTGTAAAGAATTTTTAGCTTTTTTCCACATAAACTTCGGAAATAATGATCTTTTCCCAAAGCATACAGAATAACGACTGTCTATGTTGGCACATAACTCATATTTATTATATCCTCCTAAACATACCTTTATCGGGATATAGACGCTATTAGGATTTGTATTGGTAGCATCATAGTGTATCTCCATAGTCATGTTTTTAACTAATTCATCCTCATAGATTGATTCACTAACAGTTCTAGTTTTGTACCCAATGACCTTTCTAAACTCATACTTCAATTTACACTGGGTCTTGCAGATTCAAAACTCATTCTACTTATTTCACTGGTTAGGCTAATTGTATCATCTTCTTTAGATTCTTCTTTAGCTGATGAAGATCCTTCTCTCCAATCTGATCTTGTACTTATGCTTCTTAATAATTGGGATTTAATAGTGATTTTTCCTTCTTCATCGATTTTTATTATATTTTTCTTATTGAACTTTGTCGGGTTGGCGAAGCTAGATATCCATGAACGATCATTCTTTATCTCTTGTGGATTGGATTTAATCCTCTGGATTTTTTGCATGAGGGTAGAGCTCTCAATTTTTTCTGTCTCTATTATGGTGACCTTAGTCTTTGGATCCATAGTATTATCCAATTTGTAAATAATTTTCCAGAATATCT
>JACYFF010031957.1:45326936-45340999 GCA_017589665.1 Selenicereus undatus
TGTAAACACAAATTTCGCGCCTAAAATAAATTAGACGAGAAATTCAGAAACAAATTGAATTTTGTATTGATGTTGTAGATGGGTACAATATCTGAATTTAATACAATGAACTAATCTTCTGATTTGATGTCCTAATGGCTTGAGTGTTCCGAGGGCATGGTGCTTGATCTCGGTTAATGTAAATCAGCTGAGGAACTCTAAAGACTGTTATTGGTTTTGATATGCAAGTGACTAATTGTAACTTCTGAAGCTTTGCAAGTCTTGATCCTTCTTGTTTGGTAGCTGGATGCTTCTTGGTGTCTGAGCTCTGAATTTTACAGATGTTGTATGTCCTAAATGAAGGGGAAGGACCCTCATTTATAAGCTCCACCAGCTAAGGTTAGAGCGGGGTTTTGGGCCTAGGCTAAGTAATTATTTTCTTATTTTTAAATAAAGAAAATAATTATTAGTTTCTGCATCATCGATGACGCATGGCAACTTTTAATTGACGGAACTTAATTTTGACCAAGCGGGTCCACCAAAGTCAACGTGACACATGGCAATCAGTAATTGCTTAAATTTTTGCACATGACACCATTCAATTTGTCGTAGAATTTTTGCCTTCTACAACTGCCCCCTCAAGAGTTGGCCGTGCACACGAATTTGAAGTGTTTGAAGTGGTTGAATCTCGAAAACTTTGATGATGCTGATGATCAAAAATTTGATGGACAACCTTTTTTGTTTATCTGCCAATTAATTTTTTTTGACTTGACACTTACCCAATTTTTTTTTTAAGGGGCCCAAAAACATCCCTCCTTTTCTTTTTTCTCATAATCCTTTTTTTCCTTTTTTCTTCCTTTGTTTTTTTTTTAAAAAAATTGAATGGAAGATTATACCTCAGGAGTGCATGCCTACCTTCAATCTTTTCGGTTCCCCTTTTTTTTTTGAGAATTTTTCATTTCTTTTTTTGACCGGTATTCTCCTCACTGCCCTATTTTCACAAACCAAGAACAAATATGTACAGAATATATAGAGTACAAATATTTGAATGGTACAAAGATAGGAATCAAATGCACAAAGAAAGCTTCCTAAAACTATAATATTTTTCTGAAGATTCTGATCACACAATATAGGTTTCAACTACCTATTACTATATGAACTCTATGCAGCTAACTCCAATCCCTCAATTTTTTTTTCTCCTCTATTCAACGCCGTTGCAAGGTAATTCTTGCTTGTCTTCTTTTCTTTGAACATCTTCTTTGTTTGTTGGGCAAAAGTGCCAGATTCTTTATCATCAACATCCTCTGGAATTGTGTTGTGCCCAACCGTGAGAGTCTCTCCCTTGATTGGTTCTTGCCTTTTTTTTTTTTTTTGCAGCTCAGAAGCCAAGGATTAACCTTGAATCTCTGTATCAAAAATTGAATATGTAAAGTCTACTCCGATTTGAACCATTAAAGGCTTCTCTCCCCATAACTCACAGCTTCACAGAGAGAGAGAGAGTGTGAGAGAGAGAGCTTGAATTGGGCTCTTAGAGGAGAGAGAGAAAGTTTGGCACAGAGAAGGTTGTAGCTCTAGCGTTCGAACTGTCAAATCTTCGATTTTCTGTTTTTTTTTTCTTGCTTGTTCTCCATTGTTAATCATCACTTCAAAGAAGGAAAAGGAGGAGGGAGAAGGAGCAGAGGAAGGAACGAAGGAGAGAGAGAGGAAGTAGAGTACCGTAACCACTTTTAATTTTTAATTGCAAACTAACATCAAATTACGACAAGGTGTTGGTCTTGAAGGGTGTAACACCTCATCGTAATCTATCCCCTTTGCTTCGTCTTTTAATCTACCATCGCTCAGAAGTTGGGGAGGCCTTCTGATTTTGCTTTGGGATGCTTTCACCAATTTCGTTTTGGCTTTCTTTTCCCCTTTTTTTTAGCCCTTTGATTTTGTTTTTTTTTCTAAGCACTTTTGTGTTGGGCTTATGTATTCCTGCAATAGTTGGTCCTTGAATCAAATTTAGTTGTGCTAAGATTTTTTTTTTAATTTTATAAATCCTCTTGTTTCTTTTAACTTCCTATTTTCTCTAGAGAACCTAAATTAATATTTGTTTCTCTTTTTTTTTTCCAGGAAGGCGTTGAATCAGCTACTCCCCCTATTAGATCGCAAGTGAGGTCGACTTTTAAGACGAGGAATTGTTTCTCCCCGTAGATTCGATTTTTCGCAAAAGACTTTCTCACTTAATCTAATTATGGTCGACTTGTGTTTCTTCCTTCCAACTGCGATTCATTCAATTAGATCGTAAAGTGAGGTCGACTTTTAAGACGAGGAATCATTTCTCCTTGTAGATTCGATTTTTTGCAGGAGACTCCCTCACTTAATCTAATTGAAGTCGACTTAACTTTTTTTTTCTTCACCATGGTGCATTTTCTAAACTCATCCTTAAACTCCAAGAAGCCAACGCTTACCATCCTATATAGAGAAGACAATCCGATTGAAGAAGACTTGACTCTCTGCGTAGATATGCTAGCACCCCCTACTGTCCAGACGCTATTTGCTTCGTAATTACCTTGCAGATTTGTGATGGAGTGTAGAATCTACCCATGACATACAAAGATCAGATGGGGTCATCTCATCTTTGAGGGTCTTGAAGCTCAGCTTGCCATTATTTGCATATTCTACGCCTTCTCAAGAAGCAGCATCCTTACTTCGACATCGCATCATGGATGGGACCACGTCTTGGGGAAGTTTTTCACCTTGTTTCTTCGACAACTTCTTCATACCATGCTATTGGGAGTGGCTCGAAGACGTTCTTGGCCGCAATAAAGAAACACTTATGGAATGGAGGCTCTACGACAGCCTGTATGCATCCTTGTTCTCCTACCACATGACTCTCACCGTTTTCAAAACATTCTATGAACTGTGGTGCCATACTACCAACACCTTTTGCACAGAGAGCGGTGACATGTCAATCTCCTTATGGAATTTGTGGGTTGTAGGTGGACTACCAGCTGACGGTGCTTACTACGAAGAAGTTATTCCATCTTCCAAAGAGCTCCTTTCAGCGGGATGTGGAAATGATAACATTCCCGCGACTTAAACGTTCCTCTTCTCTGCATTCCAAAGACTATGCCAAGATGTTCATGGTGTCGTTCAGCTTTCTACTTTTGAATGGATATGCTTTTGGTTCCGAGGGCGACAAATTTACACACCTCCTCCCAGTCGTGACAACAAAAAGCGAGTTAAAGCTCCGACAAACACATCATGTTCGTCTGGCTTAATTGCTCCTCGCACGACGCGAACCAAGAGATAGAAGGATCCTCTTGTGACACTTAACATTCCTGAGACCCTGATCAAAGAGACCTACCTTGCCGCCTTTATTACCTGTTGGTTGTGTTCATTTGTGCTACCAACTGAACCAAGAGAGAAAAGGATCCTTTTGTGACGCTTAACATTCTTGAGACCCTGATCAAAGAGACCTACCTTGCCGCCTTTATTTCCTGTTGGTTGTGTTCATTTGTGCTACCAACTGAAGCAGTGTGCCTTATTCGCCCAACTGTGTTCATAGCTGCAAGCAAACTTGCTCACAGGGAATGTTTAAACCTAGCAATTCCCGCTTTAGCCAGCATTTATCGGGGATTGAGCAGAATTTCTATGGCTCGAGCCTGAATAAGTTGGAAGTAATTTTACCAATTCACTATGTTTATGGATGGTTAGGGACTTACTTCCAAACTTATTTTGATCACCTCCATCATCGCCATGGCCATCCTAAGATGGTGAGATTCTCTGGTGAAAAGATGAATCAGACCCCTGACACACAAAAAGCTCGAAAGCTATTGAAATGCAAGGATCCGTCTCTCATGTACTCTAATGCTCTTATGAAGGATACATCAATGACCTTGATTGACACCCAAAATTTATCTCCAAGTTGGAGAACATATTTTATTTGTCTTCGTTCTGGATTTCTGACCTTGCGGCAAGGAAGGACAATTGTGATTGAGTCGTACTTCCCTTGCAAGTTTGGACGACAGCTTGGCTATTATCAAGATGTACTGAGTGAGCCACGAATGAATGACCGGGAAGTCACCTTACAGGACATAGCTCGCTATTAGTTCAACCTGATAGAACACATAACAAGGTCTAGCGTGACAATTCCGACTCCGCCTAATAAGAAGTCTACACTGGTCACTATTGCATATGTTAATTGGTGGCGATCTTCATGGGGTGATCTTTTCTCTCAAGGACCTAAATATCCTAGAGGCGAGATTGCGTAATCATGAAGAATTTCTAAAGTAAGAGTTGTTGACGATGCATCTGCCCTAGTTGTCACTTCTGAAAAAGTGAGTGCACATAAGCCAACCATGCAACAACCTAATGAACATGCCCTATCCTCGGCTGAGCTTAGAAGGGAAGGAGGTGATAGTTCCTCATTGAAAGCAAAATGCATCTTCTCATAAAAGTAGGAGTTGCTTGCTTCGAAAGGAGAAGATTGAAGCCTTGAGAGGCTTAGGTGTCATATCTTCTGCTAGCGGAGAGAAGAATTTATCAACCTCAAAGAGCAAACCAGACAGTATAATCAAGCTGCCTAGTTCCAAGGACAAGTCTAATAGTGCGACGAGCTCACTAAAATCAAAGAGAAAAGCAAAGGGGGAGGTGCATCTTGTTATCCTGCCCCTTTTCCCTTCATTTTTTTATCCTTTGTTCCCCTTTTTTTCAACTTAATCGTCCTTTTATGTAGGGATATACTGCCGAAGTCGAAGATGGACTTAAAGCTGCATTTTGTGACAAAGACAGTGAAGTCACCTGATTGTGCCTGCCGCTAAGTCAGCCGAGGATGATTCTATTAACATAATGCCATCGCTAATGAAACAAGCAGAGCGTTGTCAATCGCCTACTCCCTCTGTTGTAACCTACTTCCCTAGGAGAACTGCCTCTACCGTGTTTAATGACCTGGCCTCGAGTGTGAAGCAACGTTTTCAATAATAGTTGAAAAAGTTTGTCCTAAACACAGAAGGTGACATCGCAAACATCCGCCAGGAAGCTGAGCAGATATATGAAACCTTATCATCCTTCTAGGTAGAGTATTTGGAGCTAAAAAATACTGTTCAGGCATATCTGAACGAAGTTGGGTAGTACCTGAAGTTGAAGCCCAATTAGAAGGTCGAACTCATACCGAAGATATGCTAAACAAGCGAACGACCCTGTTAGACAAACTTGGGGAGGCACGGGCCTCAGTGGAAAAGGTCGACGCGTAGTTTGATGAGGCAACTGCTGCTATCGCCCAAGCTCATAAGCGAAGGAAGCTACTTGAGGCTGATCTTGAACGTGCAAAAGCGAATGAGATGGAATTGCAAGGCAAATTAGTAGAGACTGAAGCCTTATTGAAGAAAGCTAGAGATGATGTATCTCTTCTTGAAAGAGAGGTTGCTGAATTGGATGCTGCCCCCCAAATTATGGCAGAAGAAGCGACTCAAGTTGAAGCAGCAAAGAAACGTGCCTAAGAACTTTTGGTCACACTGGATGCCTAGACCATATCTAGTGGCTTTGTTCTAGAATTTTTTTTTTGTGCTATGCAACTTGTTGTTTCCTTTTTTTTTTTCGGACTCAGCATAGTCTTTTGGAATTGGTTTTGATATATTGCAATAAGATGAATCTTTTAATTCAAGTTCATGCAATAATATGTAATAATAGAAAATGACCAAAGCCAATGAGTACCAGCAAAATTTATTCACCCCTTTTTTTTTACAGCTGTACTTAGGAAATATGCAAAAGTTGCCTATGTACCTAAAGGGGATGTAATACCCTAAAGGATCAACCCATATGTAGTTCAAGGACATAACATTTTTTGTTTGTTTTGTTTTGCCATTCACAGTTTAGACTCTTATGGACCAAGAGTAGTATAAAGTTTTTTTTTTCTTATTTATTTTGCATGAATGAGCAATTTAGGCTCTTGCTTAGGAGCTTACAAGAACTAATGCATCAAGGATGGTAAAGCTTCAGAAACTTGCCATTTATAGGACCTACTAGCGCTCCCTAAATGCTTACTAGCTTATAAGCGCCGCTTCTGTAGACTTCCCGGGCCACATAAAGACTATGCCACTTGGAAGTGAATTTGCTTCCAGTCTTGTGTGGAATAATGATTGGCCTCCTTACCGCGAGCACTTGATCTCCCACTTGAAATGCACGCGGGCATACCTTTTTGTTGAATGCTCGTGATGAATGAGCTTGATAGCATTCCAATTTTTGTTGGGCCCGAAGTCTTTTCTCATCAAGAGCCTTGAGCTCTGCCAGGTGAAGCTTATGATTTTCATCTTTGGTCAAACCTTCCTGTATGGCAATACGGAGTGAAGGGATTTAGAGTTCCAAAGGCAATACCGCTTCAACCCCATACACCAGAGTGAAAGGAGTTGATTGGGTCGGCGTTTTATATGTGGTCCTGTATGCCTAAAGAGCTTCCCCTAACCTTTCATGCCAATCGCGTTTTGACTCTGCCACCACTTTACTTAGTAAGTTGCAAAGTGTCTTATTGAAGGCTTCCGCCAGTCCATTTGCAGGTGCATTGTACATTGAAGATTTGCGCTGGGCAAACTTAAACTTTTCGCAGAGGGCGGTCACCAGCTTGTTGACAAATGGTTTGCCATTGTCAGTGATAATATATCGAGGCACGCCATATCGGTAGATGATGTGGGTTTGAATAAAATCAACGATATTTTCTTTTTTGACCTCTGTCAGTGGGATTGCTTCTACCCATTGGAAAAGTAGTCAGTTGCTGCCAAGATGTACGAGTGGCCAGCAGAAGATTTTGGAGAGATAGGGCCCACATGTCACAACATCAAGCCCCCAAGCTTCAAATGGCCAAGATGCCACAGTTGGATGGAGTGGCTCCGGAGGTTAATGAATAAAATTTGCATGAAACTGGAAAGGCTCGCACCTTTTTGCATAGTCAATGCAGTCTTGCACCATGGTAGGCCAGTAGTAACCCATCCTCTTCATTCGATCATGCAATTTGGGCTCTGCTTGGTGTGCTCTGCATATTCCTGAGTGTGCTTCCTCCATTCTTTGTCTTGCCTCTCCGTTACCCAAGCATCGCAACCAAACGCCGAGAAAGGAACGCCGATAAAGAGTCCCGTTAAAGTAAAGGAAGTCGGGAGCTCTTCGTCAGATTTTTG
The DNA here is from genome assembly GCA_017589665.1 of Selenicereus undatus. NCBI lineage: Eukaryota > Viridiplantae > Streptophyta > Magnoliopsida > Caryophyllales > Cactaceae > Selenicereus > Selenicereus undatus. The sequence continues at coordinate 45,334,067 of JACYFF010031957.1, forward strand.
TCTTATGCTTTGGATCGCTAGGGAGCTTTCCGTGTTGCAAGTAGTCGATGAGTGGTTGACGCCAATATTTTCCATCTACTTCTTGAGCAGTGACTGCATTGACGTCCTCCTCAAACTCTTCATCCACGGGTGCAATGACCCATCGTTTACAGACGGGAACATTCATATTTTCCTCTGCCTCCAGTGCCAAAGTGGCTGCAAGATTTGCAAGTGCATCAGCCACCTTATTGACACTCATAGGAACATGCTCTAACTTGATGGTTTCAAGCTTGCTTAACAATCACGAGGCACACCTGTAGTACGAAACGAGATCATCCTTTTCGACTTCATACTCTTCGAGGAGTTGTTTGATGACCAATTACGAGTCACCATAGATGTTGAGATCTTTGATTCCCATTCAAATAGCCATTTGAAGGCCCGAGATTAATGCCTGATACTCTGCCATGTTATTTGAACACAACTGGGTTAATATGAATGAGTTGGTAAGGACATGCTTCTCAGGGGAGATAAACAATACACCAGCACCAGCCCCATCGCTTATCACGATTCCATCAAAGTACATTTCCCAAGGTGGGAGAATATTGGCAAAGAACACGTGCTCACCTTGTAAGTCATCGTTTAGCTCCCACTCATCAGGAATTGGGTGATCTGCTAAGCAATCCGCTAGCGCTTGCCCTTTGACTGCCTTCTGTGGCACATAGATGATATCATGCTGCTTTAAGATCATAGCCCACTTCGCAAGTCACCCATTGAGGATTGGCCTTGACAAGATGTATTTGACGGGATTAGCTTTAGAAACCACTTGCACTGTATATGCCTGCATGTTATGTCTTAGTTTTTGAACGACAAATACGAGTGATAAGCATATCTTCTCCATGGAAGAATACTTTAGTTCGGCCCCAACCAACATGCAGCTTAAGTAGTACAGAGCCACCTCCTTTTCTTCCTCATTCTTTTGATCACATAATGCCCCAAATGACTGTTCTTAAGCCACTATGTAAAGTATAAGAGGCTTGCCAGAGATTGGCGCTCCCAACACTAGAGGATTTGACAAGTGCTCCTTAATTTCCTTGAAAGCTTTGCGGCACGACTCATCCCATTCAAAAGGTGCTTCTTTTTTCATGAGGTGGCTGAAGGGATAACAACGACCTGCGAGATTTGATATGAACCTTCGAATATATGCCAAGTGACCCTGAAGACCACGAAGCTCTTTATAATTCTTAGGCTCGGGCATATCTTGGATTGTTTTGATCTTCGATTGGTCAAGCTCTATCCCCTTATGGCGAACTACAAATCCCAAGAATTTTCCAGAAGTGACACCAAATGAACAGTTGAGTGGGTTCATCTTCAACTGACATTTTTACAGTCGTTCAAAGACCTGACGAAGATCTTGGATGTGGTCGAATTTATTTTTTGATTTGACCACTAAGTCATCGATGTAACACTCAATTGCCTTATGGAGCATGTCATCAAAATATTTTGCATTGCCCTTTGGTATGTTGCCCCCGTATTCTTTAGGCAGAAGGGCATCACTTTATAGCAGAAGATGCCTTTGGGGGTGCGGAAGGCCATGGCCTCTTGGTCTGTCGGTGCCATTTGGATTTTATTATACCCCGCCATACAATCCATGAATGATAAGGCCTCGTGTCCTGTAGTGGAATCAATCATGAGCTCGGTGACAGGCAGCGAGAAGTCATCTTTCGGACAAGCGTCGTTAAGATCTCGAAAGTCTACGCAGATGCACAGTTGTCCATTCTTCTTCCTCACAGGAATGATGTTTGCGATCCAGGTTGGATACCTTACTTCCTGAATAAACCCTGCTTCAATGAGTTTATTCACTTCTTTTTCAATTTCAGGTACCAACTCTGGATGAAAACGCCACTGGGGTTGTTTTTTTGGAGACGCACCCTTTTTGATGGACAGACGATGGACTGCAACTCTTGGGTTAAGTCCCGACATGTCCTTGTAACTCCATGGGAACACGTGCTTATGTTCCGAGGGGAGATCGAAGTAATTCTTTTCTTCCTCAGGTGTAAGCAACGCACTTATAGAAATAGGGCGAGGCTCCTCGGCAGTACCAAGATTCAATTTCTTTAGATCATCTACCGTAGCTTGCCCCCCATCCTCAATGGTTTAGGAGTTTCTGCAAGCTCTATCTCAGAATTCGAATCCTCGCATTCTCGGACTGATATATGATAGGAAGGAGCCACTTCATCTTGCCCCTCCCTCTTGTTCGAGTCAGGGTTACTTTGTTGACCAGTGAAGATCACAGTGCACCTCTATACTGTTAATGAACCTTCTGTCTTGATTTCCAGGCTTCAAAATCTCTTCATGTGTGAAGGGATAGAACTGTACTTCGTTTGTATCACCCAAACGATTAAATATAGAACCTTTGGGGTCCTGGGATAGGGCTTTGAAGGGCTTCGTTCCTTTCTTGATCCTATTGAACACGGAAGGCTTCAGTCGTGCCCGAATTCTGGTAAAGACAGATGTACGTTTTATTGAACTGGACAGTAGTAATCTATCGAATACGAAAGCCCTTGTGCTAAGCGGATCATCCTCCTTTTCACTCCCATCTATCTCTTCGGCAGAGATGTGTTGGGCTACCGATTGCTTGTTCTTTTGTCACCCTGAGATTCTGACTGGTTGGAACGGCTGGTAGCCAAGCCTGTCTTTAAAGACGCCTACTGAACCCCCTTGCTCCTAGATCACTTTTTGAGTTTCATTAAGACCATGGGCCTTGACTTCGATCACTTTCCCTAAGGTAGTGGGATTTTGAAAGTCATAACCAGCTCTTTCCATAACCTTGTACGCATTCGGATCGAATCCCTTCTTGGTCCTTGTATGCGGCAAGTCATTCTCCTCTTTCAACAAAGCCTCAGAAGAAGAAACAAACCCATGGAGAGGGCGTATGCTCACCCTTAGTTGGTACACCTTCTGTGTTGGCAATGTGACACTTCCTCTAAGGGCACCCAAGCTTGCCTTGTCAGCGTTTCTAGTAATCTTACCTTCAGCCTCTCCAGTTATAACTCCACAGAAGCGTGATTCTTCTTCCTTACGACGGGATTTCAGAACGTATCTCAAAACCGGTGTTATAGAGTTTGTTGAAGCTGCCATCTGTCTCGCAACTTTTTTAATAGATTGTATTTCCCTAACTTGCTTATCATCCCTTTCACCCTGTTGTTGTTTCGTACCATCATGCCCTATTGCGACTTGCGCATCCCTAGTAACTTTTGGCTCACCTTTACTTGTGGAGGAAATTATCGATATCCTCATTTCCTACGACGCTGAATCTTCTAAAAAGAATTTAGCATTAGTGAAACATGACTCTGTCCTAGTGAATGGCCTAACATCACCATTAATCTTCCTTTCTCCTCCACGATAATACTTGAGACATGGGTGGAGAGTTAAAGCTACTATCCCATGCTCATGAAGCCATGGACGTCCTAGCAATAGCTTGTATGAAGTCTTCGAGTCAATCAGATGGAAGATCGAAGATGTTCACAGGTCTCTCATCATCAGCTCAAGGCAAATCATGCCGATTTCACGTTGACTCTCTAGGCTAAATCCTTGGGTCACCATTCGGCTCTTAGAAAGCTCTTCCGTCATGATCCCTAAATCATTCATTGTAGACTTAGGCATGATATTAACAGCCGACCCTCGATCTATAAGGATTCGTTTGACCTTTTGTCCCCTGATATAGCTAATGACGAAAAGAGGGCGATTATGGGGTTTGGAGTCTAATAGTAGGTCATCATCAGTAAAGGTAATGGCGGTGTTGCAAGCAACATAATGAGCAACCTCTTTCGTTGATTGACCAACATCTCTTACCTTGTCAACATGAAGTTTTGGGCGCTGCAAGGCAGCAATAACATGTTGACATGCCTCTTCTGGCAAGTTGAAGATTTGCCTCCAATCCCTATATATTGGTAAAGTCTCTAGAATAGCTAGAGTCTTGTCGTCATCTTTTGGGGGTTTCTCTAACTTTTCTTCCATCTCATCTTCCTTATCCTCCTTCTCATAACATGAAGTCATGTTAACAGTGACCTTTTGAAAAAATCTCACTAGGAAAAATTCTTTCAGGGTGATAGGAACAAGCGACTTCTGCTCGAGTAGATCGATAGGTTGAATTTCTTACCCCTTGCTTGTTTTTGCATTTTTCTTGCCTTCTACGCATCGAGTATTCTTCCTTCTGGTTTGCCTTTTTCTTCCGCGAAGGGGTGGTGCCTGAGCTTGCTTTGGATTCCTTGGTCTCCTTTGGGTAACAAGTGTTTATCCTTCTTCGACCTCGACCGGCGTGAGATTGGTCTCCACCACTAATCCCTGAACCATCAAGGGAACGACGATGGGTTCTAGACTACCAAACTGAATGGTGAATAGTTCTTCTCTTTGGGAGGCAATCAAGCTACTCTCCTCTTGCTCAAGAGATCCCATAATACAGGACAACATTACACCCCAGTGGAAATATGATTGGTTCCGGCGGAGTCATCTAAGTTCAATATGATCCTCCCGTCCCTAGCTAGCTGCATAATACGTTCCTTCAACGTAATGCACTTCTCAAGAGGATGACTAATGACTCGATGATAGCGATAGTACTTTGGGTCACTAGTCTTTCCAGCCTCTTCGGGCCGCTTTGGCGTAGGAAGTTCAATAATCCCATTCTCAAGCAAATTGTCCAGCATTCCTGACAAGTCCGAATCAGGAAATGGATACTTCTTCTCTTGACGCTCCCTTAGCGTGGGTCGTTTCCTTCCACCATTCGTAAAGGATGACCCTTTCTTTTCTTCTGGCCTAGATTTTCCTAAAATTCATACAGGCTCCTCAGCGGAAGTGGCCATGGATTCCTTTGTCGGCGCCTTCGAAGGCTTAGAGCTCTTCTTGGTCTCATCTTTGTCTTTCTTAAATTCATAAGAGATAGCCGACTTACCATGACGATTTGCTATCGTTATTTCCATGTCATGCGCTTTGGTACCTAGTTCTTGGAAAGTCCTTGGCTTACTCATCTGTAAAACATATAACAAGTCCCACTCCATACCCTGAGCGCACATCTCTACGGCGGAGGCCTTGAACAAACGATCCTTGCTCTCAAGGCTAAGAGATCTCCAATGATTAATGCAGTCGAGGGCAGGTTCACCTTTCCACTGCTTAGTATTTGTCAGTTCTGTCATGCTAACAGTGCGTTGAGTGCTGTAGAATCTGTTGAGGAACTCCTGCTCTATTTGTTCCCAGCTGTTAATAGACTCAAACTCCAAGTCTATATATCAATCGAAGGCAATCCCTTTAAGAGATCGAACAAACTGCTTTACCAACCTTTCTCCCTCAGTGCCAACATTGCTGCACGTTTCAATGAAGTGAGCGACGTCCTGTTTGGGATTACCTTTACCGTTAAATTGGTTGAATTTAGGGGGTTGGTAGCCATGGGCGATATGAAGGGCATCAATCCTTTTCGTATAGGACTTAGTGTACAAATGCATCTTACAAGTTCCTTCCCCTAATTGAGCCTTAATAGCACTTGTGATTAGACTTTTAATCTGTTCAACGGACATCGAGCCTAATGAGGATTCCTTCTTTTTCATGCGTTCGTCAATAGAGTCTTCACTGCGATTAGACTCCTTGTCAGACTCTTCGCCATCCAAGCCTTTGTTAGAGGATTCGAATAGTCGCTTTTCCAGCTTCTTCATTAGAGTAGCAATCTGCTCACTTTGATGCTTGATTTGAGCGTCCTTCTCTAGACTCTCTTTAGCGAGCCTCTCTAATGTTGCTTTCATATTTGCGAGTTGTTCTTCTACGTTGGTCTCCTCCATCACCATGGCTGGCATAATGACAGAATTTGAGGATTCGGTCTTCGATTGAGCGAGTAACTCTCTTGGCACTACCGGTGAGGAGTCACTGCTAGTATAGCCATGATCTTCGACACCAAAAGGTTGGAAGGTGGGGTTAGCTTGAGTTTGGAGCTCATCCATCCCTTGCGGAATTAATTGATGCATCTTGAAGCCTACAACAGATTTTTGCTTCAAAGGATGCGAAGTGGTTTTGCTGACTCCTTTAGGCAGATTGGAGTCAAGGCTTGCGGTCTTACGAGACTACGACGGGATAGTCCCAACTGACTTCTTTATGGCAACACAGCAGTAGCTTTTGCCATACTTCTAGTCATGATCCCGCTGGATGTAACGCTGGGGGTTGCCGATCCTTGAGATGTGGATCAGATAGCTTTCCCTGAAGGCTGAGGAATGGCGTTCTTAGGGGTTATGTCGTCTTCCAAGGAATGCAGAGTTCGTGGTTTGGAGAAAGAGATGAGAGGCAAAGAGGGTCCCACTGGGCGTGCGAAAAATTTGTAAACACAAATTTCGCGTCTAAAATAAATTAGACAAGAAATTCAAAAACAAATTGAATTTTGTATTGAAGTTGTACATCGGTACAATCTCTAAATTTAGTGCAATGAAGTAATCCTCTGATTCGATCTCCTAATGACTTGAGCGTTCCGATGGCGTGATGCTTGATCCCAGTTAATGTAAATCAGCTGAAGAACTCTAAAGACTGTTCTTGATTTTGATCTGCAAGTTACTAATTGTAGTTTTTGAAGCTCTGCAAGTCTTGATCCTTCTCGCTTTGTAGCTAGATGCACCTTGGTGTCTCAGCTATGGATTTTACAGATGCTGAATGCCCCAATTGAAGGGGAAGAAACCTTATTTATAAGCTCTGCCAGCTACGGTTAGAGCTGGGTTTGGGGCCTAGGCCCAGTAATTATTTTCTAATTTTTAAATAAAGATAATAATTATTAATTTCTGCATCACCGATGACACATGGTAGCCTTTAATTGGCTGAACTTAATTTTGACCAAGCGGGTCCACCAAAGTCAACGTGACACATGACAATCTACAATTGATCAAATTTTTACACGTGGCACCATCCGATTTGTCCTATAATTTTTGC
>JACYFF010031957.1:45341399-45362813 GCA_017589665.1 Selenicereus undatus
TTAATAGGGATTATTAACGGGTACTAAACCGAGTAGGAACCTGAGTACGATTGGATTGTCAACCTTCGAATGAGTTTCGTTGTTTATTAAATCGAACCTTGATATATTTGGGATCGAATAATCAACGAAAGGTCGTATTATCGATTCGGGATTAGGATGCGGGACACAAAATTAGACTAGTGGTGTTAATAATTGAGCACGTTTGGACCAAAAAATAAGAGAGAGAGAGGCGTAGTGGCATTTTTGTAATTGCGCCTGACCCTTTTCTTCCTCCTCCTGACGCGACCCCCCAAGAGCTCACCTCTCTCTCTCCCCCTACACTTCATCTTCTCAATCTCCCTCTCCTCCGTACACACGGCTCTGATACCACCTGTAACACCCTCAACCCCTAGGGTTAGGAACATTAACGATTTCTTAAATCCTACTTAAACTCTAGGGCGAAACGGACAGAGTTTCGGCTAAAAGCTAAGCATTTACCAGGCTTAAAGCCTTACATTAAATCACTGCAATGAATAGAAGTGTAAAAGGATACCAAATAAGCTCAACAGCTGCACGCCGAAGTTCACAATTCTATGAACCATTCGCTTGGAGCATACCAAACAATCTAGTTCAATGATAAAGAAGGAAATAAAAAATACAACTCGACGGATCACGCATCCGGAGTACTGGGGTTTACATACCAAAATATAACTATCTTCAGCTAAAAAGACAACTGGCTAATAAGATGGTTGGCTCATACGGCCAAACAAAGCGACTCATAAACAATATGCATTACATGAACTAGAGTACTTTGTTTACATACATTTACAACTCTAGGGATACATTATATTACATCGTTTAACACGTAATTCCACTTCCATATGTGCACACATGACATCCTTTTCAAGCAAGGGTAAACTCCAACTTCGCATAAGTAAATTGACTTCTACCTGTCACAATGAAAACCTGGGAAAAGGAAAAATAGTAATAGGATTAGCAGCCACGCGCTCAGTGAGTATTTTCCGACTCCTTACAGCCAAAATAGTTGCAGGCAATAATACCAATAATAGCCACATATCACATATTTAAGTAGTAATATTATCGTATTAAACGACAGAAATTTTCATTAATTCCCAACTATTGGACTATGTGGTATAATACATAATTTATGCCTTGTCTATCTGATTAATTATGAGAGATGCTTAAACACATGCAGCAAAGATTATGCAAGGAACTTTCTTTCATAGAATATGCATGTTTAAAACTTATATGCTCGATGCATTGCAAGGATATAGCCATACTTTATTTGAAATTTCTTTCAAACTATACTTGGAACCTCATTCAAAAGATATACATATGATATGGATAGGAAACTTTCTTTCTTTTTCCTGAAAACACTTCACTTAGCCTTTTGAGGCTCATATTCTTTAAAAAGAAATCTCTTTCGTATTGTTCCTCTAATGACTCTTATAAGCTTTTTGAATCTTATTCGAACTAGCCTCTTAATGGCCCATAAATCTTTTTATTTCTTGAAATACTTAAAATGGTGAAATGCCAATAGCTTTTCTTAGTTATTAGGAAAATACTCTTGGCATAAGATCATCATAATGTGCTAGTTAGGTGAGATCTATTCTCAACCCCCTACTGAGACTATCAGTCACGCATAAGCTCTTATTCCCTAGATGACTATATAATTGAACATACACCCTCATCAGGGTCTCCTAGGGTTTCCACTACTGAGACTACTCCCTAGGCTAGGGATTTCCGCATTCTAGCGGGTTTACTCTCATCTTACATATGCCCCTAAGCACGTTATCTTAGCTATTTAAAGCATATGGCCATAGTGGCTAATAGGTTTGCTGTCTCTTACAGCGAAATCATTTATCATGCAAGTCACTCCTTTTTGAAATTCTTTATGCCTTAAAAACTGCATTCGTATAGTTAAAAATAGGCCATCATTTGCTAATAGTTATGGTTACTTTTATTTTCAATCACGAAAAACCTTCTTTTTCAAAATTTCACCCTCACACACATGATAAAGCTTAATGACACGAAGGGGAGGGGTTCACACGTAACACATTCAAACACTTCATAATTCAACTTGGCAGAATCACAACCTAGGCTCCCTCTTCACACAACACTGACCACAAAGGACCTTAAAAACTCTCATTAGTTCAACCTCAAGCCATCCAACTACCAACTCGGTTTCAATTTCGTAATCATAGCATTTTATCACAAAGTTCATACTGAAATAAGTAATGGCGACATATAAACTTACCAAGCAAGTAGCCTCCTTCCAGCGGTGTTGAGTGGTTTTTGAGGGGGGCGGAAAATTAAATCAAAGACAAAAGGGAAAGGAAACGGAAAAAAGAAAACCTCAAATACTCGATTGTCAGTCGTAGTACTTAAAGGTCGGTCCACAGGGAAGACGTGAGATTTATGGTCATTTTTAACAAAACAATTAAATTTAACTAATTAAACTAAGTGGAATTATTTAAGGCAATTTAACAACCTAATTCAACTAAACTCATCTAATCCTAATTACTAAATAATTAAACCTAAACTAACCAAATTAACCAAAACTAAGCTGAAATTAATCATGATTTAACCAACTAAACAATTACGTTATTATTCTAAAATTAAACTAAGGCTGATTATGTCATGGAATTAAACTAAGGGAAGGGGGACGAAATTAAACAAAACCAAACTGAAATGAAATGAAGCAGAACCGAAGCAACAGGGAAAGGGGAAAGCAATAGTACCAAAGCAAGGAACATGAAACACGAAGAATAGATCAAAACTTCATCAAAAGGTTTCGGCAAGGCAAAATCGAAATCAGCAGACGAAAGCAGAATCAACCAAAATAGCAGGGGAAGGGGAGAAATCGAACCAAGGCAGAATCAAAAACTCACAAAGGTTTCGGCAACCCAGAATTACAACCAACGAACAACAAAGATGGCCATTCGAACAACCGCAACAGGGGAGAGGGGAAATCGAACGAAATTGAACGCAATAAACCCATATTTTTGCAGAAATCAAACCGAAATTGAACTAGAAAGCATCAATTACAAGCAATTCGAAACCCAGAACCAAACTAACATTAACCCTAATTCTGAAATTCGAAGAACTGAAATCGAAACTCAAAATTGAGACTAAAATTAAACCTAAAACTGAAATTAAAATCCTAATTTAACCTAAATTACTAACCTAATTTACCTAGAAATTACCTACTCTAACCTACGCTACGCTAACCTATGCTAACCTATGCTTCAATGGCGTCCTCTTGCCTTTATACTCGAACCTCTTCAAGCCTCAGCCCTCGATCTGGTGGTAGACGTGGATGGTGGATGAGAAGGCCAGCAAAGGGTGGTGTACGTGGCCTGGTGGTGGATGGGTTCTGAGTTGGTGGAAGTCGAAACTGTGGGCTGGTGGTTTTCGGTTTCGTGGATTTGAGAAAACCGTGGGTGTGGGTAGTTTCCGGTTTCCGGTTTTGGGGTTTCGGTGGAACTGTGGGCTGGATGATGTGGTTAGAGTGAGAGGGAGGTGACGAGGCAGAGAGAGAGAGGAGCGAGATGGCGATGATGGTGCAGATGAATGGAGGAGGGTCGAGGGGTTTCTGGGTTTGGGGGTCTGGGAACGAGAGGGACGAAGTCGAGAGAGGAGAGAGAAAGAATTCTGAAGGGGAGGAGGTTTTAATGTGAACTGGTTCAGCTGAACTAGTCTAGGCGAACTGGCCGGTCCGGTCCAGCTGGACCGGTCTGGTTTTTTTTATTTTTCTTCCTTCTTTCTTTGGCCGGTTTTTTCTGGAATTTGGCCCGGTTCTTCAACCTCCGACATTTCCTCTATTTTTCTCACTTTTTTCGCCAATTAAGCCTTTTTCTGCATTTATTCAAAATCTGCAAAATAAAATAATCTCCTATTAAAACCTTAAAAATATTATTAAAACGAGCATAAAATAGGTGTAAAAGTACCTTAAAAATAGCACATTTTTGGCTCAAACAAGCAGCACATTAAGGCATATATAAATATATAGTTCGTTAGCTTAAATAAGGCCTTCAGGGGACCGAGATGAACTAACAAGGCATGAAACTATCTTTGCATTCATAACTCACAATTTAGGGTTTAGGCATGCCCGATTCATATCATTTTCAAAAGCATAATCTAGTCACATTAAGGCTTTTGAATCTATTTTAGTTGACCAAGGTTATTAGGTTGTTTCAAAGACCATGTCCAAGCATCAATTAACAAAATTAGCATGCATCGATTTAAAGCATTCTTTACTCGCAAAATACCTAATTTGCTAATCATAAAAACCCTAGTTCTGTCAAATTACAGGGCATATTCTCCGCACAACTAAGGAGACTTTTCTAACCCAATTAAGCAACATTTTAAGCATAAAAATAGTTCAATTCTAGGCAATTTTCGTTCGGCCTATACATGCATAATCTAAGCCTAAATTCAGTTATACAAAACATGTATAATCACTTCGCACTTTTCCAGTTAACCTGACTAACCTTAAACTAACATGCATCCTAACTTGAGGGTTAAATCATTTTCAAAATTACTAATAATTTAGGAGAAGGGAAACACCCACCTCAATTCCAAGCTAGAGACTCGTTTGAAGGGCTTTGGGTCGACTTTAGGTGCTTGAAAACTCCAATTTTCAACTTCTTGCTCCCTCAAAACGCGAACAAACCCCAAACCATGCAAATCTGCTCCAGTCACGTGCCTAAACCCACATAAAAATGGACCCCAATTTGACCCAAACTTCACTCACTGGTTTGAGGTTGTGATGGGTGCTTGGTGCTGCGAATTTACACCCCATTTATAGGATAATGGAAGCAGCTAAAAACAAGGTTGCATGACCAGCTTCGACTTGCATTTGGGGCTTCAAATCGCCGTCCAAACCCATAAAATTTCATGGCTAAGGGCTTGTTTGATGTTGGGGAGGTGAAATCTGACGAATTTTGAGCTAGGTGAGGTGAAAATTTGGAGGATTTCTAATGCTTGAGCCACGTGTATAGAGGAGAGAGAGAGATAAAGAAGATGAAGTGTAGAGAGAGATAGAGAGAGGTGAGCTCCATGGGATCGCGTCAGGAGGAGGAAGAAAAAGGGTCAGGCGCATTCACAAAAATGCCCATACGCCTTTCTCTGTCTTTTTTTTTGGCTCCAAATTTGTTCAATAATTAACACCGCTAGCCTAATTTCATATCTTGCATTCTAAATCTGAATGGATAATATGATCTTTCATTGATTATTGGATCCCAAATATATCAAGGTTCAATTTAATAAACAACGAAACTAATTCAAAGGTTGAAAATCCAATCACATTCCGGTTCCTACTCAGTTTAGTAGTCGTTAATCGTCCTTATTAGCGCTTATTAAAAATCATCGAAAAATTTTCAAAACTAATAATAATAACAATAGTAACAATAATATTCTTTTTAATAAAATTATCGTTCAAGCAAGCACATTAATAAATATTTAACTCATATTGTCACAATAGTACGATATTATAATGTCAAAAAGGCAAAATGGTCAGTTAACATAAAAAATAAAGAATGCAGGTATTGCATTGGATAATTAACGGGGACTGAACCGAGTAGGAACCCGAATATGATTGGATTGACAACCTTTGAATTAGTTTCGTTGTTTATTAAATTGAACCTTGATATATTTGGGATCGAATATCAATGAAAGATTGTATTATTGATTTGGGTTAAGAATACAAGATATGAAATTAGACTAGCAGTATTAATTATTGAACAAATTTGAAAAAATGAGAGAGAGAGAGGCGTAGGGGCATTTTTGTAAATGCATCTGGCCTCTTTTCTTCCTCCTCCTGATTCGACGCCCCCGAGCTCACCTCTCTCTCTCTCTGCACTTCATCTTCTTCATCTCCCTCTTCTCCATAAACGCGGCTCGAGCACTTGAAATCCTCCAAATTTTCACCTCACCTAGCCAAAAATTCCTCAGATTTCACCTACCCAACATCAAACAAGCCCTTAGCCATGGAATTTAGGCAAAAATTCAAAGAATTCTGCCACATTTTTGATGGGTTTGGACCGCGATTCGAAGCCCCAAATGCTAGTCAAAGCATGCCCTTGCAACCTAGTTTTTAGCTGCTTCCATTGTCCTACAAATGGGGTGTAAATTCGCAGCACCAAACGCCCATCACATCCTCAAACTAGTGAGTGAAGTTTGGGTCGAATTGGGGTCCATTTTGGCATGGGTTTAGGTGTGTGACTGGAGTAGATTTGTGTGGTTTGGGGTCTGTTTTTGTTGTTAGTGAGCAAGGAGTTGAAGATTGGAGTTTTCAAGCACCTAAAGTCGAGCCCAAAGCCCTTCAAACGAGTCTCTAGCTTGGGATCGAGGCGGTGTTTCTCTTCTCCTAAATTATTAGTAATTTCAAAAACAATTTAGCCCTCAAGTTAGGATTCATGTTAGTTTAAGGTTAGTCAGGTTAACTAGAAAAGTAAGGAGTGATTATGCATGTTTTGTATAACTGAATTCAGGCTTAGATTATGCATGCATAGGCCGAACGAAAATTGCCCAGAATTAAACTAATTTTATGCTTAAAATACTGCTTAATTAGCTCGAAAAGTCTCCTTAGTTGGGCGGAACATATGCAGTGCAATTTGACGGGATTAGGACTGAAAAAGGGCCGGGGATGGGGCTGCTATAGGGGTAAAAATTAGGGTTTTTATGATTAGCAAATGGTGTATTTTGTGAATAATGAATGCTTTAAATCGATGCACGGTAGTTTGGTTAATTCATGCTTGAAAATGGTGTTTGAAACGACCTAATAACCTTGGTTAATTAAAACATATTTGAAAGCCTTAATTTGACTAGATTATGATTTTGAAAATGATATGAATTGGGCATGCTTATTCCCTAAATTGTGAGTTATGAATGCAAAGATAGTTTGTTGCCTTGTAAGTTCATTTCAGTTTGCTGAGGGCCTTATTTAAGCCAACGAACTATACATTTATATATGCGTTAATGTGCCACTGGAAGGATGCTGCTTGCTCGGTAAGTTTATATGTTGCTATTACTTGTTTCATTATGACCTTTGTGATAAAATGCTACGATTGCAAAATTGAAACCGAGTTGGTAGTTGGATGGCTTGAGGTTGACCTAATGAGAGTTTTTGAGGTCCTTTGTGCAAAATTGAAACCGAGTTGGTAGTTAGATCGCTTGAGGTTGAACTAATGAGAGTTTTTGAGGTCCTTTGTGGTTGGTGTTGTGTGAGGAGGGAGCCTGGGTTGTAATTGACCGCAATCGCATGGATTGCAAGGCCATCTGTGGTTTATTCTGCCAAGTTGAATTATGAAGTGTTTGAATGTGTTACGTGTGAACCTCACCCCTTCATGTCATTAAGCTTTATCATGTGTGTGAAAGTGAAATTTTAAAAAAATAAGGTTTTTCGTGGTTGAAAATAAAAGTAGTCATAACTATTAGCAAACGATGGACTATTTTTAACTATAGGAATGCAGTTTTTAAATCATAAAGAATTTCAAAAAGGAGTGAGTTGCATGATAAATGATTTCACTGTAAGAGACTGCAAGCCTATTGGCCACTATGGCCATACACTTTAAATGGCTGAGATAACGTGCTGAGGGATATATCTAAGATGGGAGTGAACTCGCTAGAATGGGGGAATCCCTAGCCTACGGAGTAGTCCCAGTGCTGAGAAGCCCTAGAAGACCCTGACAAGGTGGGAGGTCCAATTATGTACCTATCCCGGGAGTAAGAGCTTATGCATGTGCAATAGTCTCACTAGGGTTTAAGAATATATCTTACCCAACTAGCACATTATGATGATCTTATGCCCAGAGTATTTTCCTAATAAGTAAGAAAATCAGTTGGCATTTCGCCATTTTAAGTATTTCAAGAAATATAAAGATTTTAAGGGCCATTAACAGGCTAGTTCGAATAAGATTCGAAAAGCTTATAAGGGTCATTAGAGGACCAATATGAAAGAGATTTCTTTTTAAAGAATATGAGCCTCAAGAGGCTAAGTAAAGTATTTCCAGGAAAAAGAAAGAAAGATTCCTATGCATATCCTGTCCATATCTTATGAATGAGATTTTAAGTATAGTTTGAATGAAATTTCAAACAAAGTATGGCTATATCCTTGTAATGCATCAAGCATATAAATTTTAGACGTGGATATTCTATGAAAGAAAGTTCCTTGCATAATATTTGCTCCGTGTTTTTTAGCATCTCTCATAGGTGATTACATAGACAAGGCATGAATTTCGTATTACACCACATAGCCTAATAGTTGGGAATTAACGAAATTCTCTGCTGTTTAATACGATAATAGTACTACTTGAATGCGTGATATGTGGATATTATTGGTATTATTGCCTGTAACTACATTGGTTTTAAGGAGTTGCGAAATACTTAACGAGCGTGTGGTTTCTCATCCCATTACTATTTTCCCTTTTCCCAGGTTTTCATTATGACAGGTAGAAGCCAATTTACTTTTGCCTAGTTGGTGTAACCCTTGCTCGAAAAGGATTTCATTTGTACACAAAGGGAAGTGGACTTACGTGTTAAACGATGTAATAGAATGTATCCCTAGAGTTGTAAATGTATGTAAACAAAGTACTCTAGTTCATGTAATGCATATTGTTTATGAGTCACTCTGTATAGCTGTATGAGCCAACCATCTGATTAGCCAGTTGTCTTTTTAGCTGAAGTTAGTTGCATTTTGGGATGCAAACCCAAGTACTCCAGATGTGTTATTCGTCGAGTTGTATCTTTTATTTCCTTCTTTATTAGTGAACTATATTGTTCGGTATGCTTCGGGCGAGTGGCTCATAGAGTTGTGAACTTCGGTGTGTAGTCATTGAGGTTATTCGGTATCCTTTTATACTTCTATTCATTGCATGGATTTAATGTAAGGCTTTAAGCTTGGAAAATAGTTGGTATTTAGCCGAAACTCTGTCCGTTTCACCCTAGATTTTGAGTAGGATTTAAGAAATCATTAATTATGCTAACCCTAAGGGCTGGGGGTGTCACAGATGGTATCAGAGTAAGGTCCTCTGGCCACAGGCCGCGACCTGAGTCTTGCATTTCATATAGTTATCTAAGAACATGTTCAAGATGATGTGATATATGCCTACTTTCGTGTGTGAATGTGGTTTTTATATGAACTTTTGTGCGTTTAGCTAGCTATGTGCGGCTTGAGTGAGCTCATTGATTAGATGAATGAACCACTTGCTAGAGCATAGGCCGAATCACCTGTGTTCTCGTAAATGAGTTAAGTGTTGGCTCAGTAATGGTTGTTTTGTATATGCACTTTGGTGATTTAACTGAAAGTTTAATACGTTTGATTTGAATTTAAATGTTTGAAAAAGTCTTAACTCTAATCTTATTTTTGCCTTTAAAGTACGATTTGCTCCTCTAGCCCCATAATGGACCGAGCAGATGTACTTAATGGTTGGTAAAGAAAGAGCCAGAAGTAAATAAACTATTCTCCTTTTGAAACCGAGAGACTTTGGAAGTTAAGGTCCTTTCTAAATAGTGATTTTCCTTTTATAGTCAAAGACCTTTGTAATTATATAGTTAGGCCTTGTCATTACATCAAAAGACTTGTATTTGCTTTACAATGATGTTTGAGCCTGGTTCTATGAGCATACATATCTATGTGTAACTAGATGTTCAAATACCTACATGCCAAGATGCGCTCGTTGCTTAAGGTGTTGATCACAGGTTATTAGTAAGTGACTAAAGAGTTGCTTTTCTTGACGAAAAGTTCTTTTAAACGATACCCCTTTTTATGTGAATTCTCAATTGCTAAAGGAACTAAGTGAGAACTTCGTAGACGTGTATTTCAATATGGGTGATTATGATAGAGCCATGCTGATTGTTGCCTAAGTGTTATTTTGAGCCGTCCGCTTATGTGCCATTAATACTTAGGTGAGGCCTTAATCTGGATTGTCATTCACATAGGGTGTCTTACTAGCCTCCCAACATGTAACCACTGTCACTTACGAGTCACCGAGGCATTATCCTTATCGGGGCATGGAACGCTATTCTTATCATAGGATTGATAGTGTCCTGGCTGTACCAATCTCAACACCCCTAGAGTGGAGAAAAAAGCAAAAACCCAACAGACTTTAGAATTGTTATACTACATGCATCACCTCGTTACCTCCAAGGGGAATGATCTATACCTGCCCAACCTTTTAATAATTTTTGTATAAGGAGTGCTGGGGACCTTCACTATCATTGACCTGCTATTGGACCATGTTTCCCAAGCTGTTCTATGCTTAGTGATCGACGACCGCATGCGTAACCCTAGTGAAATGCTCCATATATACTGAAACGTAGATTAACTCCGTGGATTATGCTTGATTTCAAAGTGCAACATTGTTGCAAACATATGTATAGTTCTTGTGTGTTATCGTATAAATGGGGTGGAAATTCACAATACCAATTACCCATCACATCCTCAAGCCAATGAGTGAAATTTTGGTCAAATTGTGGTCCATTTTTTGGCATGGGTTTACACGCGTGACTGGAGCAGATTTACGTGGTTTGGGGTTTGTTCGTGTTGTCAGTGAGCAAGGAGTTGAAGATTGGAGTTTTCAAGCACCTAAAGCCGAGCCCAAAGTCCTTCGGACAAGTCTCTACCTTGGGATCGAGGTGGGTGTTTCTCTTATCCTAAATTATTAGTAATTTCGAAAACGATTTAGCTCTCAAGTTGGGATGCATGTTAGTTTAAGGTTAGTCAGGTTAACTGGAAAAGTGGGGAGTGATTATGCATCTTTTATATAACTGAATTCTAGCTTGGATTATGCATGTATAGGCCGAACGAAAATTGCCTATAATTGAACTAATTTTATGCTTAAAATGTTGGTTAATTAGGTCAGAAAAGTCTCCTTAGTTGTGCGGAAAATACGGCCCATAATTTGACAGAACTAGGGCCGAAAATCAGATTGAAAAAGGGCCTAGGATGGGGCTGCTATGGTGGTAGAAATTAGGATTTTCATGATCAGTAAATTGGGTATTTCGTGAGTAAAGAATGCTTTAAATCGATGCATGCTAATTTGGTTAATTGATGCTTAAAAATGGTCCTTGAAACAACCTAATGATCTTGGTTAATTAAAATATATTCGAAAGGCTTAATGTGACTAGATTATGCTTTTGAAAATGATATGAATCCAGCATGCTTATTCCCTAAATTGTGAGTTATGAATGCAAAGATAGTTTCATGCCTTGTTAGTTCATTTCGGTCCGCTAAGGGCTTTATTTAAGTTAACGAACTACATATTTATATATGCCTTAATGTCCCGCTGGAAGGATACTGCTTGCTCGGTAAGTTTATATGTCGCTATTATTTGTTTCATTATGACCTTTGTGATGAAATGCTATGATTGTGAAATTGAAACCGAGTTGGTAGTTGGATGGCTTGAGGTTGAACTAATGAGAGTGTTTAAGGTCCTTTGTGGTCAGTGTTGTGTGAGGAGGGAGCCTAGGTACTGATTGACTGCAATCATGTGGATTGCGAGACTATGTGTGGCTTATTCTACCAAGTTGAATTATGAAGTGTTTGAATGTGTTACGTGTAAACCCCCCTTTCATGTCATTAAACTTTATCATGTGTGTGAGGGTGAAATTTTGAAAAAGAAGGTTATTCGTGGTTGAAAATAAAAGTAGCCATAACTCTCATCGAATGATGGCCTATTTTTAACTATGTGAATGCAGTTTTTAAGGCATAAAGAAATTGAAAAAGGAGTGAGTTGTATGATAAATGATTTTGTTGTAAGAGACAGCAAACCTATTAGCTACTATGGCCAGACGCTTTAAATGGCTAAGATAGTGTGCTTTGGGACATATGTAAGATGGGAGTGAACACGCTAGAATGGGGGAATCCCTAGGCAATGGAGTAGTCCCAGTAGTGCGAAACCCTAGAAGACCCTGACGAGGGTGTAGGTCCAATTATGTAGGCATCTCTAAAGTAAGAGAGTATGCGTAAGCGATAGTCTCAGTAGGGGATGTGAATAGATCTGACCCAACCAGCACATTATGATGATTTTATGCCAAGAGTATTTTCCTAAAAGTAAGAAAAGCAATTGGCATTTTGCCATTTTAAGTATTTTAGGAAATAGAAAGATTTTAAGGGCCATTAAGAGGCCAGTTCGAATAAGATTCGAAAAGCTTATCAGGGTCATTAGATGACCAATGCGAAAGGGATTTCTTTTTAAAGAATATGAGCCTCAAAAGGCTAAGCAAAGTGTTTTCAAGAAAAAGAAAGAAAGTTTCCAAAGCATATCCTGTGCATATCTTATGAATGAGATTCAAAGTATAGTTTCAATGAAATTTCAAATAAAGTATGGCCATATCCTTGTAATGCACCAAGCATGTAAGTTTTAGACGTGCAAATTGTATGAAAGAAAGTTGCCTACATAATCTTTGCCCCATGTTTTTAAGCATCTCTCATAAGTGATTAGATAGACAAGGTATGAATTACATATTATACGACATAGCCCAATAGTTGGGAATTAATGAAATTCTCTGCCGTTTAATACAATAATAGTACTACTTAAATGTGTGATAGGTGGATATTATTGGTATTGTTGCCTGCAATTGCATTGGTTTTAAGCAGTTGGGAAATACTCACTGAGCGTGTGGTTGCTCATCCCATTACTATTTCCCCTTTTCCTAGGTTTTCATTGTGACAGGTGGAAGTTAATTTACTTTTGCCGAGTTGGAGTCTACCCTTGCTTGAAAAGGATGTCATGTGCACATATGGAAGTGGACTTACGTGTTAAAGGATGTAATATAATGTATCCCTAGAGTTGTAAATGTATGTAAACAAAGTACTCTAGTTCACGTAACGCATATTGTTTATGAATTGCTCTGTATGGCCGTATGAGCCAACCATCTGATTAGGTAGTTGTCTTTTTAGCTGAAGTTAGTTACATTTTGGGATGTAGACCCCAGTACTCCAGACGTGTTATCTGTTGAGTTGTATCTTTTATTTCCTTCTTTACTATTGAACTATATTATTCGGTATGCTCCGTGCGAGTGGTTCGTATAGTTTTGAACTCTGGCATGCAGTCGTTGAGCTTATTCGGTATCCTTTTATACTTCTGTTCATTATAGGGATTCAATGTAAGGCTTTAAGCTTGAAAAATGGTTAGTTTTTAGCCTAAACTTTGTCTGTTTCACCTTAGAGTTTAAGTAGGATTTAAGAAATCGTTAATGCTCCTAACCCTCGGGGTTGGGGGTGTCACAGATGGTATCAGAGTAAGATCCTGCGACTACGAGCCGTATATCTAGGAACATGTTCATGATGATGTGATATATGCCTACTTTCATGTGCTAATGTGGTTTTTGTATGAACTTTGGTGTGTCTAGCTAGTTATGTGTGGCTTGAGTGAGCTCATTGATTTGATGAATGAACCATTTGCTAGAGCATAGGCCGAATGACTTGTATTCTCATAAATGAGTTAAGTGTTGGCTCAGTAATGGTTGTTTCGTATATGCACCTTGGTGATATAATTGAAAGTTTAAAGTACGACTGATTTGAATTCAAATGTTTGGAAAAGTCTTAACTCGAAGCACATTTTTGCCCTGAAGTACGATTTGCTCCTCATGCCCCATAATGGAGTGAGCAGACGTACTCAATGGTTGGTAGAGAAAGAGCTAGAAGTAGTTAAACTATTCTCCTTTTGAAACCTATAGACTTTGAAAGTTAAGGTCCTTCCTAAATAGTGATTTTCCTTTTACAGTCAAAGACCTTTGTAATTATATAGTTAGGCCTTATTATTGCATCTAAAGATTTGCATTTGCTTTACAATGATGTTCGAGCCTCGTTCTATGAGCATAAGTTTCTATGTGTAACTGGATGTTCAAATACCTACATGCAAGGATGCTTTCGTTGCTTGAGGTGATGATGAAATTTTTTTTGTAAGTGACTAAAGGATTGTTTTTCTTGACTAAAAGTTCTTTTAGGCGATACCCATTTTTATGTGAATTCTTAATTGCTAAAGGAACTAAGTGAGAACTTGATATACGTGTATGTCAATATGGGTGATTGTGATAGAGCCTTGCTGATTATTGCCCAATTATTATTTCTGTCCGTCCGCATACGTGCCATTAATACTTAGGTGGGGCCTTAATCTAGATTGTCATTCACATAGGGAGTCTTCCTAGCCTCCCAACATGTAACCACTATTACTTACGAGTCGGCTAGCATTATCCTTATCGGGGCATGGAACGCTATTCTTATCATATGATTAATGGTGTCCCGGCTATACCAACCTCAACACACCTATAGTGGAGAAAAAAATGAAGAACCTAATAGTCTTTGGAATTGTTATACTACATGCATCACCTCGTTAACTCTTGGGGGAATGATCTATACCCTCCTAACCTTTAACAATTTATGTATAAGGAGTGCCAGAGACCTTCCTTATCATTGACCTACTGTTGGACCATGTTTTCCTAAGCTGTTCTATGCTTAGTGATTGACAACCGCATGCGTAACCCCAATGACGTGCTCCATATATACTAAAACGTACATTAACTTCGTGGATTATGCTTTATTTCAAAGTGCAACATTGCATCGAGCATATGTATAGTTCCTGTGTGTTGTCGTTCATATAATGCTATGTGATGCTATGTGATGCTTATGTGATGCCCTTACTGCTTTAATGTGTTATAGGAGTCTCCAACATAACCGTTCTGATTTTAGAGGTGACTTAACTTCATGTTTTAGAAAAAAACTACCTGTACATGACCTTAAGGTTGTTATAGCCCAATTGTCATACCATTGTCAATTCATACCGATGCATATACATAGAGGGTTGCTTACTATGCAGATTGCGTCTAGATAATTAAAAGTCTATTTTCATTTTTAAAACAAGCTTAATATGGTTTTCCACGCCAACTCATTTGCCCCTCTTCTATGCATTTGCCCTTGACGCCTAAATAGAGTGAGTAGATGCTTCAAGAGGATTGGCGAGGAGGAAACTGGATACCATAAGCCTCTTTTTCGGTTTTAATTAATTGTAAAATAAATGTTTGGATTCTAGTGCGATTTGTGTAGATTGTGTCAAGTGTGTGCACGTCTTAGGTATGACTCAATTGAGCCTTGGAATTTCGAGAATGAAATTCTTTTAAAGGAGGAGGAATGTAACACCCGTATTCTTTATTTTTTTACGTTAAGCTGACTATCTTGCCTTTTTGACATTATAAAATCGTATTTTGGTAACGATATGAGTTGAATATTTATTGATGTGCTTGCATGAACGATAACTTTATTAAAAAAATACTATTGTTGCTATTGTTATTATTATTAGTTTTGAAAATTTCTAGATGATTTTTAATAAGCGTTAATAAGGATTATTAACGGGTACCAAAACCGAGTAGGAACCCGAATATGATTGGATTGTCAACCTGAGAATTAGTTTCGTTGGTTATTAAATCGAACCATGGTATATTTGGGATCAAATAATTAACAAAAGATCGTATTATCGATTCACATTTAGAATACGGGATACGAAATTAGACTAATGGTGTTAAATATTGAACAAATTTGGAACAAAAAGAAAAGAGAGAGAGGCGTTGGGGCATTTTTGTAAATCCGCCTAGCCCCTTTTCTTCCCCGTCCTGATGCGACCCCCTCCAAGCTCACCTATCTCTCTCTCTGTACTCATCTTCTTCATCTCTCTCTCCTCTATACACGTGGCTCAAGCACTAGAAACCCTTCAAATTTTTGCCTCACATAGCTCAAAATTCCTCAGATTTCACGTCCCCTACATCAAACAAGCCCTTAGCGATGACATTTGGGCAAACGTTCGATGAATTCCACCCCTTTCTTGGTGGGTTTGGGCAGCGATTTGAAGCCCCAAATGCGAGTCGAAGCGTGGCCATGCAACCTTGTTTTTAGCTGCTTCCATCGTCCTATAAATGGGGTGTAAATTCGCAGCACCAAACACCCATCTCATCCTCAAGCCAGTGGGTGAAACTTGGGTCGAACTGAGGTCCGTTTCAGTGTGGGTTTAGGTGCGTGGCTGGAGCAGATTTGCATCGTTTCGGGTCTGTTCGTGTTGTCAGTGAGCAAGGAGTCCAAGATTGGAGTTTTCAAGCACCTGAAGTCGAGCCCAAAGCCCTTCGAACGAGTCTCTAACTTGGGATCGAGGTGGGCGTTTCTCTTCTACTAAATTATTAGTAATTTCAAAAACGATTTAGCCCTCAAGTTAGGATACATGCCAGTTTAATGTTAGTCACGTTAACTAGAAAAGTGGGGATTGATTATGCATATTTTGTACAACTGAATTTAGGCTTAGATTATGCATGTATAGGCCGAATGAAAATTGCCCAAAATTGAACAAATTTTCTGCTTAAAATGCTGCTTAACTGGGTCAGAAAAGTCTCCTTAGTTAGGCAGAAAATACGCCCTATAATTTGACAGAACTAGGGCTGAAGATTGGACTGAAAAAAGGCCAGTGATGGGGCTGCTATGGGGGCCGAAATTGGGGTTTTTATGATTAGTAAATTGGGTATTTTGTGAGTAAAGAATGCTTTAAATCGATGCATGCTAATTTGGTTAATTCACGCTTGAAAATGGTCCTTGAAATGATCGAATAACCTTAGTTAATTAAAGTATATTCGGAAGCCTTAATGTGACTAGAATATGCTCTTGAAAATGATATGAATTGGGCATGCTTATTCCCTAAATTGTGATTTATGAATGCAAAGATAGTTTCATGCCTTGTTAGTTCATTTCGGTCAACTGAGGGCCTTATTTAAGCTAACGAACTATATATTTATATATGCCTTAATGTGGTACTGGAAGGATGCTACTTGTATGATAAGTTTATATGTCGCTATTACTTATTTCATTATGACCTTTGTGGTAAAATGATATGATTGCGAAATTGAAACCAAGTTGGTAGTTGGATGGCTTGTGGTTGAACTAATGAGAGTTTTTGAGGTCCTTTGTGGTCGGTAATGTGTGAGGAGGTAGCCTGGGTTGTGATTGACTGCAATCACATGGATTGCGAGGCCATGTATGGCTTATTCTACTAAGTTGAATTAATGGAAGTCTCCGGACACCTATACTCCACTAACGATGTACTCCTTTAGACGAGACCAACTCTCAGGGGTCTGGGCGGAGATCGATCATTCTAGCGGGATCCCTGATCGTGCATGCCTCCAAGGGGAGGGCTGCGAGTGCGTTTGCAATCCAGACGACGCTTAGGAGTGCGTCGCCGTTATGAAGTTTCCCCCCGAGGTCTTCAGGTTTGCTCCTGTTCCTTGAACTTGGCAGTACACCGAGAATGCATCGCATACGACATTGAGGTCGTGCTTGACTTTGCCGGTCGTCCCTAGCTTAGGCGACAGCTCTGTAGGGCATCCGCCCTAATGGAGCAGTCATGGTTTTCTCGTCGTGATCAGCCGTTCTTGGCTAGGCAAGTTGCCTATCTCACCTCATCGCTGTGGCGATGCGACGTGACAGAGACGTGCCTGTGGGGAGGCTCGCAACCTGCGGTAGGCACGTAATCGAAGTAAGGAAGGGCCTCGCAGAGCTTGCGGCATCCATTGCCTTCCTCACTTGTCCAATCACCTACTGCATGATGGTGTAGGTCATGGTGGACATGAAGTTCTTGAGTGTGTCCACCATAACGTACGCCTCTCGCTCAGGCTGGCATGGCCCAACTGAATGGGGGTTCTCCATGGAACTTTTCAAAGCATCCTGCACCTTGCGAGGCATCGAGACCTCTGTTGCGGGTGCCTTACCTCTTCGGGCCTATGTTCGTGTAACTTTGTTGACTCACTGTTCTCTCCCTACAGACGACGCCAAATCTATTTTAGGAATTTATGGGGTTGCTGAAGATGACATGGGACGAGAGCGGGATTACCTAATGGCACGTGCGATGCATTTGTTGGCCTTCTTCTCGGGCATCGGAGCTGTACAAAGGCAACCCTGGCTTGTGATTCGCGGAACGCCTTTTCGACGGTCAAGTGAATAGAGGGTCCCAACAAAAGACAAAGCAATAAAGAGAGAATGTACGAGGAATAAAAAAATATGCCAGATAGTGAATCCTTTTTTCGAGGTAGGTAGGTGGGTATTTATAGCTCCTGTAGCAAGGGTAAAACAGTAATTTTGCTATGGTGGTTCCTTTAATGGGCTGCCAAACAGTTTACTCCATGGGACTACTGACTAGGACCTCAAGGATCCTACTTGGGCCTGCTGCGCTTAATTGGGCCTAGCCCACAATCGAGTATATGGGGGTCTACCTAGGAAATCATATTTTCCAGATCATTTTTCTTACCACATGGCCGTTAGTCACACTACACTGAAATATGTCTTTAATCAAAGGCATTTGACTTAGGATCCATGTCCAAGAATTTCCATTACCTATTATTAACATAATACCTTCAGTAACCAAGCCTTAAAAGTATACCTAGTGTACGTAAACTGCTCTTTTTCTTTGTTAATCTCCATCAATTTCTACTTTCCTTGTTTCCGTTAATTTTTTTTTCTAAATAAATTCTTAACTACCTCATTCAATAATCACACATGCCTTAATCTATAAACCGTCAAAATTGTAATCCCAACACCCTGTAGTTTTTTTCCCACTCAAATCCAATAATTTACATATAAATGTCATGGTTGTCCAACAAAAAACATTGATCTGCCTATTTAGCAACAAATTCTCATCCAAACACTAATTCATCCAAGAACTCTTAAAATCCACCAAATGCTAACTATCAACATTATACTTTCCTTTCACTTCAAAGTTTCATAAATCAACTAAATAACTCTAAATTCTACTCATAATCACAAACATTCAACATAAACCCAAAAATCAATTTAATTTCAAATTAGTATAATTTAGGAGAGTTACCCACTTGAAAATTTTCGTTGAATGGACTAGGAATGCAAGATGAAGGTGATGATTCTCCTCCACAAGCTTTCTTCCTCTTCTTCTAATTTTTCCCTTCTTCCTTTCTTTTTCATATACTTTCCTCTCTTTCTCTATCAACTCTCTCTCTCTCTCTCTCTTTCTCTCTCTCTACCATGAAGTGTGTGTTGTTTATGTTTTGTGTGTAGGGTGTGTTTTGTGAACCCCCCTATTCGTGGCTGCCGAGCCATGCCCCCTCCCTTTTTCACCCCTTTTTTTAAAAACCTAAAACTATGTGGTTAATTCCCAACAACATAATTCTTCCCCCCTCTTTGTTTCCCCTCTTCCTAGCCAATAATTGAGTTAGCGACAAAAAATCCATAATTGGGTTTGAACTACTTGAAGTGTTTTCCTAATGGTTTTAACCACCTCATTGGTTTGGTCAATCAACTCTACTTTATATGGTTCTCTTTCCCCGATTTGATCTCAACAAACTACCATCCTATATCGAAGCTTATATAATGCTTCAAATGAGGCCATAACAATGCTATCATGATAGCTATTATTGTATGCAAACTCTACTAGAGGTAAATTGCGATCCCAACTATTTGCATAGTCCAGGGCATAAGCTCTTAGCATGTCCTTCAAGGTTTGGATTGTTCTTCCTGAACACCCATACGTTTGAGGATGAAAAGCTATACTTAAATGCAATTCAATATCCATTGCCACTTGGAATCCATTCCAAAATTTGAAAGTGAACATAGTGTCTCCGTTTTACGTAATACTAGGCGACACACCATGTAATCTAATCATGTCCTGGATATAGAGATTAGCAAGCTACTCTAAAGTAAAGGTGATCCTAACGGTGAGAAAATGAACAACTTTGGTAAGTCTGTTAACCACTACCCAAATGTCATCATGGTGGTTAGTGGTCTTAGGTAGGATAGTCATCAAATCTATGGTGATATACTCCCATTTTAACACCAGGATTGGTAGGGATTGAAGTAAACTGCCTAGCTTTTGGTGCTCAACCTTCACTCTCTTGCAGGTCAAGCACCTAACCACAAAATCCACTACATCTCTTTTTATCTCAATCCACCAAAAATGAGTTTTGATGTCATGGTACATTTTAGTACTACCGGAATGAGTAGTGAAAGTCTATTAGTGTGCTTCTTTCATCACTTCCTTCTTGAGTCGTGCAATATTCAGCACACGTAATCTCCATTTAAACCAGAGGACACCTTCCTTGAGTTGGAAGTCCCTGATCTTTCCCTCTTCAACTCCCTTGATTTGCATTAACTCACAGTCTTCACCCTGTCACTTCTTGATCTCATCCACTATAGGCGAGACTACTTGGAGTGCTTAGGGCAAATGACCCTATTGATTTCCTGCTTAGGGCATTAACAACTACATTCACCTTCCTGAGATGACACTTGATTTCCATCTCATAGGCCTTCAAAAGTTCTAATGATCTTCTTGCCTCAAGTTCAACTCTTTTTGGGTGAAAATGTACTTAAGGCTCTTGTGGTCAGTGTAAATCACATTAACTCCTTATAGATAATTCCTCCAAAATTTCAAAGTCGAACACTACCACCGCTAGCTCCAGCGCATGCGTGGGGTAATTCTCTTCATTTGGATTGAATTGGTGACAAGCATATGCAATCGCTCTCCCTTTTTGCATAAGGACTCATCCTAAGCCCTGTTTAGAGGCATCATTGTAGATCACAAGTCCATCAGTCCCTTCAGGAATTAGAAAAATTAGGGCTGATACTAGCCTCTTCTTCAGTACTTGAAAACTTTGCTGACACTCTTCAGACACTCAAACTTAGTGTTCTTGTGAATCAACTTGGTGATAGGTGAATCAATAGGAGTCTATGTACAACTAACTTCTTTCTTGAGCTTCTACTTTAATGGTTTTCACAATTTAGCTAAATATTTAATAAAATCTGAAGAGATAGGTAAGACATCCAGGAAATCTTTCTAATTGCTTCTTATCTTCAATCTTCTTAGGATTTTTTTTTATTTTTTTCTAAAATATGCTTTTGCAGGATGATTTGTCCAGCTTTTATTCTGTACCTAAAAATTCTATTTCTTATTCACCATAAATGCACTTGTTCTTACCAAGGATAATACCATGATCAATACATATTTGGATGATATCTATAATGTCATCTTTGTGTTGTTCTATGGAGTTTAAAAAGATAAGAATATCATCGATGTAAATTAGACGATAGTGGTTAAGATCATTGAAGATGTTATCCACTCTTCTTTGGAGTATTTGAGGTGTATTTTTAAGACCAAATGACATTACTATCTATTCACAATGTCCTTGAAGGGCACTAAAAGAAGTCATAAGAATGTTTTCTTTATTCATTTTTACCTATCAATATTCGCTTTTTCAATCCATTTTTTAGAACCAAGAGGCTACCTGAGTTCTATATAAAAGAACTATTTTGTTAGAAATATAATATCTATCAAAGATAGTATTACCATTACGCTTTTTATGATTGATTATGTAACACCCCCAGCCCCTAGGGCCGAAAGCGTTACGTGAGCTTAA
>JACYFF010031957.1:45362823-45388343 GCA_017589665.1 Selenicereus undatus
ATATAATCCTTCATCAGTTATTCGTTCCCAAATCTCTCTAGGTTCGATGTAATAACATCAAACTACTTCCAAGGCTGACGGGTATTCAAGTAAACTATTCCAACCCGACAGGCATAATATTCATTAAACGAATACGACAAAACTCCGGGTCTCACAGATTACCATTTTAACTTTTGCTCCTTTTTTTGGTGATTTCTCGGCATGAAAGCAGGACTAGTGTGACGACTCTCATTATGCCTAGTTAACCCTTTCAGAAAAGGTTCTTTCATTTTCTTATCAACTTCTTGGATATTCTGGTGTATATACGCCTTTTATTTAACTTGGATAATAGTGTTAGGATTTAGCAAAGTAATCTTTGCAAATATATTATTTTTGTCTCAAAATATTTAAGGGGATTATCATAACAAAGTTCTTTGCATAATTGCTTCTATAGTTCATTAATCTTTTCTTTAATAGATAACTCTAGTAGTAAGATGTTATATAATGTTTGGTTGGATGTAATGTAATGATAATGTAATGCAATCCAATTTACAATGCAATCATGATTAAGTTTGTGGTAATTATAATTACAAGATAGTTCTTTTATTTCAATACTCTCATATAACAAAACAAGGTAATGAAAACACAATTACAAACTTGTTTCCATTACATGATTGATTACATTTAACCAAACATTACATTAGTGCTACTTCACGTTATGTAGATGTTACCTTCTCACCATGGTGGCTGCATAGTGAACTCAACCTTCTAATGAGTGTATGCTTTATTTAATTTGTCAATTGAACTGAGTGTTCATTTATTGTGATATGATTTGGCTTATGGTCTGTATGCATGGAGAGTGTAGTCTCCGAAAATTATTTCCAATAATCATATCACCAGAGGGTAGATTACTAACTTATAGAACTAGTACAATGCATTGGACTCCTCCTATTTCTATTAATAATCCTTATGGCTTCGTTGTGACTCATTACTTTGTTATTAGGTATTCTTTCTTGTAAAAGGTTCTTTGCTTTTCTTCCACATGAATTCTGGGAATAAAGGGTTTTTTTTTTCAAAACAAGTAGAAAAGCCAATAATAAGTCTTGAATATCTAGCTTGGCCAATTCCACAAAGGTCAATAAGAATAATGTAATAAAAATTGATGAGAATCTGAAAATTATCATTAAGCCCCAATTAGTAAGAAATATGAGTATAAGATAAGAATGGGGAAAAGGATCTTTAGTAGTTAAAAAAGTGCTTAAATAATATGATACAATTAGCCAGACCAGTGAAACAAGTACAATGAGTATTAAAACCGCAAGACATAGTATAAACTGAAGTATGAGTTTAGATAGAAAAGTCATTGGGTATAAAACAAAGACTGCTATTGAGCTAATTTATGAGGATGAGTTAGTCAAAAATATGACTATGAAGATATGCTATGAAGTCACCAATACTAATTATAATAGCATTCATATCCTAATGATATATGTTTTGAGGGATATAATAGATATTAAAATTGTACGCTTACATTGATAGTGGTTGTTGGAAGTGTCTAAGTTCAAATTACACCATTACAGTATCATGGCAAAGATATCAACCTCTATACTTTGCTTTGTGACAGTACATAAGCGTACAAAATGAATTTTTCAAAAACTTCCTATCCCTTGAAATAAAAACAGTTGGGATGGATATGAAGAGAGGAGGTTACTGTAACATTCGGTAAGTGAATTAAAGCATTTGATGCGACTACTTATAGCACCAAAGGTACACCTTTCTTTTCGAGGAGCCCACTTGTAAGAACTCCATAGTTAAGCGTGTTTGCTACGGAGAAATCTTATGATGGATGACCTTCTAGGAAGTTTCCTAAACAGCATGTGAGAGAGGACGAAGCATGCCGGAAAGACTTGTGGTGATTTGTGGGGTCAGCCAATGATCCTTAAAGCCATTCCTGGTAACTATCCTGGCCCAGGATGGGGTCAGCGGGTTACAGATGGTATTAGGGCTAACCTATGACCGGAGTTGTGCCAATGGACAGGTGAGTCCTAGGCAGTCACCTAACGGAGCAAAGATACTAGGATGAACCGCCTATCAAAAGGACTTGTAAGTCAAATGGTTAGTGAAGCACAACGAGGATGTTGTGTGCTTCAAGTGGGGGTGACGGCCAAGCTTAGTGCTAAATACATCCGGCTATACCCTATCACACAACGTGTTAGGGAAGTAGCTTATCATCTAGAGCTATCGCCAGAACGACCCAGAGTGCACAACGTCTTCCATGTGTCCCTGACCCATCCCATATCATTACACCGGATCCCGTACAGTTGCGAGAAGATTTGTCTTACCAGGAGCAACCGATTCGTATCTTGGATCGGAGGGAAAAACAACTTCGTAGGAAGATAGTGCCTTTGGTGAAACTTCTCTAAGCAAATCACGAGATATTGGAGGCCACATGGGAATTAGAGTAAGAAATGTGATCCAAATACCCTAACTTATTTGAATGATCAGGTGCGTGTGAAGTTTCGACGATGAAACTTCCTTTAAGGGGGGTAGAGTATGAAACCCTGGAAAAAAAATTATTTTATTTATTTAGGATTATATATTTTTGTTTCATTTATAATTTTTTTAATGAATTTGACCGACTTAGAATGCTTGAGCTCATAGGGGTTTAATTCCAACAAAATTTAGTAGTATAATCAAGACGTTAATCGAGCGGTCCAAGACAGAGGAACATTAATCTCTCGATTCTCTATTCCCCAGAGAAATAAAATAATAATACAAAAGAAGAACAAGGGGAGGGAAACCCTAGTATTTAAACCTTTTTTCCCCTCTCTCTTCCTCTCCTCTCCTCTCTCTCTCACAGCACCCTCCCTCCGTGTTCTCTCTCTGTACCCCCTCTGACGTCAATGCGCCACCCTGCCGCCGCCGCTACGGGCCCCCTTCCTCCCACTCTCTCACTCTTCTTGGTAAGTCATGAAACTCCATGCAATCTTTAGCGAAGCATGTTAGTTTTCTGACTAAAATTCTTCATAAAACCTCTATATTTTGGTGTTGAATATGATTTTTCCATGCTATTCTATAAACTTCAGAGTGGAGCGCTTAGTTGGAGGGATAATACAACCTAAAGTTTCCTTTTTCTCTCTACGATTCATTTCGAGGTAAAAGACTCATCCTTTTCTATGGCTTGGATTATTTGACAATTAGGAGTAATAGGATTTTGGGTGAAGATACCGCATGCATGCTAGGGCAGGGATCAAGTTGGGATTGAATGAAATCAAGTCTAAAAATTATGGTATAACCACCATTTGTTTGACCCAAAATATAGTCTAACTTACAAAATATGCTGGTAATTATTGGCCTCTCCAAAAATTATGAAACAATTAGGGATGGTATATCTATGTGTCTTCAGATTGGAAAATTTTGAATTTTGTAAATCGGAGCAAAAACCATCGAGTTTTGCCCATTGTACAAGAACTGTGCAACCCTTATAGTCGCTGGGACAGTTTAAAGTTTTCGTTAATTTCGAGTTCGTGAGATGCTGAATCTGCGAATTGGCACAAAATAAAAGTTGCATTTCGAGACTTGACCTTTCCTTAATGGGCTAGATCTTAAAAATCCAATGCCATGAGTGAAAGGTATGGGAACTGGAAGTTGGGTTTGTAATCTGGTTGTAATCTGGAAGAGCGTAGTAGAGACAAACGTGTTGGAAAATAATCTATAAGTATACTAAAAATGTAATAGAGGGCCTAAATCGATAGTTTGACATAAAAGGAGGCCTAGAGAATTTATTGGGGGTATGTTTTAACATACGGGCTAAGGAATTAACACTAACATAAACCATTTTGGGAAATTGCAGGGGCCCGAACTAGCATTCCGAGCTCAAGCTTAGGCAACGTGTTCTACTAGGCAATGATCACGCCCTAACTCCCCCAAATATCCATTGTGTGTCTTGTGAGTGAAATGTGAAATGTATTTGAACTGATGTTTGGAGGATTTTCCTGGATCAATGGGTGATGGAACTCTTGGGTTTTTATTAGCGACATTATGAAGGTTGGAATTTGCACCTTTGATGTTTTGTTGTGAAAAGACTTCTGACCTGCTTTTGGACCATGACGGGCTGGGATGGGTTATGTCCTAACTAAATACCGAATCTACTTGTAAGGGTAAAAACGAAGGAAATGGTTAGGCACAACTAGGGAGTTTAGTCCTGCTCATCTGAAGGTCATTAGCCTTCCTTAGATAAAGTGCATGCATGGTTAGTGACCACGTGCCACCTTGTGGGTGGACATGGGCTAGGTTAGTGGTAACTGTCAAAACTAACGGTAGGCCATGATATGGTTAAGCGGCTCCACTGAAACTAAGTGCAGGCCATAAGACCTGTTGAGGTCGCTCACCCTTTTTTTTTTCCTTAACCTAAATTTGTGAATGAGATGGGCGTATGACTAGTGTTGAGACTAGTAGGGTGTCTTTCATGTTACAGTAGTACTACTTGTGTCTTCCCCACCCCTAAAATGGTTTGAAATGAATTTGTGTGCGTGTTTTGACAGTTGGTGGTGGCTGTTACTGAGGAGTTTATCTCATTCTTTTAAAATTTTTTGTTTTCTGGTGAAGTTCATGAGCATGGGGAAGGGACTTCTGTTTAGAGCAAGGATGCAACACCTAAAAATCCTAGTCACGATGAATAAGTCCTTAATTAGTTGCGTTTTAAGATAAATGTTATTTGAACATGGACAATTTGATGTCTTGTAAACGAGATTTGAGATTGTGTTTGAATTTGGTATTAAGTTACTCATTAGAGGTTTTATGCGATACTTAGCCTTGTATTCCTTAGTAGGGAATACTGTAGTAAAACCCTTTAGGTTTTTCCGCTGCCACGTAGGTTAATATTAGTAAATAAAAGGAATTAGAAATTTTGTGGTGTTAGTGTGTTACAGTTACCCAGTTAGGATATTTTAGAAAATAATTTACAAATTAGAAAATACTATAGATACAAAGACTAAGTAACAATAATACAACCAGAAATATTTTAAAGTCTTAGTCCAATGCAAACAATGTAAAGGATAAAATCCAATTTATACGTGATAAAATGTCATAGATATACCTGTACTTTCTATTCTTGTTATGCTTAAGGATATTTTTCCAATTAATGAGGTTTACTTCTCCCATATCAAATTCTTGGACTTTTATTTCTAAATCCACTTTCATTATTTCACATTTATGCTTACTTTGTAATTGAAAGCTGGAATTTTTATAGATCATATCTTTCTATATTATAGGAAGGACTCAATCTCCTCTGACGTCTTCATTCTCATTATCTAACATAAATTCTTCTTATTGAAGGTCACCAAGACTATTGAGCTACTTTCCATCATATGACTAGTTTTTTCATCAAGAGTTTTTTCATATTCATCTTCCACTACTATCTCAACAATTCCCTTGTTATTTTTCCAAGGCAAGGTCTGATACTTGTTCTTCATTGAGGTCAAAATAGTGTAAACTTTCCAATGTTTTAATAAGCTTATTATTCTTCTACTTTTTGCACTCGTTTTGTATGATGTCCTACTTCTCTGTATTCCTAACACTTATAGTTGTTTTCCTTGCATGACAATAGGCAACTTTTTGAAAAATCTTCGCCTTTTGGGGTTTGGCTTATCACAATACTTTATTTTGTATTTTTCTTCCCTTTGATTGTTAAAATTCTTTTTCCTATAAAATTTTCGTTGTCTTCTCTTCTCAATTTCATTTCCCCATTGACAAGGAGTATCCTAATAGGCTAGAAACTATTTCTTAATTTTCTTTTAATTTTAAAGATCAACGTATTAATCATTAAACAATTTTCTTAAATAAGAGATTTTTACACCAAGGGTATCAATGACATCAACTTCTTTAAGTCATGTAATGTACAATTCCTTGATTATGGAGTTTATTAGATAAGATAATTTGTCATAAAACATACCAAGGTTGGTTTCATTGACCCAATTTTGTAGTGATAATGACTGAATTCAGCAATGTAATTTTTCAGATAAATCATGTCCTAAAGCTCTATGTTATTGATTTTTCTTTGCCACTCTCTAGCCTATTTTTCGGAATCAACTTAGCTCTAATAAACTCAGTTTCGTTTCCCTTGCATAATTTTTTGAACAAAGCGATTGGTATTTCCATCATTCTTAACATAATTTACCTTTCTCATCTAACAAGTCGTACCAATCAGCTATAATGCCAGAAAACCTATGTTCGATATCATTTAAGAAATTTACAGTTGTCCATGTGGTTTTGTAGCTGAGTGCATTATTCATTCCCTTCTTCCAATGCTTGAAAAATTCTTCTCTATTATGAGCTTGATTGATGTTTAAGATACAACTAGTTATGACTATTTAGGATAAGGCTAATACTTTCAAAGGATGTGGTTCTTCTTGGGAAGAACCCAAAGGAAAAGTTGGTTGGTCATCCTGCCAATTTCTTCTAGATGATTCACCTAACACTTCAGGTTTTGGAATTACGTTATTAACTAAATTGGATTTAAGTTTTTCAATGTTAAGCTCTTTGCCAATTTCATTGATGTCACTTTTAGCCACCAATTTTCTTTTTTTTTCTAGTTTTTTCCTAAGTTCTTATGAAGTAATGACATCTAAATCCTCTAGTTTAATTAGGCCCATCTGTGTATATATTTGTTCTTCTAACTAAACATTATTTATCTCTTTATTATCAGCAGATAGCACTTCTTGTTTATCTATTATTGCGCATGATATTGTTAATTTATATGGATCTTGCCCTTTATCATACATATTTGTAACTCCATACAATAGCGTCTCTTCTTTATCAACAGATAGCACTTCTTGTTTGCACTCATGATATTGTTTAACTCCTTTGGATCTTGTTCTTTATCATACAAATTTTGTAACTCCTCTATATTGTATGGATTATGTTCCATCCCCTCTTTCTCTTGTTTTTTCGATGATTTTTTCAGTTGGTTTTCCTACATCTTTTTTTCGTTTTTATGTCTTGCAAAGGAAATGATATTTTTTTATCTTTTGGAAAAGATATTTATGTTGAAATTGAATGCTAATTGCCAAGTTAGATTTTACGCTATGTCTAGTTTTGTTGATTATGAAAAGATGGATTAGAGGCAATTGCTTTTTTACCTCTTTCATTTCAGTCGTAATTTTTTATAATTCCACTTTTAATTCTAAAACTATATCTACAATATAGTTTAATTACGGTGTTATAAAACCACTGGAGCGCGCACAATACGTGAATAATTTGGAGCAGGACAAGTAGATGATGATTCAAGCATTAAATGAAATTAACTAGCTCAATTAATTAATAAAGGGCAGCCTGGTGCAGAAGCATCCCGCGTTCACGCAGGGTCCGGGGAAGGGCCGCACCCCAAGGGGTGAATTGTAGACAGTCTAACATGACTTTGTCAGTGACTGATTCCATGGCTCGAACCTGTGACCTTTTGGTCACATGAAGACAACCTTACCGTTGCTCCAAGGCTCCCCTTCAGCTCAATTAATTAATAATTAACTTAATTAGATTCATTTTTTTTTCTCACAGGGCTCTGATACCAAATTAAAAAAGTTCTTCGAGTAGCACTTATGAAATTAACCCCACGTATACAAAATTAAAATTTTTGAAAGTAAGTTTGTAACAATTGTGGCAAAAGGCGTAAATGTGAGAAATGTTTAGCGGCACATTGAAAATACGGAGGATACCCTAAAATTCAATTACGAAATGCCGAGGCACTAAAATTTTAGCTCCAAAACGCGAGGTTAGAATTATTACGGACTCCTACTTCGAGGTACCTAAATATTAACTATCCCACTTGTGTGTGTGTGTGTGTGCGCGCGCGCGCGCGCGTGTATACTTGCTATAGCAAGTACGCGGGTATTGTAGTATAGATCAAGGTTGTCCCATAGAGACCATATTGAATTGCTAAGTATTTGTTTGAAGGATTTGCTAAGTGAAATTAAGATTTCGTATGGATTATCGTTATTAAATGCTAAATAAAAAAGTCTAAATTTAATGACTGAAAACATCTGGGGCTAGCATCACCTAGTGATGTGTTGATCTAACAAACAAACACTTTTCACCTTGCCGATTGATTCAACGGTCAATAACACAAGACAATTCACAACTTTCTTTGTAAACAAAGTGACTTAACTTGATCAAACTAATTACTAATTATCATCAGACATTAATGGAACCAAGTTTAGGGATATGATTATCACTAGACCACTCAACTAATAATCCTTTCTCAAGCGATTATTAAATCAAGTCTAATCCTAGTTTTTATGACACCAATATTCACCTTTCAGTACTTTGATCCAGCATTATACATGCAAAAGGCTAGCCAAAAACCCCACATTAACATTCAAAATCAAACGACTAGATTAAAACAATGAAGCACGATTCTAAGTGTAAAATGGGTTAAGCTAGCAAAATCAACAACATCAATTAGGTTTAGCAAACTCTTAGATAAAGAAAACTACCATAACATTATTGAAATCAACCAAGTAAATATCTCTACAAGCTTAATCTAAACTAAAGAGAAAAGTTAAAGGAAAGAGACAAGAGAAAGGCTTAGTCCATTCTCCCGGATGACGATCTTTCAATCCTTCTTCCAAAAGCTTCGAAAGCATGATTGATCTTGCTTCTTGCCTTACTTCAACTCTCTTAACGGATGATTTTGGAGGCAGATGATGATGGAGGGGTGATAGGATGATGGACAGATCATTCAAGGAGGTAACAAAACCCAATTTTAATGCAAAAATCAAGACTGCAACCCGTTAAAATGCTCAAGAACCAAACTATCATGGAGAAATCAAGCAGCCATGAGGGGACCACCACGATCTGGACGTAGGGCCCACCATAGACCGTGGTCCCCACCACGGTCAGGCCATGGTGCTTGTTGGTCCTAATGCTCCCTTTTATTTTGCCTCCTGGACTATTATACAGGCCACGGTATGTTCGTATGGGGTGTCTATCGGCCTCTTTTGCTGCCTTTTTTTATCCATAAGGCCCCAAATCATCATTCCATTAACATGCTTTTGGCTCATAAGGTCATAATCTATAAATACTCCTTAAATAAATGAAACCAACATAATAATAGAAACAGGGGTATAATCATACCATTAAGCATATTAATCCCCTAAGATGACTCCCAAACACTCATGAGATCCGATAAAAATATGACATTCATCACTCTCCCATGTTAAACCTTTGCTTATCCGCAAGCAAAGCAAAACTCAACATGAGCAGACAAGGGGAGATGCATCAAGGATTCATAGGTGCAACATCCACCTCAAGCTAGACAACTCATAGCATATCATAAGCAAAAACAACAATCAGAGGCAACCCTAAATAGTGTAATAGACAATTCAAAATTAGGCCGAGGGGAATTTTTTCTGAAAAAATATGAGACCACAAGTCATAATCAAACTAGATCACTCCCAAAAGAATCACGAAGCACATCATTAAAGCACATAGAATTGATTAGAGCTAAATGGACCGGTAGAAGCTCACATTCGGCAAATTTCAATCACTCTCACTACTGTGTTTCAAATATAGCATAGGTTCACTCAAGACTCATTCCAAATATGCAATCTACTATAATCTTGCCAAGACTCTCAAATTCTCCACAGCTAAGAATGCAATGTACATATGACAATCAAGAGGAATTTTCATGGGTTGTAATGTCGGCTAGAAGGGTTCAGGGAAAGGAGTGGACTAATAAATTTGGGCAACTGGGCCAATTTAGCCAAATGACTAGAGAGCAACCAACAAGGCACCAAGGAATCATGAAGTTCACCAATTATCCAAAGCCCAACAATACAATTAATATACATACCCTAATGAATCATGTAGGAAATGAGTTGACAAAGAAAGGAAATCAAGCTATTTACAAATCTAACACCAATTACTTATTCAATTTCTTTTTTGCGTTTTGTTTTCTTTTTTTTCCAACGTGACTGTTTTCCATTTTTTATCTTTTTCTTTTAGGAAATAAAATGAAATTTTCAATTATTAAAAGACACAAGGTCATAAATTATTGACTCAGAACCTAATACATGTATACACAACCCAAACAAGAGGGAAACAAAACCAAATGCTCTATATCATCAACCCTCAGTAAACCAATATACCACAGCAACCTTAATCTAAATTATCCCTAAAACCACCCACTACATAGATGAAGTGTTGGTCCATAAACTTAGCATAAACATAGGAATATGGTTTGGCCAAGGTTTAATATGAAGTGATGACAACAAGAAAAGGATTATAGCTCAAAGGCGGTAGCAAAGGGGATAAACATGTAATAAAGGGTAGACTATTTGGGAATATGGCTAAAACAACTAGAGACAGCTCATACCATATCATAAGCAAGAATGACTATCTGTGGTAACCCTAAACAGTGCAACAGACAATCCAAAACCAGGCTAAGGGAATTTTAAAAAAAAAAATATAAGACCACAAGTTAGATATCAAACTAGATCACTCGCAAAAGAATCACGAAGCACATCATTCAAGCACATAGAATTGATTGGAGCCAAATGGACCAGTAGAACCTCACCCTCTGGAAATTTGAATCACTCTCACTCATGTGTTTAAAATATAGAATAGGTTTACTCAAGGCTCATTCCAAATGTGTAATCTACTATAAGCTTGCCAAGACTCTTAAATTTTGCATAGCTAAGAATGCATTGTGCATATGACAATCAAGAAGACTTTCCATGGGTTGTAATATAGGCTACAAGGGTTCAGGGAAAGGAATGGACTAATAAATTTGGGCAACGTGGTCCTATTTGGCCAAATGACTAGAGAACAACCAACAAGGCACCAAGGAATCATGAAGTTCACTAGTAATCCAAACCCCAACGATACAATGAACATACATACCCTAATGAATCATGTAGGAAATGAGTTGGCAAAGAAAGGAACTCAAGCTATTTACAAACCTAATGCCAATTACTTATTCAAAATTTTTTTGGGGGGGTTTTGTTTTCGTTTTTTTTTTTCCAACCTGACTGTTTTCCCATTTTTATCTTTTTCTTTTAGGAAATAAAATGAAAATTTCAATTATTGAAAGGTACAAGGTCATAAATTATCGGCTCAGAACCTAATACATGTATACACAACCCAAACAAGACCAAATGCTTTATATCATGAACCCCTCAATAAACCAACATACCAAAGCAACCTTAATCTAAATTATCCCTAAAATCACCCACTACATAGATGAAGTGTTGCTTCATAGACTTGGCATAAACGTAGGAATATGTGTTTGACCAAGGGTTAATATGAAGTGATCACAACAAGAAAAGGATTATAGCTCAAAGCCACTGACAAAGGGGATTAACATGTAATAAAGGCTAGACTATTTGGCACTATGGCTAAAACAACTAAAAGAATGTCTCTATCATATCATCAACTATGCACATGCTAATGTTGTTTTGTGCAAGAATCTATGAAAAATCTAGAGATGCAACATGATAGAGCCACATACAAGAAAAGAACATGAGACTAAATATGATAAATTAGTCCAAATAAGGCTCAAAGTCTCACGAAAGATCTACCCATGGCTCACCTAGCTCCTAAATTGACTGTTATATACCAACACTAGTGCCAAGGACTCCAAGGGGTAACAAAGTTCCCTATCAAGACAAGGGGCCAAAACAAGATACGTTCATAAACCGTCAAATTTTTTCACATCAAAGGGGGTCACTCATCAAAAGTCACTCAAGCTCATGGAAACTAGTTTGCCTAAAGAGTCATCATTGGAGGTTTTTGTTTTTCATTTTCCAATATTTGTAGTTTTTTTGTCTTTTTTCCTTTTCAAATGCAACTAGATCCCAAATGCAAACCTAAACATGACTTAAATGCAAAGCTAATGCAATGTAAACAAAACATGCCTAAACTAAGATGCAATTCATGCAAAAATATCCCTCCCCCATGCGTAGACAATACATTGTCCTCAATGAAAAGACTAAGGGGAACAGGATCATGCAAAAGTACACACCAAAAAGACTAAAAATTAAAGAAAGAGAAACAAAGATAAAAGAAAAAGAACTTTGAGTTGCCTCCTAAGCAGTGCTTCTTTTAGGTATCTAGATAAACCAATCACCAATCATCTCTTTGAAAAGGGGAAATTTGGTGAGGAAGGGAACTTTATAGCTCCTATCCCACTCGTATTACAGACATCAAATTCAAAATCTTACAAAAGAAGGAACCACTTCAAGTAGATGGGATGTAAGTCCTTATGCATCAAATAACACCAAATAGCATGGTCCCCACACATAATTATCTTATGGTGGACACCATCAGATGAGTCGCCATCACAACAACCAAACTTGACCCTCAAATGAAAATCATTCTCAACACCGCCCAAAGATGGCAAAGACATCAACACCCATGCAAAGCTACAATAATCATTCAAATAACCCTCATTAAAAGCATAGAGCTTATGCTTGACTATGCTAGGTGAAAAAATTGTGAACCAAATCCACCCTTGCACAACCAAGTCCAACCCCTTGACATGTATTTGCATCCCGCAGTGGCCAAGAAAGGTCTCCCAAGAATAATTCACTTCTACGGCATCTTCAGCCATATCAAGAGTCAAAAAGCCTACCTGCACATACAAATTACCTACCTTGATGGCAACATCCTCAAAATTACCTAAAGAGTATTTCACAGAGTAGTCTGCTAATTGAAGTGAAATGGTAGTGGGCCTCATGTCTTCTAGGGCAACTCTCTTGAAAATGGAATAGGGCATCAAACTCACACTTGAACCAAGGTCATATGAAACCCTATTAATGCTTACATTTCTAGTCAATTAAGGAATAAAGAAGCTATCAGGATCCTTAAGCTTAGTAGGAAACCTGTTTAGAACCATGATACTACACTCCTCACTGAAAGTTATATCCTCATGCTCGTCAATCTTTTACTTTTTGGAGAGGATTTCTTTCAAAAATTTAGCATACATAGGCATTTGAGACAAAGCATCCATGAAAGGAACGTTCACATGCAACTTTTTAAGAACATCAAGAAACTTCCCAAATTAAGCATCAAGTTTGGCCTTGTCAAGTCTTTATGGAAAGGTAAGGGTGACAGGTAAGGATTTGGGGAAGGAGGCTTTGATTCTTTAAGCTTCCCACTTTCACTTCTCTTTTAGGAGCTCATCCTCACTAGGCAAGGCGTCAACATGCACATCCTCATCTGTCACACCATCCACCCCAACTCTACCACCTTTAGGACCTTCTAATTCTTTAGCACTTCTCAAGA
Source organism: Selenicereus undatus (assembly GCA_017589665.1). Taxonomy (NCBI): domain Eukaryota; kingdom Viridiplantae; phylum Streptophyta; class Magnoliopsida; order Caryophyllales; family Cactaceae; genus Selenicereus; species Selenicereus undatus. The sequence continues at coordinate 45,376,081 of JACYFF010031957.1, forward strand.
CAATACAATTGCTATGTTCTCTAGCGTTAGGCTCAGACTTGCTAGTTAGTGTACCTGGAGGCATTGAAGAAAAGCTAACTTGTTGGGCTATTTGGAATTCCAACATCTTATTACGAATCGTAAGCATATCAATGTGGGAGGGTAGTTGCTTAATACACTCATCTTATTTTTGTTATGCCAAAAGTACACTCCCCAACATAACCTCTAGGTTGGACTTTTTATGGAGGTTGTGGAGGGAAATTAGGTCACTCCTATAAGACAAGTTAGGATGATTCTTCCAACCGGGATTGCAGGTGTTAAAGTAGGGGTCATGGTTTGGCCTAGGTTAGAAGTTATTGGCGTATGCAACTCGGTCACTAGAGGATTGAGCAAAAGGACTCCCAACTTAGCAACTCAAAATTTCATCGTCAAAAGATCCACGACTATCTTAAGGAGGGGAGATGGCACCTGCATTCATCGCATTAACATTTAAACGTCCAAGCCTTTGAGTCATGAAATCCATTCTAGCAGTAAGCAAAGTTAAAGCATCAACATAAAATTTACCTGTGGCCTTTTTGGAAGAAGTCATCTTATCGGGCTATTGGTAATTGTTAAGCGTCATCTCCTCAATGAGGTTGTATGTCTCATCCTCCATCTTGTTCATTAATGTTCCTTCCGTCGTCGCATTTATCATGAACCTCATGGCATGTGTGACTCCATTATAGAATGCTTGCACTACTATTCACTTTTAAAGACCATGATGGGGCATAACCTTAAAAGGTCCTTTAATCGCTCCCACACTTCATATGGCGACTCATCCTCCCTCTGAGTAAATGAAGTAATCTGATTCCTCAAGGTTGTCATGTTGCTAGAAGGGAAGAACTTTGAAACAAAGGCCTTAGTGAGCTCATCCCACGTTCGGAAGGATCCCGATGGCAAAGACTGAAGCTATGCCCTCTCTTTGTCCCTAATAGAGAAGGGAAACAAACGGAGGCGAATCGCATCACTAAAGGCTCCATTGATCTCCAAGGTATCGTAAACCTCTAGGAAAACTAAAAGGTGCAAATTGGCATCCTTCATAGGGGTGTCGTCCAATTGTGATTGTTGCACCATTGAAGTAAGGGCTGGTTTGAGCTTAAAATTATTGGCGGTCACGAGCAGCCTAGTAATGCTTGAAGTGAAGCTGTGGACACCTAGTCCCCAAGGGTTCTTCTTTGCTCATCTTCACCCGCCATCCTAAGGTTAGGTTGGTCACTTCTTGCTTCTTTTGTGTCTTTCGCTATCTCTTCAATTTATGAAACGTTTGCTCAATCTCAGGGTCATACTTAAAGAGTGCTCCGGGAGCGGGGGACTTGTGTATAAAATGGAAGCAACTTGCACAAAACCACAACTCACCAAAAAGAGTAAAATAGAAAATCAAAAGAAAAGAAAGAAACACTTAGTCAAACTCTGTAAGGGTAACTCAATATCTAAATCTAGTCCCCAGCAACGAGGCCAAAAACTTGATCGCTACTGCAAGTGCATGGGTATAGTAGTATAGATTAAGGTCGTCCCACAGAGACTAGATTGAATTACTAAGTATTCATTTGAAGGATCTGCTATGTGAAATCAAGATTTGGTTTGGATTATAGTTATCAAACGCTAAACAACAGAGTCTAGCTTTAATGGCTAAAAACATCAAGGGCTAGCATCACCTAATGATGTATTGATCTAACAATTCAAACAAACACTTCTCACCTTGTCAATTGATTTAACGATCCATAACGCTAGAGAATTCACAACTTTCTTTCAAAACGAAGTGACTTCACTTAATCAAGCTAATTACTCATTCTCATTAGGCATCAATGGAACCAAGTTTAGGTAGACCTGGCAAAATTGACTTGGAACCAAATCGAATGACCAAGACCCATACCCGACCCGACATCCAAACTAGGCTCACCTGAAAGTGGACTTGAAACCTGAATTGACCTGAACTGAACCATACCTTACCCTAAATGTTTTACAAAGTTGCTCCTTTTTACATGACAAGCATGTTGGACTAAAAATAAGTTGACCCGAAGTCGACCCAAACCAAAGTTCGCCTAACCCAAACCAACCCAATCCAAATTGTTACTTAACCTGAAACATCTGTACCCAAAGTGAATAACCCATCTGCTAGGTCTAAGTTTAGGGATATGATTATCACTTGACCACTTAACTAATAGTCCTTTCTCAAGCAATAATTAAATCAAGTCTAATCCTAGTTTTTCTAACATCAATCTTCACCTTTCAATACTTTGATCCATCATCTAACATACGCACAAGAAATTGGCTTAAAATCCAACAATAATGTTCAAAGTCCAAGGACTAGACTGAAACAATCAAGCAAGATTCTAAGTGCAATATGGGTTAAAATAGCAAAATCAACAACATCAATTCGTTTTAGCAAACCCCTAGATAAAGAAAACTATGTGAACATTATTGAAATCAACGAAGTAAATATCTCTACAATCTTAATCTAAACTAAACAGAAAAGTTAAAGGAAAGAGACAAGAGAAAAGCTTAGTCCATTCTCTTAGGTGACGATCTTTCAATCCTTCTTCCGAAAGCTTCGAAAACATGATTGATCTTGTTTCTTTCCTTATTTGAACTCTCTTCATGGATGATTTTATAGATGGATCATGATGGAGTGGTGATAGGACGATGGATAGATCATTCAAGCAGGCAGCAAAACCCAATTTTTTCACAAAAATCAAGACTGGAACCTATCAAAACATTCAAAATAGAACAATCGTAGAGAAATCGAGCATCCATAAGGGAAAGGGACCACCATGGTCTAGCCGTAGGCCCAACATGGACTATTGTCCCCACCACAACCAGGTCGTGATGGCCATTGGTCCCGAAGCTCCTTCTTATTTTCCCTCATTGCTCATCCTAAACATTGATATTGGCCAGGGTATATCCATATGGGGTGTCTTTAGACCTCTTTTCCTACCTTCTCTGATCCACAAGACCTTAAAATATTCATTCCACCAACATATTTTGGGCTCGCAAGCTAAAAACCAATAAACTCTCCACAAACAAGCAAAACCAAACATAATTGTAGAAATATGGGCACAAATCATACCATTAAGCATATTAATCCTCTAAGATGACTCCCAACCACCCATACAATCATATGCAAATAAGACATCCATATATGTATATGTATATATGTATGTATGTATATGTATACACATATATAAATATAAATATATGCATATATATACATATATATATGTACGTATGTATATGTATATGTGCGTATATATATATATATATATATATATATATATATATATATATATATATATATACCTATATAAATATACACACACACACATATAATATATATATTGATAAGTGCTTAATATGTACATTTTTCTAGGGCTGTTTTTGCTTATTTTTAGGAGAATTTTGCGATTAATGATGTTGTTTGCTCTCTTATTCTCAATTTATGCTTGGGTGTAGTTATTTTGTGTGTTTTCAAGGACTTTTAGCCTTTTCGCCCAACATTTGCTCTTCAATGGCCGTGTTTTGACCTCCCCCATGGTCATCCATGACTTGCTATGACCGTATAGCAAAGAAAGAGTAAGAAACTAGTTCCAGCGCAGACCACAATCCAACTGTGGTAGATGCCACGGACCGTGGTAGCCCAGTAACTACTGATTCTTCGTTTTCCCTCGGTTGTGTGGTCGAGATCAACTGGAATTTTCTATAAATAGCGGCGTTTAGTAGTGAGGAAGAGGAATCCATGGCAAACAAATCAACTAGAATTAGCCTAGTGAAGATTAGTTTAGTTTAGTTTATTTTCTCTCAAACTTTGTTCCTTAGTTTTGTTTTTGCTTTTGTGTCAGTTTTGAGTGTGAGAGTTTTGATCCTGAGGCGATTCTGAAGCCCTTGATGAAGCCCATCTCAGTTAAGCCCTTCTCGCTGAGACTTCATCGATTTTTTGTTAGTTTGTTTATCTTTTATCATGTCTTAGAAGTTTTCTTAGTCTACGAATTTAGTAGTTTTTTGGAAGTGTATTGGATCACGTTTTAGTTTATTCAATTGTGCTTATTTTTAAGATTTGTTTGATTTCGTTCTATCAAGTGCTTGATATGTTGTGAGTTGATTTTTGGCCAAAATTTACCTGCACACTTGAAACAATCGGGTGAACATTCGAAAGACAACATTTGATTGTTTGACTGCTTGAATAGACTTAGCATAGCTTCGTCTCGAAAGAAAGATTTATATGTCAGGAGGGCCAATAACTAATCGAAGACTTCGAACTTGAATTAAGTCAAATTAGTTTGAATAAACAATGTTTGTTTAGTTTAGGTAAATTTGATTGATTTCAAAAGAATAGATCAAGTTTCTAAAAAACATTACAATTCCTTAGAATTAACCAATTAGAGAATAGCACATGTTTATTAATTTTGCTCTTCCATAACTACAAAAATTTCTAGACGTTTTTCTCTTATTGATTTAGACAAGTTCATTTGAAGTAGTTAATCGAAACCACTTGAAATAGAGTTTTGCTTAGCCTATTCTGACAATACTAGGCTCGATGGATTACTTTAGTCCCTGAGGAACGATATCTTTTATCTATATTGCGACTACCCGTGTGCTTGCAGTAGGTAGTCGAGTTTTTGGAGCCGTTGCCAGGGACTAAATTGTTAACTATTGAGTATTGTTGTACAAAGGTGACTAAGTATTTTATTGTTTTGTTTTGTTTTGTTTTATTGTTTTTTTTCTTTTTCCTATTTAATTGCGCAAGTAGGTTGGTGGAAGTGCTTGCAGGAATGTTTCCTAGTTTATGCGAAGTCTGATTTTGTACGAGCCCAATCCAAATATTGAGAGGACTTTTTGCTTGAGGAGGAAAAAGCAAAGGATTGAAGAGCAAAGGCGCGAGGCAAGAAGGAATTCAAATATGGCATGTGAATAAAGAAGGACCCCTCGAGATTTCATTACTCCCGGAGTCCAAGGGATCGTCTCAAGCATAGCTCAGCCTGCTGTGGATGCTAATAACTTCGAGCTCAAGCCAGCACTTATTTCCATGGTGCAACAATCTTAGTTCGGTAGAACTCCTTTGGAAGACTCGAATCTACACCTCTCGGTATTTTTAGAGGTGTGCAATAAGCTAAAGGTAAACGGAGTTTCCAGTGATGCAATTTGCCTGCACTTATTCCCTTTCTCATTGAGGGATAAAGCAAGGGCTTGGACGTGCTCTTTGCCCTGTGGTTGCATGACTACTTGGGACGAGTTGACAAGAGCTTTCCTCACCAAATTCCTCCCTCCAAGCAAGACAGCAAGGCTAAGAATTCAAATCACCAACTTTCTACAAAAAGAGGATGAGACGCCCTATGAAGCCTGGGAGCATTTTAAAGATGTACTATGTTTGTGAGCCCATCATGGTCCTCAGTGCTAGATGATTATCCAGGCCTTTTATAACGGTGTGACCCAAGCTATGAGGTCCACTATTGATGCGGCAACAGGAGGAACTCTAATGAGCAAGGCTGAGGATGAAGCCTATAACCTTATCGAGGAGGTGGTGCTTAATAACTTTTAATGGTCAACTTAACGAGCCTAACCTAGGCTAGTTGGAGGTAAGCTTGAAGTTGATGCAATTACTTTACTTTCTACTAAAGTAGATGCCATGACTAAAAGACTGGACCAAATGAATGTTAATGCTGTGAACTCAAGTGCCCATTCCCCTTGTGAAATTTGTAGTTCAATTGACCATATATTTTTGCATTGTCAAGTTGGGAGTCTTTTCTCCCAAGACCCTAATAAAGTTAATTATGTTTAAATTTGGAACCTGAGACCAGCCAATGACCCTTACTCTAATACCTATAATCCGGGTTTGAAGAATCATCTTAATCTCTCTTATAGGGTAAATCCAAACACTATGAACATGCCCCATATGAATGCTAGAGTACCCCCTGGTTTTTAAACACCCCCATTCCCTTCTCAGATGCCCCAAAAGTGAAATTTGGAGCTAATGATGGAAAACATGCTTATGGAACAATAGAAACAGGATGACTACATTAAGTAATTAGCCTCAAAGGTTGACGTGCTTACGACTCATATTAGGATGTTAGAGGTCCAAATTGCCCAAAAAGCTGCTTTTTCATCTGCGCTCCCAGATGGACTTCCTAGTAAACCTTAACCCAAACCTCATGAGCACCGTAACTGTGTTACCATGAAGGAGGATGAAAAGGACTTAACTGACTCTGAGGAAGTACCAATGGAAGACGGTAGAGAGATAACTATAGCTTGTAGTAAGGAGAACAACTATGGTGGCAAGATTACCACATTTATGGAGAATGACTCTATTGAGATCCCAACCATTTTTCCCCCTAAGCTTCCTGACCTAGGTAGCTTTTCTATCCCATGCATTGTGGGAAAAGTGGCAATTAAGAGAGGTCTATGTGATTTAGGTGCAAGTGTCTGCATAATGCCCTGCTCTTTATTTCATAAGCTGTACCAAAGACCGTTACTGGCTGCCCCCTTTTCACTACAATTGGCTGATGGTTATGTGACATAACCCATAGGCAAGTTGAAAGATGTGCTTGTTAATATATGAGACATTTGGGTGATAGAAGACTTCATTGTAGTCGATATGCTTGAAACTGATGATGCCCAAATCATCCTAGGTAGGCCTATTTTTGCGATAGCTAGTTACTATACTGATAAGAGGGAGGGACTTATTTCTTTTGAGGTAGAGGGGAGATTTGCTATGTTTAGTCATAGGAAGGAGGATGCGGTTTCTCCTCATTCTTCTATATTAGATGCATTACTCCTTTCCCCTGAGTATGATATGGAGGATGTCTTGAATGATGAAGCTCCTCTTGATTTTGAATGGATTTCATATGAGGGCCCAGACCAAGGGTATGTTTAGATGAAGTTTTCTGCTCTTATGCCACCTAGCAAGCCCGAGGTTAAGGCCCCTACTTCTAGTGATTCTTCAATAAGTGAGTACTGCAGGTTTGCATAAGTTGTTCATTCTATGCCCCCTTTAGAAGGTTTCGATGCCGATTTTGATATAAGGGTTGAGCAAATTAGATGATAGCCCATCTGATGGGCCAAGAGAGCGATTTGTTTTGTATGCGGATGGTGTGTTATGGCACCAAGTTATGAAGACGAAGGACCTGTAGCCAGAATTGTTAAAATGGTACCTTCAACTGAAGAAGTTCAACTTTGTGGTTCGTAATAAAGCTGATCCGAACCAAGCCTAGAATAGGGGTCAAGCTCTTGACCTTAAAAGAGCGCTTCCTGGGAAACAATCCAAGATTTCTTTCTTTTTCCCTTTTTATAGTTTTGATTTTTGTTACTTATGTAGTTATATTTTCGAAAAGAAAAAAAAAGAACCAAAAAAAGAAGAAAGAAACAAAAACAGAAAAAAATATATGAATAAAATGTTGGCACAACGGTCAGGAAAACCAGAAATACGACCGTGGGGTGCCACTGCTGAAAAACCAGAAACAATGCATACCAGCAGACACCACGGACCGTCCGTGATGAACCCCATGGTCCATGGTGAACTGCTACAGGCCACAGTCTAGGTTTTTGATCGCGATTTTGTTTCCCTTTCCCCTCACTTCATCTTCTTTACTCTACTCTTTCTCTCTCTTCCTCCCTTTTCTCTCTCTAAAACCTCCATAACCAACACCTTCAATCTCCCTCAAATCTTCTCCACTTTTCTTCACTCTCATACCAAATTCCTTCCTTTTAATTAATCTATCCATTTCATCCACAAAATCTCATCTCTTTTATTCTTCTTCTTCAAAATTCATCTCACCCTCATCCATCCATCATATCCATCCTTTTCTTTCTAATTCTTCATATTTTTACTTATTTTCTTCAATTTTCTAGGTTTTAGTTCTTATTTTTGGTTTTTGTTTTGTTTTTTGTTAGGTTTTGTAGCCATGGCACCAACTAAAAGGCAAAGGAGCACCAACGAGGTTGGTTCATCAAGTGAAGCACCACCTCGACCTCAAAGGACATCCAGAACATCAACCAATGCTCGTGCTAGAGGTAACATTCTTCACCCTTTTGGTTTGACTTATCCCGATCATGTTGCTAGGTACAATTGTTTGAATGAACGTGTAGTAGTAACAACTAGATACTATGATGAGGATTTGTTCGCCCAATTGGGAATGTTGGATGATATTCATTGGTTGTTTGCAAGAGGTGGTATGAGTCACTTTTTAGAACTCAAAGAGCATACGTACCAGGACCTGACCGTAGAATTTTTAAGTACACTCCATGTTGAGGTCACTAGAGGGCCTTAATGTCAAGCTGGATATATATCGTTCTATTTACAAGGACAATTGTATGAACTAAACTTAGGTACTCTTAATAGTATTTTTGGATTTCCCCTAGCATGGACTTATTGCACTGCCAAGTACCCCGCGAATTCAACTCCAAACCATTTTGGGGTGAACTTTTGGGGAGTGTTAGGTACAGTACCTATTCATCGAAATGTACACATATTAGGAACCCCTGCGTTAGAGTAGCTTAGCATATCCTTTCTTGTTCTTTGTTTGCTCGGGACGATAGTATGAATGTCCCGAGACTTTCTGACTTGTATTTTCTGTCCTTTATGCTTGATGGTGTCCAACTTGACCTAGGTTCATTTTTAGCTAGGCAATTGCATAGTGCTGCTGTTAGCACTAAAGGTCGGATAGTCGTTGGTGGAATTGTAACTCCTATTGCTAGATTCTTCAGTGTTGAGCCCAATCCTGAGGATAAAGTTTCTGGGTCTGAGCGTCTTGATTAAGCTGCTTTTGAAATTATTAGTTTCTGTAAAGTTTAGGCTGGTTATTTGTGCTGGATTTACCCTGGGGATCAACTTTTGCTGCTTCCTAATGTCAATCGCACTAGTTGCTTCACCGAGAAAACCTTTACTAGGTACCTGGTGATGATGGGCTTGTTCGACCTGTACCCACCAACCCGCCCCTCACACTAGTCAAGCAGGACCTAGTTCCTCCTCTCAACCACCCCCACCTAATTGTTCTAATATCTAAGACACCCTTAGGTCCATTCAAGAGGAGCAAGTTTCCCTCCGAGAGTTTGTTGCTTCAGAGAGTGCCGCTCTTCGGGACTTTATCCAAGAGCGCCACGATGAGCATCGTGGGTTGCTTGCATCCCATACCCAATATTTCCGAGACTATAGCGCATGTCTAGAGACCTGACGAGATTGGCATATCTCCTATGGACAACCGCCCCATCCTCTTCCACCTCCTCCTCTTTGATTTTGATTTCTGCTACTCTGCTTCCCTTTTTATTATGATGTGCCCACATTGAGGGTAATGTATGATTCAAGCATGGGGGAGTTAGTTATTATATTTGCCATTTGATGCCTATTTTTGTTTGGTGTGTTTGGTTTTGCTTTGTATATATTTGTAGTTGTGGTTTTTGTTTTGGTTTTGTTTTAGTAGTGCATTTAGTTTTCTTCTAGGTTGCATTTTAGTTTCTTTCTTTTGTTAGTTTCTTTTGCATTTTGGTTTGCATTGTTTGTAGGAGCATGCAAAAAAAAACACAGGAAAAAAAAGAAAAAAGGAAAAAAACGTAAAAGAAATGAAAAATCCTCTTATGATGATCTCATTAGATTTGGTAGCTTTCTTTGGTTTAGTTTGATCCTTTGATCCGCCCGAATTGTGCATTAAAGTTTTACGAATGAATTTTCGAACTATGCTCCATGTTTTGACCTCATGATGGATGCGAATTGATTTTCCCCTTGATTCTTTACATGGAATTGTGGCATGCATGTGCTAGTGAGCTAGCTTTGTCTTTGGTAGATATCCTGTGAGACTTTGAGCCTTTAGCGGCCGTTTATCATTATTAGTCTCATATTTTCTTTCATATGTGACTGTTCCTTGACGTCATTTGTCTAGAACTTACTTTGATTCTCATTCAAGATCACATTTCGTATATGCATTTAGGCAATATGATTGAGACATTTTTCTTTCTTTCATTTGTTTAAACCCACAGCCAAATAGCCACCCTTGTTGTGTATTGTATCCCTTGTTAGCCCCTTTAAGCCTATAACCATTTTTCTTGAGTTGAACCTCCTATTTTTAGCCCATGGCAAAATACTTGTCTTATCCTGAAGTCAAGGCTAAAGGAGCGTTACATTATTTTGCATCAATTTTGATAGGGCGTTAGCAAGGTGGATTGTTATTCTCTTTAGTGAAGTTTGGCTGTTTGGTGAAGGGATGTAAACATTTGATAAATCCCTTGTTTTATTGTGTAAAATTTAGAGAAGAGTTTGATTTTAAAGTTCGTTATGACATTCCCTTGGCTATTCCTTTTTGAAAAAAAAAAAGAATAAGAAACAAAAAAAGAAGAAGTGAAAAAAAAAAGAAAAAAAAATTCAAAGAAAGTGATTAGCCTTGGTGGGAATGAAAGATATTGGTGATTTTCGACTCTTTCTCTTTTCATTTTTGGATTTATTTTGATATGGTTCGAGAAGGATGTAGTATGATGCATTGGAATTGTTTAAGCTCTTAGTCTTTGGCTTTTAGCTCCTCATTTCCAAAAACATTTGTTCCGCTCTTACCTTTACCCTAAGGCCCGTCACATCCATACTAAACTTCTCATGATTGTTTAGTGTATTCGCATTTTAGTGGTAGCGAATTTGAGAATCTTGTCAAGCCTATGGTAGATTTGTGTCCAAGGAATGAGAATTGAGAGAACCTTCATATATGCATTGTCAAACACATGAGTGCTCAATGCCGCATAACTATAGTGAGGTTCTACCGGTCTTGCTAGTCTTTCTTGTTTCATATGCTAGAATAATTGCATTTGACAATTTGGGGAAGATTGGTTACCGTTTTGCATTGTGGTCTATAAAAGGTTTTTGAAATCTCATTCTCTATTCTGTTTCTTAATGATATCTTTGCATCTTTTTGGGCTACCTTTGGATCATCTTTGCCATTTGAATATTACCTATGCCTATCCTGAGGAGGTTGTGTATAACTGTTTAGTTTGTGCATTGCTTGAGGACAAGCAAGAGTTTAAGCATGGGAGAGTTTGATAAGTGCTTAATATGTACATCTCTTTAGGCTATTTTGCCTCGTTTTTAGGAGAATTCTGCGCTTAATGATGTTGTTTACTCTCATATTCTCAATTTATGCTTGGGTGTAGTTGTTTTATGTGTTTTGCAGGATTTTTAACCTTTTCGCCCAACATTTTCCCTTCAATAGCTATATTTTGACATCCCCTATGGTCATCCATGAGCTGCTACGACTTTAACGCAAAGAAAAAGTAAGAAATCAGTTCCAACGCAAACCACGGTACGATCGTGGTGGATGCCATGGATTGTGGTAGGCCCGTAACTGCTGCCTCTTCGTTTTCCCTCAGCTGTGTGCCTGAGATTAACTGAAATTTTCTATAAATAGCAGCGTTCAGCAACGAGGAGGAGGAATCCATAGCTAGCAAAGCAAGTAGAATTAGCCTAGTAAAGATTAGTTTAGTTTATTTTCTCTCAAACTTTGTTTCTTAGTTTTATTTTTGCTGTTGTGTGAGTTTTGAGTGTGAGAGTTCTGATCCTGAGGTGGTTCTGAAGCCCTTGGTGAAGGCTATCTCAGTCAAGCGCCTTCCGCTCATATTTCGTCGATTTTTGCTTAAATTGTTTATCTTTTATCATATCTGAGTAGTTTTCTTAGTCTACGAATTTAGTAGTTTTTTAGAAGTGTATTGGATCATGCATTAGTTTATTCAGTTGTGCTTATTTTCAAGATTGGTTTGGTTTCGTTCTATAAAGTGTTTGACCTATTGTGAATTGATTTTTGGCCAACATTTACTTGTATGCTTGAAACAATCGAGTGAACCTTCGAAAGACGACATTTGGTTGTTGGACTACTCAAATAAACTTAGCATAACTTTGTATCGAAAGAGTGATTTATGTGTTAGAGGGCTAGTAAGTAATTGAAGACTTTGAACTTGAATTAAGTCAAATTAGTTTGAAAGAATGACGCTTGCTTAGTTTAGGAAAACTTGATTAATTTAAAAAGAATAGAACATTTTCTAGAAAAGATTACAATTCCTCGGAATAAACACATCAGAGGGTAGCACATGTTTATTAATTTGGATCCAACTTTCTTCAATAGATGCAAAAATTCGAAAATGTTTCTCTTATTAATTTACACAAGTTCATTTGCAATAGTTAATCGAAACCACTTGAAATAGAGTTTTGCTTAACATATTCTGACAGGACTAGGCTCGATAGATTACTTTAGTCCCTGAGGAACGATGTCCTTTATCTATACCAAAAC
>JACYFF010031957.1:45403312-45416612 GCA_017589665.1 Selenicereus undatus
TCTAAATATATCAAAACAAACGAATATTCATAAGTAAAATTAATAAATTCACTTCAAGTAATGATAGTATAATTTGGCGGCATATAAGACAAATTCATCAAAAAACATGACATATTCAACAATGTCCATATTAGCAGGAAAAACAATACTTGTCCATTAACATATAAGATAGATTCATGAATTAAAGAGTATATTAATCTATATAATCATATTCATAAAACAAAATGTCCTACTTTCCAATACTGCAATAGTTAGTGCAAACTCATTAGGAAAAAAAAAACATGTATTCATCATAGTAGATGACATAATAAAAAAAAATTGACATATTCTTCAATGGATCGAGATTTGAGTATATGTAAAATATTTACCAGAATGCTTTTCACATATTTACAATTTTCTTTTTCCAACATCTAACAACATCAATATATGGTGTTGAACATGAAAAAATCATATAATGAATTTCTATGTTAAAGGTAATTATCTTATTATCAAACACCAAAAACAACAGAAGGGCAAGAAAATATGATGAATATCAAAATAAGCTAATGAATATTGCTTCTACAAACCAAAAGTACCAACATTAGAGCCCATTTAACAAGATAGAGCCAATGAATTGCCACTTTTTCATAAATTTTTTCATCATAGCAGTTGTTCAAAAAAAAAAAAGAAATAATCAATGATTTTTTTATTTTTTTTTTGTTTAACCAAAGGTATCCACCTTCGCTGATCGCAGTAACTAATCCCCCCGGCCCGCGAGCTCCAGTTAAGGGTAAAGGGTTGGCCAAGAATTGCTCTCCATTCCCAAAGGCCAAGGATCGAACCCCTGACCAACTGGTTAAGGGACAAGTGAGCTACCACTATGCCACAACCCCTTGGTTATTAATGAATATTTATATACACTGATGAATCTTTGATTTAGGAGCAATAACCAGTTATGAATCCAAATTGCAAACACATTATATGAAAGCTAAGGCGATGATAACACAAAGCAAGGTAAAGAGTGTGTGTGCCATATCAAAATTTAACTGAGCATGTATATTAAAATTGGATGAATAATAATGTATATGAACTTGTTAGCTTAAAGTGAATTTTTTCAAGAGTTTTGATTAGATGGATAGCAAAGAAGATAAGAAAAGCAATGATGAATTTTTACACTATAATATACTAAAATGACAAAAACGCTAACTTAAGCACCGCAATCGTTCAAATATTAAAAAAACAAGAATATACTTGATTTTTTTCCCTTACACATGCGAAAGGTTTGAAGCCTCAACAATTTCCATAGAGTACTTAAAACTCAAAACTCACCAATAAATGTGTAGAACTCTAGGAAAACAAATTTGCATGAAAAATCAATGAAAAAAAATGAAAACTTAGCATATAGACAAAAAAAAAAAGAGTCATCACTAAATGTAGATCTTACTTTTTTTAAAATGTGAATTTCATAATAAACCTGAAACTAAATCCTAGATCTTACTCTACAATAAAAGACAATGAATGCATGTTGATTGGAGGAAGTAAGTTTGACAATTATTCAAAAATTACAATAAATTTGTCAAAGCATGAAGATGGGAGGGGCACGAATACCATACAGGATCACGTAACTCTAGCAAGAGAAAGGCCCTTCTAGAGAGAAATGCTCTCTACTGCAACCCTAAATGAAACCCCTTGATTTCTTCCTTGCTCCTTACGGTGCAACCCCTCTGCCCTTACCCATATCACCTCTCAGATCTACTATTAACTCCCTCCAATTGCAGGATCAATTTCTTCCAAGATCCACCCAGATCATCCGTCATGATGAGTTCACCTCTTTCTTGTGTGTTTCCGGTTTGCTGGCAAGGGCTTCTGGCTCTGGCCTGTCGCAGGGGACGTGCAGAGGTGTTAGGTGGGGTTGCTGTGCAAGGAAACCCCTTCCTCTCTCTCCATCACAGATTCACAGTGTATCCGCCTTCCAATCCCTCCAACTCTTCATCGCTAGACCTAGAGGGTCTCATGTACCTATTATCAGTAGAAGAGACAGTTATCTGGCTTCCCCGTTCTGTTCGTACAGTCTAGGTGCACAGAAATTGTGCGATCTCGGACCCTCCCCTTGCCAATACTTTGCCTTGACTGTTCCGTTGATTACACTTGGTGTTCGTCAGCATGGTAAGGTGTTGTCTGCCATCTTACCAGCGTATGGCGTCTTCAGTTGGGCACATGGCAAGCATGTTACCAAATCAGGTTTTGCTGTTTTTTGTTTTCGGTGGGTCAATTTTTTGGAATTTCACAGTGTTGTGAATAGTTGTTGTTATGTCAGAGTTATGGCCATCATGATTTTTTATGCTTAAATCTTTCATTGATTTCCTACTGGTTGCGTGTCTTGGTGTGGAATGTTGCTGCTGGTGGGTCAATGTTGTTAGAACCATCCTTTGGGATGTTGGGTGTTGCAGCTTGATGTCTATTTATACCGCTCGATCTGAGAACTCCCATTTACCTCACCTGCTTAGCATTTTGGTAGTTTTTACCTTGCTTAATATGCATATGTCTTATACTTCAGATACCGAGTCCCTCTCCCCTATTAGTTCAGAAAATGGTGATAATGATCAAAGCAACCAAGATACCACTCCTGGTGGTACAGCCAAATCAACCTTTGCACATTCTCTGGGTAAGGGTGGAAGTGACCATACATGCAATTCGTCTGCGAAGGGTCAGCCCTCGTATGCTGAGGCGACGAAATTCGGTCTGGGATGTTCTACTCATACTTCACATTCCTGCCCTCAAGAGAGAATTGATCCTCCATTGCCGTCATCTGCCCCTCTCCCAGCTCATGTGATAGGTAATACTAGTTCCTCTGAGCCTAGTGCTGATGACCCTCTCGTCCTTGGTCACCCTCCTTCACCTCCTCGTGAACATATGGACGAACTTACTGCTCTGTGTCTGTTGAGGAGAGTTTGTTCCTTTGCTTGCTATCATCAATAAGACAAGAAATGACTGGAAATTCATTCGAGGTCATGTTAGCTACATTGACTTGGGTAACAACTGGATTTCTATTAAATTTACTAATGTAGAGGATAAAGAGATGGTTTGGAAGGAGAGGCTGTGGCATGTCAATGGGCTGAATTTTATGCTTTCCACTTGGTTGCCATTTTTCGACCCCTACTCCACTTGTACTGACAGGGTCGACCAGTGGATCAGAGCCCCTAGGCTCCCTTGGGAATTCTGGGACCATGACACATTGATGAGCCTTCTGAAACCTGTTGGGAAGGTTATTAAAGTTGACCAGACAACTCTCTTACGCCTTAAAGGTAAGTTTGCCCGTGTGTGTGTGAACATTGATGTGACAGAACCACTCCCAGGGTCTCTGTTTATCTTTTTTAAAGGCAATTCTATGAAGTTCCTCCTCATCTATGAGGGCTTGCATGAGGTGTGTGCTCTGTGTGGATCTGAGTCCCATCATATCGAAGTTTGTCCTGACCTTTCCTTACAAACTAAAGAGGAGATAGCAGTGGAAAAGTTTGGAAAAGCTAGTGGTTTGTCTTCTGGCAAGGTGAACCATCCTTCTTCTTCTTCTAATGAGCCTGTTACTACGACTGACAATTGGATCCGTGTTTCTCCGAAAAAATGACTTAAAGCCATGAAGTCTGCAGGTGTTGGTAATCCTTCTCTGCTTAAGCCAACCTCTCAACCTAAAGTTACCATTATTGACCCTGTCATGAGTCCTAAGAGGTTTGGTTCACCACCTTTACCTCATAATCTTGTCAATCTTGAAGAAGGTGACCCCTCCCCTCACATGTCTCTGATTACTCATACTGCTAGTATCCTTCTGGGTCAGCCTGCCCAAGGCCAGAATCTAGAAGGCCCAGTGAATAAGGACCCTTTGAATGCTATGGAAGAAGATTTGCTTGAGCCGGCATTTAACGATCTTTGTAGGAACTCTAAGGAGAACTATGGTGCTGAGGAGGACATGGCTGACTCCTTTCTTAATTTGGATCCTATTCAGGATCTGGAATTGTCTACTGAGTCTGCTAGGCACCGCAAGGTGGAAGAGGGTGATGAAGGCCTCTCGCGGGCTGTCAACTAGTTAATTTTCTGTCTTTATGATCTAGTGTTTAGGGGGTGCTTCCTTAGGTTGGAATAAGTCGTTAGAGTTGTTTTTGCCTCAATCTCATCAACTGAATGCTTTGTATTATATTTCTTTTGGTCACTCTAGACATGTATCCCCCTGCTTCCTTTTGTAGCACTTGGTGTGTAGATGGGCAATGATGGTTACCGATGGGGTATATTTGTGTAATATATTTCCCTTTATCTTTGCAGTTACTGCCTGGGATCTCCCTTCTTGGTTTTGCTTTCATTGCCACCCCTGTTTTTTGCTTTATCTAGTATTTGGCATGGACGTAAGGGCTGGAGGCATGTTAGCAATGATTCAGATTTTAGGGTTAAGGAGCTGTGGCTTGCTTGGGAAAGATTTCATGGCAGGTTTGTTTGGAACACTTGCCGTTTTCTTGTTCTGGGTCAGCCACCCCTGCGCTCTTTTTCCAAGGTCCATGATGTTAAGATTAATGACTTGGATAGTCATGATTCTGAGACCTTTTGGTCCCCTCCTGGACTTATAATTGTTGGTGCCCTGCATCCTATTGACTCATCGTCTTGCTTATGTTGTGCTATTTTCTGTATAGATAATTCATGGTTACTTGTTGGTTTGTACTCTTCCTCTTGCTGCCTGGTTTCGTCTATTATAGACAGGTTTCTACTGTCTCACTTGGACTTCTGGAGGCTGGACACACATGCATATGGGCATTGGGGCATGAAGCAGCTATCACTAAAGAAGATGACTCGTCTCCAAGCTTTGTCGGCTGGTCCATGGATCTACATAGGGCTTCTATTTGGCCCAAGCTCTCAGATAGACATTGCAAGTGAAATGAAGATTCTATCTGTCATTTCCAAGGCATTTTTACAGAATGTCGGGTCATCGCCTGCCCTGTTATATGGAATTTTAACTATCTTACAGCACATTTTATGTTATTATAAGGACATTGTGACAGGGTTTACTCATGTGTGGCCATTGCTTCGATGTTGGCTTATGTTTGTTCCATTTTTCTTTTTGGCTTTTGCAGTTGCACTATGTATGCTTTACTCAGTGGTGTTAATTCTTTGTGGGATCATTCAGTTCCCGTCATATGTATTGGAATGGTTTTTGTCCTACCTCTGTTACCCCCCCCCTTTCTCCCACAATAGCATGTCCCGCTGGAGTTTTATTTTAATTGGATACTGGTTGTAGCTATGTTGGTTCAGGTTTCATATAGGCCCCATGTGTATGCCTTGGCCACATGTGCTCTTCTTGGAGACTGCCATGCCTTGCCTTCTCAGTGGTTGATTACTCCTTTTCAACCCATGTTGTCTCCCAAAGGTGGTGACAGCATTCCCAGTATCTTCCCTTCACGACATTTGGTTGGGTTATTCTTGGTAATATACTTGGTCCAAGTGAAGAAAGGTGTGCTGATTTTACCGCATTATGATAATTGTTAGTTGCAACGTTCAAGGTGCAAAAAAACCCCAAGTCCTTGAGGAGATTAAAATCCTTAAACGAACCTTCCAACCGGACATCCTTTTCTTATTAGAAATTATGACGAATGATAATAATACCCGTTTTATTATCCAAAACATGGGTTTTGATCATTTTGATTTTTGTCTCGCTATTTAACCATTCAGGAGGAATCTGGGTGCTTTGGAATAATAATAAGTGTCATAACTCCGTACTTGCAAAAGATAGTCGTGCCATTCACATGCTTATACACGATACTGGGAACGCTAAAAATATTATAGTATCAGGAGTTTACGGACCTGCTCAGGCACGCGATAAAGATGCCTTTTGGAGTCATCTTGTTCGGATGAATGGTGTTATAGACCTACCTTGGCTCTTAGTAGGGGATTTCAATGAACTATAATCACTAACGGATAAACACATTGGTACGTTGCCATCCGTACATCGAACAGAACACCTCAACTCCTTTCTGTCTGCGATTACAGCAGAATCCGTTCTTGCCAAAGGCAAGAACTTCACCTGGAAAAAACGGATCAATGGAACTTGGATATTTGAAAAATTAGATAAAGGTATTGCACGAGATGATTGTGTGAATTTATATCCAAATATTTTTACGACACACGGTGCATTCACCTTTTCGGATCATTGTCCTATCATTGTTAGCACGGACGTGGATGTTCGTCACCATCCCTCTTGTCCTTTTCGATTCCAATTTTTTTGGACGAAGTATCACGAAGTTGACAATATCATCCATAAGAATTGGAGTACCGCAGTCAAAGGCACTAAAATGTTTAAGTTTAGCCACAAGTTAAAAGCTATTAAAAATAGCATTAAGCCCTGGGCCAAATCAACCTTTGGTAATTTCCAGGATAAAGTCATGATTAACTAGGATAAAAATTAATTATGTGGAAGAAAAGTTGTTAGAAAATTCGATGAATATACGACTGAATGATTGGTTACTTTGATTGATTAAACAGCGAGAAAAGTTATTATTGTTTAACTAAAAATATTGGAGGAGGTTGGCAAGGAAGGAATGGCTAATCAAGGGGGATAGAAACTCGAGTTTTTTTCAAAAGATGGCCAACAACCGTAGGAAAAAACAGGAAATCTAAAGATGATGCGGGTGTCTGGATTGATGATCCTCAAGGGATTCGCCAAAAGTTTATTACTGATTATACAGAGCGATTCAGAACTACCTTCAGGACTCCCAGAACACTCCCTACATTGGGGATCCCAGCCATGATTACGCATCAGGACAATGAGAGACTCACTCGGTTACCATCTGTGGAGGAAATTAAACAGGCTGTATTTGATATTAACCCCAATAAGACACCAGGGTCGGATGGCTTCACTGCAGGTTTTTTTCCAACCATACTGGGACCTTGTTGGCGGTGAACTTATTGATGGTATCACAGATTTCTTTCGGAATGCGAAATTACTTAAAGAACTTAATCATACGTTCATCACACTTATTCCTAAGATAGCGCATCCTCAAACGACATCGCATTTTAGACCAATTATTTTATGGTCAACAGTTTACAAAGTCATTTCAAAAATTATGGTAGCAAGGTTACGACCACTGTTGGATAAACTAATTTCTTCGTTCCAAAGTGCCTTCATCCTTGGACGCTCAATTCATGACAATATTTTCATCACTCATGAGATCATGCACAAGTTCAAATTGGCAAGAGGAAAAACGGCTTGGGCTGCTATTAAACCGGACATAGAAAAGGCATATGATAAGATTGAATTGGATTTCCTATTTGCAGTCCTCACACAAATGGGATTCCATCCTAAATGGATAGGTTGGATCAAAGAATGTGTAACAACAGTCTCGTATTCTATGCTCATTAATAATTCTTCTGTGGGTTTTTTCAAACTGTCAAGGGGAATCAGGCAAGGCGACCCGCTTTCCCCTTACCTTTTTGTCTTATGTATAAATGTCATTGTGTATGCACTTTGTGGTTTAGCCAATAATTCAAATTCTGGTGTTGGGGTCCGGCTGGCCTCAGGAGCTTCTACCATCCCTAGTCTATTTTTTGCTGACGACAGCCTTTTATTTTGTAAAACTAATTTAGCATCGTGTACAAAGCTAAAAAGGAGCATAGATGAGTTCTGTCATTTATCTGGGCAAATTATTAACTTTTAGAAATCGACAATTGTTCTCTCCAAGAATGCAACCAATGCTCAAAAACGAACTGTAGCAGTTGTATTCAGCATCCCACACAGGGAGTCATTGGGTAAATATTTAGGTTGCCCCGTCTTCCAAGGAAAATCGAAACCATCCATATTTGCAGATATTCTAAGCAAGGCAACAGTAAGAGTGGAAGCTTGGAAAACAAATAGTGTGTCTAAGGCAGGTCGAGCGGTTCTCATCCAATCTAATCTGGAATCTCTACCTACCCATACAATACAATGTTTTGAATTACCCAAAAAAGACTACATCACAATTAGATAGAGTTAACAAACGAATTTTTTGGAAAAAACCTGGGCATGAGCAAGGACTGCCTATGGTTGCCTGGGACAAAGTATGCCAATCTAAAAGCCTTGGAGGATTAGGATTAAGGAAAATGAAAGCGGTCAACTTGGCTTTCCAAACCAAATTAGCTTGGAAATTTCTGTGGGGGACCGGGGGTTTATGGACCCCAATCATGAAACAGAAGTACCTTAGATCGCAAGGCCTATTAGAGGGTAAGATTCAGAGCTCGCATTCTCCCGTCTAGAAAAGTGTATTGAAAAGCAGAGATTTACTTCGGAAAGGCATCAGATGGAATGTGGGCAAAAGGGATCACATTATGTTCTGCTGGGATAATTGGTGCGATAGCATCAACCTTGTGGAGCTAACGGGTCTCGACACTTCTCACATACCGAATCCTGAGCTAAGAGTATGTGATATCATTACTGAGGATATCTGCTGGGACCTAAATAAGATTCGCTCTCTGATTAAACAAGAGGATATTATTAAAAAAAATAACTGGAATTCCATTGCCTATAACGGAGGCAGAAGATTCATTCTGTTGGGGACTGACGGGCTCTGGCCAATTTAGCACAAAGACAGCAAGTTGGTTAGCTCATAAGAATTTTGACCTTACTACTCCAAAGCGGAGGTTTAGATGGATCTGGACATTGGATACAATGCCCAAGATTAAAAAAATTTTTATGGAAGACTTTACTTAATGCCTTGCTTGTACGTGGGGTTCTCCTCAGAAAGCGAATGGCAATTGATCCTTCCTGTCCACTCTGTGGAGAGGACATTGAAACTGTTGACCATATCTTCTGCCGCTGTGTCTTTACAACAAGGATCTGGAGCCTAGTAGGTCATCACTGTTGGTTGTCAGACCAGCACAATCAACAAGGACATATATGCTTTTCACAACTAATTAATCATTATCGTCTGTACCCGAATCCAAAAGTTATGCAGAAAGTTGCATTTCTTTTATGGGGCATCTGGAAGGGAAGAAATGAATTGGTTTTAGCAATAAACAATTCAATGGCACAAGACTCCTTATTTCGATTAAGAAAGCATTTGCTGAATGGGAAATCCGAACTTGCATGTCGGAGAGTCCTTCGTTCAGGGGGGCAATTTCTCCACGGTCCAACTCAAATTTTCTTGTGAAGTGGAACTCCCCACCCCTCGGGGATTCGTCAAACTCAATTTTGATGGGTCCTGCTCCCACAACTCTTCGGCGGGAGGGTTCATCATCCGTGATTGAGCGGGTAGGTTACTCAAGGCAGGAGCAGCTCCCTACGGTGATACCTCTATCTTGGTTGCTAAAGCTCGTGCCCTACGGGATGGGCTAATAGAGGTGGTCAAATACGGAATTCAGTATCTGGAGATCGAAGGTGACAATACTATGGTAATACAAGCAATCAAAGGGTCCACTCACACGCCGTGGAAAATCAGTCTCATTGTCAATGACATACTACACTTTATGAACCAGTTAACTCATGTTTCTATATCTCATATCTACCGGGAAGCTAACTTGGCAGCAGATTGGATGGCAAAACTGGGGCACGACTTGCCTTCTGCCAATACATGGGAATCTCCGCCTTCTACTGAGCTTAGAGAGATCTTGGGTGATGACTTGATGGAACGTGCTCTTGTGAGAAGAGGCGTCTAATCTTCACTTTATCCTCCTATCTTTGTGGGAAAAAAAATGAAGATGGGAGGGACTTTTTCAACAAGTTAGCGAATATGCACGGTTATAGGTGTCGTGATGTTAGAATGCAATCAAATTAGGTGGATTTATTCCCAAATTGAAGGTATGTAATGGACTTAAGGATTGAAATACGAATTGAACAAGAATTATGTAAAGAGAGAGATGGTAGAGAAAGAAAGTGAGAAGATCGTGAAAAAGTGGAAATGAGCAAAAAAAAAGGATTATTGTTTGAAAATATTAGTGATGACTGATTATGGATGATGTCAGACTCAGTTTTCTTTTTTCTTTTAATAATAAATGTGGGGTCTCTTGTTATTACTCCCTGTACTCAGATATAACAATTTAACGAGTGTTGGATCATAATGATGCAAAATAAAGTAGCAACAAAGACTTTTCCAAACAGAAACAGAAAATGAAGGGCACATAATATAAAACAAATTCTCTTCTCCAATTGTCATATGCCACTCTCATATAATTTTTTTTTATTTTTTTTTTTGCATTCTTATTATTAGAAAAGTCTTGAAATATCATTTTTATTTCTTTTTGACACCTCCTACATTATTATTTTTGCCTTTCCAATTAAAAAAAAAGAAATAATATATGATAAAAGATTCCAATTTTTAATATTATGAAAAATGTGGTAATGACTGATTAACAAAAGGTAGCAACAAAGATCTAATAAAGATTCTTATCTGTAAAGTTATGTACACCCCTAATTTCAAGTCTCATGAAAAAAATTTTAAAAAATAATTATCACTTGAGCGAAAAATTTTAAAAAATAATTATCACTTGAACCAATTACATATAAAAAGTGTAACACTATATCCTGGTTTATATATGTTCTATCAAAGATTAATATATTCATGATGATGGGAATTATCAATTTTCTCAAATTATGAACAAAACACTCTTAAGTTAAAGTGAAATATCTAGATACATACTCATGCATCATATGGATTTTTAATGCTAGTTTCAAATTAAATAAAAACACGAAATCTGCAACATCTATAATTGACAACTTAATCTATGTTCATCTGCCTATAAGTTGATAAATGCGTTCATATGGTGATATTGTATCGTAGTAGCATTGGCAACTTCACTGCTTGAAAGACCAATACACACGTATAAAATTGTTAGCCTATTTACTGCAAATTGATAAAAAAAAATATAATAGTATCTGCAATGCAAGGCTCGTGAGTCAAAAATTTGGCTCACAGTCCAAAAAATACTATGCATTAGTGATTCGCTTCGCTCGCCCCACGGTTCAGCTCACGGCCGTGATCCTCCCCTCACACATTTTCTCTTTTTCTTTTTTTGCCAACTAAGCTCTTAAAAGTCTAAAACTCAATAATATGTTAGTGGTGGGATCCATAAAATATTATTTTAGTTGGTGATCCAAGTTGGTGATCCATAGGATGTAAAGAAGAGAGAAAAAGTTGGCTTGTGAGATGATGTGGAAGGTGTGTGCCCCCACTTGTGATCCAAAATTATGGATCACCATTGCATATGCTCTAAGCTCTTCATGGTTATAGATCATTTTTCAAATAGTAAGAACCTATGTAGGGCCAGTTCTTTTCATTGCGGAATATGGGTTGGGAAATGGATAAAATTGGTTGAGATTGGTATAAGTGGGTATTTCTTTGTTGAAATGGGTTGAAGTTGATTGAAGTAAATTAAATTTTTTATATGATGGGTAGAAGTTGATTAAAATAGTAAGAAGTTGTTGAAGTTGGCTGAAGTGGGTTCAAGTTAATTGAAATTGGTTGAAGTTGATTAAAGTGGGTATTTTTTTTATTAAAGTTGGTAAAGTGGATTAAAGTTTACCAATGAGAAGAACATGGTCGTACTCACTCAAAAACTAAGCTCATGGTTCTTTACTAGATAAAAGTTGCCATGCAAGAAAGAGACCGGTGGATCAAAAAGGAAAATCTTCCTATGTAATCTAGTGCAATTTTAGATATTTGGGTTGCAATGACAACAACTCCTAGTGTGGGTCTCACTTTCGATGATCTAGGGAGATCCAGTGGCCTTTCCCCTGCAAGTATTAGTGTTATAGATCAATTCCAACAGACTCACAAAAATTTTCAAAATTCATTTTGTTAGGATGAAATATTTACAAAACTTTTGATTGTAGAAGTTATAAAAATGAGATAACAAATCGGATTAGGTATTAAACAAATATGTAATCAGTATGAAACTAGGTGTGAGGAAATAATAAGGATCACCTAAAAAGGACCACCTTTATATTTAGAGGTGTACAAGGCAACAACATCACCAACTACAACCGCTAAGCGACTAAAATACGAAGTGTAAATAACTAACTACTTAAAATCTGCGACTTTAATTCTAGGCGTCCAAAAACTCCTATTATGAGCCATGTCCTCTGTTAGTCTCAAATATCTCATATCTTGCCTAATCACCTCATACCAGTTCTTCTTTGGTCTTCCTCTACCCCTCTTACATTCCGGGAGGTCAATCATCTCGTATCTTCACACAGGAGCATTTATATCTCGTCTCTTGATATGATCAAACCATCTGAGTCTTACTTCGCCCATCTTATCATCGATAGGTGCTAGCCCAACTGTGTCTCTAATAACTTCATTTTTAATCCTATCCAATCCTGTGTGATTACATATCCGCCTAATCATTCTCATATTTGCAATCTTCAATCTTTGAAACTGGGACTGCTTTAATGGCCAACATTATGAGTCATATAGCAATGCCGGTACAACCACCATTTGGTGTACTTTTACCTTTAGCGTTAATGGAATCCTCTTATCACATAACACTCCAAATGCACGTATCAGCTTTTTCCATCTCAGCTTTATACGATTGCTAATGTCATTGTCGATCTCCCCATTACCTTGTATTATAGAACCCAAGTACTTAAACTTGGTAACTATTGGTATTCTTGTATCTCTGATGGAGATTTCCTCTACTGTCACGTCTTTCCTTTCACTGAACTTACATTCCAAATACTTAGTCTTTAACCTGCTCACTCTAAAACCATTAGACTCCAAAGTATCTCTCCAGTTATCTAACTAACTTATTGTTAACTCTGTTTTTAGTTTCATGAATTTGTATAATACGTCAACAAATAACATATACCATGTTACCTTATCTTCAATGCATTTTGTGAGCTCATCCAAAAAAATTGTAAAAAGAAAGGGACTTAAATCCGATCCTTGATGCAACCCTTTATCGATACAAAAGTACTCCATATCCCCTCCTAGTTCCATACCCCTATCTTAGTTTTCTCGTGCATATTTTTATTAACCTATGAATACTCAATTGCAACGTCTTTATTCTCTAAGCAACTCCGAAGCACATCTCTAGGTACCTTATCGTAAGCCTTCTCAAGATCAATGAACACTATGTGCAATCCTTTTTCCAATCCTTGTTGTTCAGTCAAAAATCATGCATTATTTTTATAATTATTTCGAGTATATTATATATATTATTTCGTTTAATTTGTTTTGTTTTATATATTTTTCAGGGTTAGTATCAATTTAATAAAGAGGAGAAGAGAGGATGTAGAAGCTTGGGCTTTACACACTTGGCTACAAGATGGTCCAAAAATAATAATTATGAAAATTATTATTTTCATAATTATTATATT
>JACYFF010031957.1:45438712-45449122 GCA_017589665.1 Selenicereus undatus
ATGTATTTTTTTTCCTGAGGGGTGCTTAGCTCAAATGCATGGATATTAGATACTGTTCTGAGTTCTAAGTTCTCTATGTTAGCATTGCATGTTGTCACTGTCCTTTTGCCTACCCTGTTGGGTTGGGTCACTTGGGTGAGATGCAATACTGGTATTGTATGTGGTACAGAGTGGTATGCAATGTAATAGTACTGCATATTTGCATTGTGTTGGCAGACACAACCTCCTTTTCTTCTATTATTTTTTGGGTTGGCTATTCAAATTTGATGTTGAGTAAAATTAGTGCCCACAATAGATCGTAAAAAGTACAATTGCTGTTCACAATAATGCTATATATATTTAGAGGTGATTCAACTGGTAGAGGTCATTGAGCTGGTAGGGGTGCTGTCCTAGTTTGGTGTCAAATTGAAACTAAAATGGATTTATTTTGATTATAGGATTTTCATTGAGGATATTATATGAATTTTCATTAATGGTTTTCCCCTCTCCCCAAAAATAAAAAAATGCATCACATTGATATCAATTATGTGGGAATTATGTTTTCTTGTTCCTCTCTTCTTTTCAATTTTTTTCCCCAAAAAGAATTGATAAAATTTGTTTATGTATAGCAACTCGATGTTAGGTCGTTATCTATTGTTTCTGCTTATCTTATGAGGTTCTAATACAAGTTAATGGATCCTCTTGCTGCCCCCTCTCCCCCCTTCTCCTCCTTCCAATCTTAGGTTGTTGGAATTCATCAATTAAGGGTGCAATACTGCCACAAGATCGTCACATCATCTACCAATGTCATTGCTCCAGAGGTGAAGAACATGGTAGTTGCCTATGAAACTACAAAGCTCAAAAGTTCAAGGAAGTAGTGGTAAGTTTTAGGATACTGCTGCTTATGTTTGGCTATTCAGTTTGAAAACTAATGGATATATGCCATGAATGTAGTAGCTTAATGAATTCTACCTATATGAGGAATCCATCAATATATTTTATTGCCTTGCTAAACTAGAAGACAATCCAGAAGGACTTTATGGTAAACTTGCTGTGCCTATTCCTTGGTGTGATGTAACATGACAATGCCTTAATCATTGGAAGAATACTGTAGCGAAATTACTGCTTTTTTTTTAATTGTTTATCATTATTTCTTTGTTGTTTGCTGACTAGACATTAGTCTAAACCACATGATCATCTGTTAGTACAGGGTAATCTATCTAGCTTAACACAGCGTTTTCATTTGTAATGATCTGATCCAGTCTAACCTGTTAGACAAAGGAGTCTTAACCTTTTACGAACCATGCCTCAATTGGTCTGATCTGATCCGACCTAATTGTGCTAAGGATGATCAACATTATCATACCCAGAATAAAGAGAATGAAAGGATTCAGATACATTTGTTCAAGCCTAAGGATTAAGCAACTTCTTCACAATGTCATCTTTTAGATAATGCACTCTGCATCTTATTGGGAATTTGGGATTAATGATGCAGTTGAATTTGACAATATTAGGTGAAGGGTTAGAGTCCCAGCCATGCTATTTTCAGAACTCTATGACTGTTGTTAGAAGACCCAGAACCTCTGCCGGTACACGTTAATTTGTCCAGCTTAACACAACTTTTCATCTATAATTATGTTAGGCTCTCTCTATTTTTGTTCTGTGCAAGTATTAAGCCTGATCCGCATGGTGGTGATTGTTGGTATTATTATGTGGAAAATAAGAGTCTGAATTTTCTGTCTCTTGGTACTAACACAATAATTATATTTGATGTTCCTGGTCAACATTAGGAGACGATTATGACTTCTGGGAAAAAAAGATGTGGCAGGTTTTGTGAGAGACTTTGTTCCTAGTGGGCTTGCCTGTCTGATGATTGAACCACCAGAGACTCAGATTGTGAAGTTGTTCCTGCTGAAGACTTTGTTCCTAGTCGGCTTGGGGAGATGAAGGGTAAGTTGGAGGAGCATTTATATAATTAGTTTAATTTCTTTTTTGGTATGTATATGACTAAATAGAAACCTTCTCTTAGAAAGTAAATTTCCACGTCTACATAATTGTAAGACACACTATTGTTAAATATTTTTCAATTACTATTTGGTCAATGGAACAACTTAGGAATTGTAGCCAACCAATATACAGGCAGGATTGTCACAAGTTTTTTCTCAATTTGATCTCTCGTATGGACTCAGATTTTGAAAAGGAGGGAGAAACTAAGGAGACTTATTGACTCTAGAACTGAAGTTTTAAAGATTTTTATTCAATATAATAGCTTTTAACAGCCAATCATCACTGTTTGGTAAACAAAAATCATTGGACAAAGTTTGATCAAAGAGCTATTTTTGACTAATGATTTTTTTTTAAAACTAAGCAAATGCTGCTAAAATGTAAAAAAATATAGAAAGTTAAAAACTTTTTTAAAAATAAAACCTAAGACTTCAAGAGCCGAAACCCCATTACTGACAATGCTCGACATTAGCTATACTACAGTTGTTTGCACAACCAAGATATTTCTTACTTACTTGCCTACTTGGCTGCCTGTTTTGCACCGTCCGTCTGTGCTTTAGGTTGTGCGTTTTATAAAATGTTCATTAACTTAGCATTCAGTGTTTTAACCAAATCAACGCATTAATAAGTTAATTTTTAGTGTTCAGTAGCTTAATATTTTGATTAATCAAAAAGCATTTAACATTTTCAGCAGTGTTTTTGAAAAGTTAACAATATTAGTTTTTGGCGTTCAAAAGTAGCGTTTCATTTTTTTTTGGCCAAAAAATATCCTTTGAAAATTATTTATATTCTTTTATGTCAATTACATTAATTAGCTAACCCAACAGCTAAATTTAACAAACACATTTGTTTCAACCGTTCATCTAAATAGCTATCTACTATAGCTAAATTAGATACATTGTATCCTACCTAAATAGCTATCCACTACCTGAATCGCTATCTGCTATCAAAACAGCTAATTTTGCAGAAAACCTTGCTCTAAAAGCAAAGCAAAGCGAAGAACTTGCGACATCTACTCAAGGACCATGCACAAAACGAGAACTGTAATTGTATAGCACGTGTAAGTTAATGTTACATGGCCATTTGGTGACGCCATGTGCATTCCAGTGCAGGAAATAATGTGTTAGTTCTTAGTTGTATAATATAAGAGATGACAGACAAGTTCAATTCGATTATGCTATGAGCATTCTAGTCTCGAAAATAAAGTGTCGGTTCTATAAGAGAAGACGACAGGCTAAATACAGAGGAAATTGTTGTAGTATATACCTCATAGACGTTCACATATGCAAGACATGTACATTATACACATCCAAGTGAGCAAGACATGCATGCATCCTATGTGCTCACTTACAGTCATCCAGTGTAGGTGAATGATCACACAATTTGCATCTCTAAGAACATCATTTGCAGTAGAGATTACATGCTCCAAGTTTCTTCTAATGTCATTATCTACTAAATTCATTTGAAGGCCCCTTATCACTTTTACTAAAGATAAAAGGCAAAACCAGTAGTAAGTTCAAAATTGAACTGAAGAATCATTTTGCAGATGGCTAACACCATATTCCTAAATCTCACAATAGTAGCTGTATAGCTTTTGCAAACAACTGGTGCCAAAGGCTACTCTAAGATCCGAAGACAACCATTAATAGAGACATCTTCTCTGATTTCCAAATTGGACCAAAGCAGAAGGATTTCATCTTCATGAACGTGACTCAAAGTTACTTGCCCATGTTCCTATTGAGAACTTCATCTTAGACCTTTATACGAACCACAAATGAGCCTGATTCAAGAAGCAGCAGAAAAAAAGGAAATGAGGATTACTCAGCTTGCAATATAGAGAAGTTTAAAGCAGGTTAGTGACGACAACGTCTTACATAAAAATAGTACACTGCCATCAACAAATAGAAATAATTAACTTGAGGTGTGCTTCGTAAGACCAGCATATCAGATAGCAAAATAGAACGAAAGTATACACACTCTTTTATCGTCTTCCATCCTGAGAGCAAAATCCAGTCCACTTATGAATAATTGATTGAAGTTGATATGCATGTACGTAACTAACTATTTATGTTCATTCAATCTTTTATCTACATCTAATCAACTATGTGTTCATCTAATCTTTTATAAATACGTCATGGACATCTTTTCTCCTATTATTTTTTGGCAAGGAAAATTTTACACATACACAAACTTGGGAGAATCAAACAATGGTCTTCCTTGTAGAAACCAAGCATTCTACCACCAGGCTGACCGAAAGGGGGCCTACTATTACAGTTAAAAGGAGAATGCAGTTGTTTCCCTTCTTAAATTCTAAATCACAACATAAAGTTAGCAAGCACTTTTTCCTGAGATAAATTGGAAAGAAAACTATTTTCTCAAAGGCGCAAAAACACAGATGAAGGTTTGCTAAACAAAATCAGGTCACATTGACCTTGAATGATAAACATCAAAGTAAACACATCTGTGTCGTGTTTGTAAAAGTTCAATCAGCAACTAAATTATCACCATGACACAATTATCTGTGTCACATAAAAACAAGTACCTCTTTGTTTGCTGGATCTATTGCACTAAGCATTTCAGATAGGACATCCATAATCCCCCATGCATTCTGAATTTCTAACAAGCTGCAAAGAGAAAGGATTACCCCTAAAACAATGCAAGATCACAGGCACAATAGAACTACAGCCTACATCCAAAGCAACTCCACATTTATAATGCCAGATGCCAGATGATTACGCAGTTGAGTTAATCAGAAAAATGACATGCTACTAAATGTAGCAAGCACAAAGAGGCACACATATAAGTGCTGACTGCCACAACCCCCCCCAAAATCAGGTCCATTCTCATATAAACCCACCTCCATCTATAGCTATTATTCCAAGTAGATGAATTAATCTCACCCAAAAGGGAAAAAAAAAGAACAAAAACAAAATCAACAAACACGCATTGGTTATCAGATTTTATGCTGTTAGAAATGACTGATGATTTGAAATCATAGATAAAAGTAAAGTGGGGGGGGGGGGGGAAACCTCAAGGTGGGTATTCAGCCTCCCTAATCAAACACGATACAATTACACGAACCCTAAACACACGTGATTGACAATTTGCAAACAAGTTACAGAAAATACAAAAAGAATAAAATCTTAGAAAAAGAATCAACATTTTTAAAGTGAAAAACATGCCAAATCAATAATTGGTATACATACTTTTGACATAGTGCACTAGTTCCTATTCTCAGGACAGTTTTTACTGTCATGAGAGGTAACTTGCTTACAGTAGTGGCACATCCGTGCATGCGTTTGCTGCTCAACTGCTTTCTCAACTCCTATCTTCATTCTCTTGGCTCTTCCCTTTGTGACCGAAACTGGAGGGGGTTGTATTTCAACTATATCTGGCACCGTACACCCAAAATATGTCTGAAGATCTTTAGATGCATTACTCATGGAACCACCACCAACCACTTCTTCAAGCTTCTGTTGAATTGATTCGGCTGCATTTATCACATATTGTGACTTATCTACATCCCGCCCTGCCAAATCCATGCACTTATACAACTGTGACCAGGCATTAGAAATCATCCTATTTTGCTACCCCACTTGTGCATAGCGTGTGGACACAATTGTGTCAAGCTCAAACATAGGTTTCTTGGCCGCTAGTTTCGTCCATCTATCAACTTTAAAGCATGCAAGAATATCTTTTAATGACGTCAACACAAGCAAAATATGAGCACAAGGAATCCCTTCAGATTGAAAGAAGCAGCATGTGCATGTAGCAGCCTGGGATTCCTTGTTATACACAACATATTAATATCTCTGCTGCCTTTTATCCTCTATTTTGTAAGTGCTGTTACCCTCTAAAATGCTGATGCTTAATATCTCACAATTAAACAATGCATCACATAACTGGTCGCGAAAGATGTAGAAGTTAGTATGTGTGTACATGACCCTCCCATGTTTTTCTATGTCCAAAGGCGTCTTCAGCTCAGGCAGGGAGATTAAGGAAGCATTTTTAGCCTTGCTTTCTTGATACTGCTGAGACTGAAGGGCATGCACAAACCTAACCCAAAACTCCACCAAACTCAATATTGGAGTTGCCAAGTTCCCAAACATAGCATTTTAACTCTCGAAACCTGACGTAGTCCTCATAATGCCCCCTAAGAAATCCTCCTTGAAATAAATTTGTACCGAATCCTCTCGAATGTCATATATATGTTTCAACCAATCATTACTGCCCAAGTTGAAATCAACTAGAATATCTGCCCACTTTGCTTCAAACTCCTCCCGGGTATCAGATGCCCAAACACATAGCTTGATCCGCTCTAGGAAATCTTCACAGCCATTCAATAAGTGACCCACTTTCTCGGGCAACTTTCTCATAATATGCCACATACAGTACCTATGGGTGCACCCCTCAAACACAGAGAGTACCCCTTGCCTGATTGCTGGATCCTGATCAGTAATTATGGCTTTTGGCTTGTTTCCCCCCATTGCATCAATGAAACATTGGAATAACCACTTGCAAGACTCCACCTTTTCATCTCGTATCAACCCCGCACCAAAGCAAGTGAGTTGGCGATGATGGGTGATGCCCGTAAACGGAGCAAACACCATGCCATACCTATTAGTCTTATGCTTTGTGTCGAAAGATAACAAGTCCCCAAACAATGCATAGGACCTCCTACACAAGGAATCACACCAGAAGACATTCTTGAGCCTATTCTCCTCATCAAGCTCATGAGCATAATAAAAGCCAGGATCAACTTCTTTTCTTTTCTTTAAGACATCTACAAACATGTACGCATCTGAATCTTTTATCATTGCCTTTAAATCCCTCTTGTAATTCTTGAAATCTTGCTGGTCACATCCCACATATTCATAGCCCCCAACTTGCTCTTTCAGGAGATGATAAACCTTCGAAGCCCCAACATTTGCTCTCCCATATTTACAAATAAAGTCCTTGTGAATAGAACTGATGTTCCTAGAAGATTGTAGGAACTGTCTTCGGCTTAGGGTGACTAGAGGATGCACATGGCCTGCATGAAAAGTACACACTTCAAACTGACCATCATTCATAGAGCTCACAACCATACGTGCATTGCATCCTTCTCTAGTCTCAACCCTTCTCTGTTTAACCCTTCTTTCCTCAACATTCTCTCTTGCTCTAGATATTGCATTAGCTAAGGCAACTGCACTTTGGGGTGGAGTTTTACGAGGCTCCCTATACCCTTGTTTTGAACAAACAAAGACCTTCCAAATCTTCCCCCACTTATTCTTTGTGGTGGAAGACTTCCGAACACTAAACCCCACACAATTGGCATATCTCTTGTAAAATGCTAGAGCGTCCTCAATGTTTTTAAACCTCATTTTCAACTTAGGTATAAAGGATGCTTCCTCACAAATTGGAATCCACTCCCCTCCAACATCAATGGATGAATTGGTCAGCACCGGTGTCAAATCATTTGAATCTATTTTTTATCAAAAAAACACAACAATCAACATCACTAGAGATATGTTGTATGAATGCATCTTGAAACTACTAAGCAAAAAACATTTTAGGCAATCCACCATAGCATACAAAAAGCCAACAATAGCATCACATACTTCCCAAAATGACAACAAGCAAGTTGAAACATTTTAGGCAATATGTATAGGTGACATTACAAGATGTTCTTGTGCTCTCTACCACACAAGGATCAATTTGTAGGTGATCAGGCTCGGAATGCTGGGAATATTGGTCTTTGTCACCAGTAGTTTGATCATCAACATTACCACCTACGGGAATAGTTTGTGAAGTGGACATCTCACTGCACGAATGTTATCAAAGGTATCATCATCCAAAAAACAAAAACACACATAAAACAAAACCTCAACTCTAAAATTTACCGACGCAATTGCGTAAATTAATTAAAATATAGATGCAAAGTTCGGTAAAAACTCCATCACTTAGTTCACATGAATGAATCTACAAGGCATTGACCTCGTTCAGTTTTAAGAAACGTACATGATCACCACGATGAATACCCATGTTAACTAAAATATATGTGCAAGTTCACTAAAGTACACGTATATGTTCACCACGAAGAATATATCCAATATTATTAATATGAATGCTCAAGTTTACTAACACAAAAGTGACTAAGTAGACTAATATATAAATTCATTAAAATATGGGTGCAAAGTTCACTAAAAAATCCATGACTTAATTCACAAGAATCAATGCAGATGCCGTGGACTTAGTTCACATTAAGAAACGTACATGTTCACCGTGATGAATAGTCCTATTCACTAAAATATATGTGCAAGTTCACTAAAGTACACGTATAAGTTCACCACGATGAATATATCCAATTTCATTAAAAATACACATAGAATCCAAGAAATATAGTGTTCGAAGGAATACCTCTTTTTCTTTATTTTTGGTTCCTCATATGGATATATTGTATTAAAAATGGTTCACATGTTGGATCGACACCAGTTTCGTGATAAGACTCACATAAAGGATGAAAACCAACGAATCATTACTGATACCACAATGAAAATGGACAACAGTGAAAGCCACACAGAAACATAAATGGAAAGCTATGACGACAACGAAATATCATTGGAAGGTGAAAGAAGAATAGAAAAGAAGACGAAAAACAAATTAATGTGATTCATAATATAATAAGTCCATTGACTGTAAGGGTACCACAAAATTACATTTTACCCCTGCACCAAAAACTGAGAAGAAGTCCAGACACTTTTTACATGAAGCAAAAAATGAAGAACTGCTAAAAAAAAATGCAAACTAAGCAAAACATAGAATTTCAAAACTAGAAATAAGTAAGTTCACCTCAAAATTCTCCATGAAATTGTAAAATCATGAATATTCTATCATGTCGTCAATGATGTGTACAAACCTAAGCATTTATATTACCAACATTATTTGAAAAATTCCATTTAGCAAGAAATTTTCCAGGACAACAAGCTCAAAAGGAAAAGAGAAAAGAGGCGTATATGTGAAGCATTTCAAAAATATTCCAATGGCTGGCATGGAGATTGCTCTTCTGAGTGTTTTGTATTCACCCTCCATTCCCCTCTTTGCCCTAGTTCTTTAATTTGCACTCATTTTCTCAAACTATTTGTAATGCCATAGTTAAGTCAGGTAATAAGTTATAAAACATAGACCTCTATTTCCTATTAATAGCCGGACAAGAAAAACCTAGGTCTAACTAGGTTAAGTTTCTAGCATCTTTGTCAACATTCACAAAAATTCCTACCAAAAACCCAAATAATTATAGCCTGTGTCATAGTCAGGACAAGTACTAACTTGTAAACACATAGTCATCTTCTCCTTGTTAATGGCCAGAGAAGAAAAAACCCAGTTCTAACTGGGTTACGTTTGTGGCATCTTTGTCAACATTCACCAAATCATAACAAAAAACCCAGACAACCCGTAACGACAAATTACAATATTTCCAACCATGAAAATTTCAAATCATATCAACAGGGAACGGAAATCCTAACACACCACCAAGACTAACCAACAAGCTCCCAACATTACTTGGAAGAATTGAGTTTTTTGCGTGTACCATGTCATTACATCGAATTCAGGCCACTTACTAGCATTCAGACCAGAACGAATAACTCGTTCTTCCCTTCTATATTATCCTGCATCCAGGCAAAACCCACACCTTCTTTACCTGAACTCAAATCCCAAAACCTATAATTAATCAAAGCAAAACAATTAAAATACCAAAATCACAACAATTAGGGGGTTGAGATGAGTACCCAGATTCGAACAGTGCCAAAATCGAACAAGCAAAATGAAAAGAGCCTGAATAAATTGAGGTGAACTTACTTTTTTGTGGTTCCTATCCATCACTCCTTTTGTAAGCTGAACAAAATCATCCAAATACTACCCCATAGAAAATCTAAAAGCCTGAATTGAAACACTAATTGCACTTGACTGAATTTCGAGAACAATGACAAAGAGTAACTTACTAGAATTACAGGAATTTCGAAAACCTTCAAAATAATCAAACAATCAAACTCAATTAATGGACCGAAAATATAGAAAATCATGTTTGAAAACTTATACATCAAACGAAAATACAGAAAACAACATTTGAAAGCTCGATCAAGAAAATTTCAAGCAAGAATGAAGGTACCTGATGAAATTCGAAGAAGAAATCGAAGAAGCGGGAGACAAAGCGTGAAAAAGAAAGGAGGAAAGAGGGTTCCATCATTTCCCAAAAGCGTCAAATTCAACAGAAGAAAGTCAGGTGAGGAATTGGGAATTTGTCCTCTTAATTTCCAATATTAAATCGCGTCCATTGGAACTGGATCAACGGTCCAGATTGTCTCTTCTCATATGCTCATAGTGGGACTCTTCTCATCAGATCCGCGCCCATATATATCTATATATATATATATATATATATATATA
>JACYFF010031957.1:45453100-45464633 GCA_017589665.1 Selenicereus undatus
CCCCCTTAATACAACATCTCCTGTGTTGTCATTCACAACCAAACAACGTGTTTTTGAAAACAATACTAGGTTGTTCTTGTCACACAGTTGGGACACACTTAGCAAATTGTGTTTTAACCCATCAACTAAGTGCACATTATCAATTGAGTGAGAGAGAGTTTTACCAATATTACCTATACCGACAATTGTCCCAGACTTGCCGTTTCCAAAGGCTACACTCCCACCATTTAGAGCTATAAGTGAGAGAAAGTTTGATTCTTTTCCAGTCATATGCCGTGAACACCCACTATCAACATACCACAACTGTCTGTTTTCAAGGTTATCTTCTGAACTATTTTCCAGGGTGTTTCTTACCCTGTTTGTTGGGTTGGTTGTGGGGTTGTTCTCTCTCACTTCAGCCTGCAAAACAAATCAAGGGTTAGTTTTGGGAACCCAGATCAACTTGGGTCCCATTCTTTTAGACAAATAAATCTCATCTTTTCTAATCCAGATTTGTTTCACATGCTTTTCATTCTTTTCATTGGCATGTTTTCTTAAAGGGCAGGTGTATCTATAATGACCCGTTTTCCCACAATGAAAGCAAACAATATTTTTAGGTAATCCAACATACTTCCTATGTATGGGATAAACGGTCCGTTTAGGCTTATAACCAAGTCCCTTTTTGTTTCGGTTGTGGTGAGTGTTTAACCAATCAAGGGCTTGTGAGGACTTGTTCCAGCGATTGTTTGTAGCAAGGTTAGTTTCCAACTTTTCTATGGTGGCATTTAGGCTTTGCTTTTCATTTAGCAAGGTTTCAACCTTTTCTTCCACTTTAGAAAGCTTTTCCCTTACTTGGGTATAATCACCTTCTTTTAGAAAAAGATCTTCTCTAAGAACATTGATATTCTCATGTAAACCTAGTTTTTCATTTTTGAGAATTTCATTTTCAAGCTCTAGGTCACGAACTTCTCTTTTTAGGTCAGCACAAGTGTCTATCAAATTATATAGAAGTTCTTCTAGAGTAGCTTTGTTAAGACCATGTACCTTGTTCTTGAGATCTGTGAAGCTGATTGTTGATTCATCATCTGAATCTGAGTCACTTTGTGCCATCAGTGCTACGACCTCTTCTTCAACTTCAGATTCGCCTTCATCTTCAGAGGAATCTCCCCAAGCAGCCAACATAGGTTTCGAGAATCGCTTGCCCAGATTGTTTACAGGGTGTTTTCGACCCTGTTTTCGAGGATGTTCGGGCATCAGATCTTCTCGAAGCAGAGGGCAGTTTTTGACTAAGTGATCTGGTTTGCCGCACTTGAAACACCCTATAGGTTGATCTTTGGGGGTGTTTCTGAACTTACTGAAATCTTTTCTTTTGTTGTTTTCCTTGACCTTTTTGAAGAATTTCTTGAATTTTCTGGACATTAGGGCCATATCTTCATCTTCAAGGTCAGAGTCAGTGTCCTCATGTGCTTTCAAGGCAATCCCACGATCCTTCTTTTGCTCCTCTTTCTGTTGTGAGTTTTTCCGGAGTTCATAGGTTTGGAGATTACCAATCAACTCGTCAAGGGTGATTTTGTTCATGTCTTTAGCCTCTTGGATGGCTGTTACTTTGGCCTCCCACGTACGAGGTAGAATTCTGAGGATCTTCCTCACCAACTCTTCAGTGGTGAAGGATTTTCCCAAGGATTTTAACTCGTTCGTTATGTGGGTAAACCGTGTATACATATCCATTATAGTCTTACGATCACCCATATCAAACAACTCATATTATCGCATAAGTAGCTCAATTCTAGATTGTTTAACTTAACTCGTACCTTCATGAGCAACTTGCAAGGCGTTCCAGATAGCTTGGGCTGATTCACACTCAGAGATGCGAGTGTATTCATCGGGTCCTAGGCCAAAATAGAGTAGCTTCTTGGCCTTTGCATTTTTCTCCATTTTCTTGTAATCTTCAGAGTCAAAATCTTTCGGTTCCTTGGAAACTTTCTTGCCATCTTCAAGTATTTTGTAGGGAACAAGGGGCCCGTTCTTGATGAGCATCCATAACTCATAGTCTTTTGCCTGAATGTAGTTCTCCATCCTGTTGTTCCACCAACTATAATGTTGGCCGTTGAAATAGGGTGGATGAGTGATGCATTGTCCTTCAAGAATGCCTTGTGGTGTACTCATTTTCAGAATCTCTCAAGGTGTTAGCCTTGTTGTGAGAGAACCCGCTCTGATACCACTTGTTAGATCTTAGAGTATCCTACCACAAGAGGGGGGGTGAATTGTGGTGTCTGATTTTCGCGTTATATATGACAAATACCTCTGTGACTTGTTTGCAGAGGGTGTTTTCAGATGTAGCAAGAGCGAAAATTATCAAGATAGATGCGGAAATTAAAGCACACACAATTTTTCACGTGGAAAACACCTCTAGCCCAACTGAGGTGTGAAAAACCACGACCTACCTCGTGTAGGATTTAACCACTTCACTAAACCGAGCTTAACACGTTACAATTGTAACACACCTTGTTACAACCTTGCAACCACGTAATCTCCTTCTCAAGGCAGATTACACCACGTCTAAATCTCACCAGATTGGACACGTCCAAAGTCCACACTACTAGGACACACTCACTCACTTTTGACTGATCTGAGATCAAGGTCAAAAACACCTTACTGGGGTGCTTCTCACTAAGCAGATGTAAGGTACAAATGAAGATCCTATTATGCCAATATCTTGAAAACACACTTTTAACACAACTTGTCTCCGTTTTCTCTTTTCTCAAGAATAGCTCAAAGCACTTTTATTTTTCTAGAAAACCTCCTTTTTGAATCTCGTTTTGTGTTGTGTTCTCTCCTTTTTGTGTTTTCCTTTGTGTCAGTCTGTGTCCGTGTGTTTTCATCTCAAATGCTTCTCCCTTTTTATGCTCAAAAACCAACGGTAAAAACCAGGGAGAGAGGAGAGAAAATCAACTAAGTTTGGTAAAGATGATTTTCTTTTTCAAATAAAAATCCCAACGGCTCTTTAAGAAAATCTTCCCAAAATTATAGCATTCGAAGAAGATTATTTTTAGCCATAATAACCGTGGAAAATCTTGTGAAGGTATTTTGAAAAGCTTTCCAAGAGATGAGAGAGAGAGAGAAAGAGATAACATTTCGATTTAAAAGTTTTCCAAAAATAGGTTTTGCAATCTCCCATAATATTTTCAAGAATTATCCTTTCTAAGAAAATAGCAATCTTGAGTTTAAGGAATTATTATGGAGATCTTGGCCAACCGAAAATAAGTTTTTAAAGATAACCGGGTAAGTCCAGTTTAGGTCAGAAACACCCTAGGCACCCTTTTCACAGGGTTGTTCGCAACTGGTGTTCTGAAGCGTTTAGCACAAACACCGATTCAAGAGGTGTGTTATAAGGTGTTTTCAGTATTGGCATATTAACAAGAGTCTAAATAAATAAAATCTATATACCCCAGACTTCTTGTTTTAAACTAGTCATCTTGTCCAAGATCTGTATAGATGCCGTGAACACCAAGGTCACCTTGTTTGCTGGGATTGTTCTTTGTCTTGCTAGAGTTCATGAATTGCTTCTCGTACGATCAACTCAATCATCTCATGGAAGTGGTGATCTTGAGAGTGAACCATTAGGTATGAGACCTGTTCTCAAGGCGTGTTCTCAACATTCAACAAACAGGTTAATGCGCATTGTTGAAAACATGTTCTCAGCACATTGTTGAAAACATGTTCTCAGGACTTGTTCTCAACAATCAACAAGTTAAAGCACATGTTGAAAACATCTTGTTTGGAGCAACATTGCTTTAGGTTTGTTATCATGAAAACATAATAATGGTTTCAACAAATTCCCCCTTTTTGATGATGACAAACCAAGTATCTATATTGACAAAAAGCACAAAGGCAATTAGAGTCCAGGCCAGTCAACGTTCAAACATGTTTTCATTTCATGTTCCATGTTGTACTGAATTCTTCCCCCTTTTGGCATCATTAAAAAGGAAGAACAACTAAATAGAAATCATATGGAACAACACATACTGCAAAAAATATATTATTAATAACAAGGCAGTACAGTAAATGCAGAAACAACAAACAAAACACCAACATACACTAGAAAACACCCTATACAATCAAGGTGCAGGAGGTGGTTTTGTTTGCAGAGCAGGGATATAAGGGGCAAGGGTGGAGAGAAGAGCAAGCAAGTCTTCATGTCGCTTGGCAGAGCGAGCTTGTTCTTCAGCGAAGGCAGCTTTGACTACGGAGAGTTTTTTCTTGAGGCGAGCATTGTCCTCAAGAACAGCCTCAACCTGTCCAGAAACAGGTGGTCGAGGTGGTCGACGACCCTGTTTGGAGGCTGATCCCTCAATCTCATAGCCGCACCCAAGTAGGGTATCAACCCCGAAGTCATCAATTGTTTGGGCGGCTACTCTCCGTGTGAGCACTATCCCAAAGTGCTCAAACACCTTCGTCAGTAGGAACCCATAACCGAGATCATGTGCTCGGGAGGTGTTCGCAATTCGCCCATTGTGGCGAATCATGATTGCAGGAAGGTTAATGGGTTCTTCCCTGTCCAGAAGGTCAACAAGGCATTGATCGAAGAGATCTGCCGAATTTCGCCCTTGACCTCTTGGAATCATGCTCTTGATGACGAACATGAACAGCAGTTGGTGGGGAGGAATGAGATCACCCTTCTTGACAGAGGAGGGTGTTTTCAGACCCTGTTTGCGACTGAGGCGCTTGGATACCTCGAGAAGCTGAGCAGGTTCCAGAGCCGTTTTGTCCTCCCTCACATACACCTCGAATCCTTGCGAGGGTATGCCCAGAATTTGCCCAAGTGAGGACGCATCAAACTTGATGCTTTGTCCACTCACTGAGCTGGTCACCACTCCGTTGGTGACACTGCAGTTGGCGTAAAACTCCACCAACTCAGGCACAGAACACCCTAGCTGGGTGTTTGCAAACAGTTGTAGCCAGCCTTGGGTGCGAAGTTTTGTCAAGAACACCCCCACACCCTGTTCTTGAAAGAAGTCCACATTCACAACCTTCCCCCTGACAACATTGCGTTTAAGCAACTTTGCATGTTGGTCAGTCAAGGGAGAGGGTGTGAACTGTTTGGGGCGTTTGGTGGCAGGAACAGGGGTGGTAGCCTTTGGTGGAGGGGATGTTCTTGGCTTTTTCTTGAGAGGTGTTTTTGCTGGCTTAGGAACAGGTTTAGGGGTTGTTTGTGGCAGTGGTTCGTCGACGATGTTGAAGAACACCGGTCTCCCTTGTTCAAAGGAGTTGTTCTCAGAATCAGAATCTGAGAACCCTTCAGAGGAGGAAGAAGAGATCTCCTGAATGAAGGGAATAGAGGATTTGGAGAATTTGGGTGTTGATTGGAAGGCAATTCTCGCAGATTTGCGAGAAGGAGGAAAAGAGGGAGTTGAAGAGGGGCAAGATCTTGATGGTGGTCGTGGTCTTGGAGTTCGTTTACGCCTAGCCACCATCTTTACTCTTTTCCTCTTTTCTCCAGTCTGAGAAGTGAGAGGAACAGAGTCATCCCCGAGGACAGGGCTTTCTTCTTCAGAATCCCCTTGTAGATCCATTGAGAGGTCCTCAACGAACACATCCCCTGTTCTTTGAGATGTTTCTGGAAGGGGTAGAGAAGAACAGGGTTCAGAGGTTTCAACAGTTATTTCTGGGTTCTTCAAGATTTTGTCTTGAAGACCCGAAGAACTGTCATCGGTTTCAGAAGGAATGGGACACGGAATTGTCCCTACATGCCCCACTAACTCCCGGCCAAAGGAGTAGGGAATGTCGCATAACTCATGCCCAGTGTTTTTGAGGTTTATCTAGGTAAGAAATTCGAAGATTTTGTGGGTTATTGGCCGAGGAGGAGCAGGAGTCGAGTGAATGACCATGCTCTTGTTCTTGGAGAGGGATGAAGAGTTAGTTTTGGGAGCCATTGCTGTTTTGAGAGAGATTTTGCTTGAGGGCGATTTCAGTGAGAGGGGAGATTAGGGTTTAGCCTGTTTGCAGAGGTTGCTTCTGAGGATGATGATATGTCGCAGAGAACAAGGCTAATTAATAGGAGAGCTGCCTAAGCATTTAAGAAGCGCAAGGTTTTAGGAGGGGTAATGATTAAAACAGTAACCGTGCACCTTGGAAAGGGAGGAATAATTAAATGCAAGCACATTTCTATAAGCATCGAAAGACGAAGAGACATACCTGGTTTTTTTCTGCTTAATCAAGGTGATTGCTTGTTTGTTTCGGTTGATCTTGAAAACAGGGATCCTCCAATGATTTTTACCACATCCTCGTAAGCTGCACTTTTTGTATAGATTAAAGCAAAATACACATGATCCAAGCATTTGCATATACGATATGTAAAGTTTCAGCAGTTAACCATGGGTAGAGAACGGGTAACTAGTTCTCGACGTGGGAACAGGTGTCTCAGGGTGTTCTCACCAGCCCTAGTTCCAGTCTATTCTTCTCAAATGGATCTCTAGCTAATGCCTTCGTGAATATATCAGCAATTTGATTTTCCGTTGTACAAAAATTCATATAGATTAAGCTCTTTTCAACATTATCTCTCAAGAAATGATGTCGAATGTCAATATGCTTTGTTCTTTTATGCTGACACGGATTTTTGGCAATATTAATAGCACTTGTGTTATCACAAAAAATGGGAATGCATCCAGTGTTAACACAAAAGTCTTTAAGCTGTTGCCTTATCCACAACAGTTGAGCACAACATGAAGCTGCAACAACATATTCAGCTTCTGCTGTGGACATGGCAACTGAATGTTGCTTCTTGGTCGCCCAAGATACCAAACAAGGTCCAAGAAAGTGAGCCATACCTGAGGTACTCTTTCTATCAACTAGGAACCTTGCATAGTCAGCATCAGCATATCCAACAAGATTAAAATTACAGCCTTTAGGATACCATAGAGCTAAATCAGGTGTATGCTTTAAATATCTTAGTATCCGTTTAACAGCCTTAAGGTGAATCTCTTTAGGATTAGACTGAAAACGGGCACATAGACCAACGCTAAAAATGATATCTGGTCTACTAGCGGTTAGGTATAGGAGTGACCCAATCATGCCCCTATAGAGTTTTTCCTCAACTGAGGGACTCCCATCATCCATAACCAATTTGGTTGAAGGAGAAATAGGAGTGTCTATGGGTTTGGCCGACTCCATCCCAAAACGCTTAAGTAGCTCCTTGATATACTTTTGTTGATGGATCATGGTGCCGTTTGGAGTTTGCTTGATTTGTAAGCCTAAGAAAAAGTTAAGCTCACCCATCATGCTCATCTCAAACTCACTCCTCATCATATTTGAAAATTCATGGCATAAATCATGATGAGTTGCACCAAATATAATGTCATCTACATATATTTGGACGATTAATAAATGTTCCCCCTTAGATTTTAGAAACAAGGTATTATCTACCTTGCCTCTTCTAAAATCATTTTCAAGTAAAAAGTTTGACAATCGTTCATACCAAGCTCTTAGAGCTTGTTTTAAACCATAAAGTGCTTTGTCAAGTTTATAAACATGATTTGGAAAATCACCATTTTCAAAACCAGGGGGTTGTTTGACATACACCTCTTCTTTAAGGTATCCATTGAGGAATGCACTTTTAACATCCATTTGATATAGCTTGATCTCCATATGAGCTGCAAAGGCTATTAAGATTCAGATAGCCTCAATTCTTGCAACTGGTGCAAAGGTTTCTTCATAGTCGATTCCTTCTTCTTGATTGTATCCTTGAACCACCAGCCTTGCCTTGTTCCTAGTGACTGTTCCTGACTCATCTAGTTTGTTTCGGAACACCCACTTGGTTCCAATGATTGTTCTTTCTGCAGGTTTAGGAACAAGGTGCCATACTTTGTTTCTTTCAAATTGGTGAAGCTCTTCTTGCATAGCTGTGATCCAATCTGAATCTGCAAGGGCCTCATTCACACTTTTTGGCTCAATGTTAGAAAGAAACGCATAGAAAGCACAGAAATTCTTAAGTTTAGATCTAGTTTGCACTCCATTATTAATATCTGACAAGATCTGATCAAGAGGATGCGAACTCCGGTGCTTCCATGATCTTGAATTGATTAGATTCACAGACCCATGTTCTGG
This sequence comes from Selenicereus undatus, assembly GCA_017589665.1. Lineage (NCBI taxonomy): Eukaryota > Viridiplantae > Streptophyta > Magnoliopsida > Caryophyllales > Cactaceae > Selenicereus > Selenicereus undatus. Next base: position 45,461,183 of record JACYFF010031957.1, read on the forward strand.
TCGTATAGGATCAGGTTCAAGAACACCTCCTGATCCTGTTTCAGCGCCTGTTTGCAAGCTGGTTCCTGAGGGATATGGTTCCGAACATGGTTCAATGGTGTTTCCCCCTGTTTGGTATTCACTTTGCATGCTGTTTTGAGGAACACCTTCTGTACCTGTTTTCTCCAAGGTGTTCTCACCTGGTTTCTCATGGTTCGACAATTCCTTTTGGACAAGACCTAATTCAAACTCTTCTTCCTGTGCATCATTCTTATTCACAGTATTAGTTTCATCAAAAAGCACATGCACACTTTCCTCAACACACAAGGTTCTTTTGTTAAAAACTTTGTAAGCCTTGCTGTGAGAAGAATAACCAATAAATATTGCCTCATCACTCCTAGGATCGAACTTTCCCAAGGCATCCTTTCCATTATTATGCACAAAACATTTACAACCAAAAGTTCTCAAGTGCATAATATTAGGTTTTCTGCCTTTGAAGAGTTCATAAGGAGTTTTGTTCAACATGGGTCTGATCATACATCTATTCATAATATACCACGATGTGTTCAAAGCTTCTGCCCAAAAGTTCCTAGGAAGACCACTAGCAACAAGCATTGTTCTAGTCATATCTTCTAGGGTACGATTTTTACGCTCAACCACCCCATTCTGTTGCGGTGTTCTTGGAGCCGAGAAGTTGTGATCAACACCATGTATATTACAAAAATTTGTAAAATTTACATTTTCAAATTCAGTACCATGATCAGACCTCAAGCTAACCAATGAGTGTTCTACTCTCTTTTCAACCCTTTTTAGAAAAGCAATAAAGTTTTCAAACGTTTCATCCTTGGAAGCCAAGAACAGGGTCCAAGTAAATCGAGAGTAGTCATCCACTATGACAAGCACATACCTCTTCCCACCTCTACTTACTATCCTCATGGGACCACATAGATCAATGTGTGATAATTCAAGAGGTCGGGTAGTGCTTACATACTTTTTAGATTTTAAGGAAGATCTGACTTGTTTTCCTTTTGCACAAGCTTCACATACCTTGTCATCATTATACTTGATGGAAGGTAGTCCAACAACCAAGTCCTTGGAAACAAGTTTGTTTAGCAAGGACAGGCTTGCATGACCTAGTCTCTTATGCCATAGCATTATATCATCATTTAAAGCATTTAAACAAGTCAGACTCTTTTAGGGAAGAGTGGAAATACAAACTTTATAGACATTTTGACATCGCTTCCCCCTTAATACAACATCTCCTGTGTTGTCATTCACAACCAAACAACGTGTTTTTGAAAACAATACTAGGTTGTTCTTGTCACACAGTTGGGACACACTTAGCAAATTGTGTTTTAACCCATCAACTAAGTGCACATTATCAATTGAGTGAGAGAGAGTTTTACCAATATTACCTATACCGACAATTGTCCCAGACTTGCCGTTTCCAAAGGCTACACTCCCACCATTTAGAGCTATAAGTGAGAGAAAGTTTGATTCTTTTCCAGTCATATGCCGTGAACACCCACTATCAACATACCACAACTGTCTGTTTTCAAGGTTATCTTCTGAACTATTTTCCAGGGTGTTTCTTACCCTGTTTGTTGGGTTGGTTGTGGGGTTGTTCTCTCTCACTTCAGCCTGCAAAACAAATCAAGGGTTAGTTTTGGGAACCCAGATCAACTTGGGTCCCATTCTTTTAGACAAATAAATCTCATCTTTTCTAATCCAGATTTGTTTCACATGCTTTTCATTCTTTTCATTGGCATGTTTTCTTAAAGGGCAGGTGTATCTATAATGACCCGTTTTCCCACAATGAAAGCAAACAATATTTTTAGGTAATCCAACATACTTCCTATGTATGGGATAAACGGTCCGTTTAGGCTTATAACCAAGTCCCTTTTTGTTTCGGTTGTGGTGAGTGTTTAACCAATCAAGGGCTTGTGAGGACTTGTTCCAGCGATTGTTTGTAGCAAGGTTAGTTTCCAACTTTTCTATGGTGGCATTTAGGCTTTGCTTTTCATTTAGCAAGGTTTCAACCTTTTCTTCCACTTTAGAAAGCTTTTCCCTTACTTGGGTATAATCACCTTCTTTTAGAAAAAGATCTTCTCTAAGAACATTGATATTCTCATGTAAACCTAGTTTTTCATTTTTGAGAATTTCATTTTCAAGCTCTAGGTCACGAACTTCTCTTTTTAGGTCAGCACAAGTGTCTATCAAATTATATAGAAGTTCTTCTAGAGTAGCTTTGTTAAGACCATGTACCTTGTTCTTGAGATCTGTGAAGCTGATTGTTGATTCATCATCTGAATCTGAGTCACTTTGTGCCATCAGTGCTACGACCTCTTCTTCAACTTCAGATTCGCCTTCATCTTCAGAGGAATCTCCCCAAGCAGCCAACATAGGTTTCGAGAATCGCTTGCCCAGATTGTTTACAGGGTGTTTTCGACCCTGTTTTCGAGGATGTTCGGGCATCAGATCTTCTCGAAGCAGAGGGCAGTTTTTGACTAAGTGATCTGGTTTGCCGCACTTGAAACACCCTATAGGTTGATCTTTGGGGGTGTTTCTGAACTTACTGAAATCTTTTCTTTTGTTGTTTTCCTTGACCTTTTTGAAGAATTTCTTGAATTTTCTGGACATTAGGGCCATATCTTCATCTTCAAGGTCAGAGTCAGTGTCCTCATGTGCTTTCAAGGCAATCCCACGATCCTTCTTTTGCTCCTCTTTCTGTTGTGAGTTTTTCCGGAGTTCATAGGTTTGGAGATTACCAATCAACTCGTCAAGGGTGATTTTGTTCATGTCTTTAGCCTCTTGGATGGCTGTTACTTTGGCCTCCCACGTACGAGGTAGAATTCTGAGGATCTTCCTCACCAACTCTTCAGTGGTGAAGGATTTTCCCAAGGATTTTAACTCGTTCGTTATGTGGGTAAACCGTGTATACATATCCATTATAGTCTTACGATCACCCATATCAAACAACTCATATTATCGCATAAGTAGCTCAATTCTAGATTGTTTAACTTAACTCGTACCTTCATGAGCAACTTGCAAGGCGTTCCAGATAGCTTGGGCTGATTCACACTCAGAGATGCGAGTGTATTCATCGGGTCCTAGGCCAAAATAGAGTAGCTTCTTGGCCTTTGCATTTTTCTCCATTTTCTTGTAATCTTCAGAGTCAAAATCTTTCGGTTCCTTGGAAACTTTCTTGCCATCTTCAAGTATTTTGTAGGGAACAAGGGGCCCGTTCTTGATGAGCATCCATAACTCATAGTCTTTTGCCTGAATGTAGTTCTCCATCCTGTTGTTCCACCAACTATAATGTTGGCCGTTGAAATAGGGTGGATGAGTGATGCATTGTCCTTCAAGAATGCCTTGTGGTGTACTCATTTTCAGAATCTCTCAAGGTGTTAGCCTTGTTGTGAGAGAACCCGCTCTGATACCACTTGTTAGATCTTAGAGTATCCTACCACAA
>JACYFF010031957.1:45484409-45494907 GCA_017589665.1 Selenicereus undatus
CCCCCTAATGGAGTGAGCGGACGTACTCCAAGGATGGTAGAGAAGAAGTTCAAATCAGATAAGCTATTTTCACCTTTGAAATCCAAAGTTTCGAAATGTTAATATCTTTTCGTTGTTGCGTCAAGATTTATTTTACATTCTTTAGCTATGATGAGCGAGCTTAGGTTTCCGAGTACATGCCATTGAACTATACGTGTCAAGATCGATTGCTATAATTTTAGTTTATGCATGTAGTAATAATTGACTGGTGTAATAGCTTGAATATTGAAATGATGTTTTTAAATGTGTTAGTTCATATACAACTCATGTTTATGATTATGCTAGCATATGATTATTTATGTCAATTTCATGTGCAATTGACTTCATTTATTATGCACTTTATGTCACATGTTAGTTCATGCTAGCCCATGTATGATTGCCATAATTGGTTTTTAACATGTCGTGGCCCCTAATGTATTATGTTACCATACAAGTCACATATTAGTTCACAATGTGTTAGTTCATCGGATTCATGAACAAGTCACATATTAGTTCATATTAATTGATGTTAGTTCATGTAGAATTGTCGTAACTGGTAACCCTATTAAACGATACCTTCCGTTTTCAAATTCTGAATTTCCTGAGTATGCTAAGGCCTGCACTTGTATACATGCTTGAAAGACCTCGTTAATCATTGCGTAAAGTGTACCTACTGATTCCCTTCTTTGCCATCATTACCTAAAACGTGTAGTACTTGCTTTCTATTATATGGATTACGATTCATGAATGGGGTGACAATGTTTTGGCCCGACTGAACCCGAATACACCTAGAAAGCTCAAGCGAGAAAGAACCTAGCAGACTTTGGAATTGTACATAGTAAATAATCCCTCCTAAGGCAAGCGACCCACAATACGACTCCTATGATCACCTGTAAGATAGATGTATCTCATAAGACCTCAGCGGGTGCCTATGAAGCCATTGATATCAACCATACTCGCACAATTCTAGTCGCTCAACACCAATTCCTCCTAAATTGGATAAGGTTTAAGGCATGCCAATGACCATAGGCTGCAAAAGAGGGGATTACACGCATACTTACATGTCTAAGTGTTCCTTTATGTGACAACATGTGGGTCTGCATGTCTTAAAAATTTATTATGATATCATGTGCTGTGTAAGACCATAAGAATACATATAGATATGACCTTTGTATGTAACCATTGACGTGTTGTGAACGAATGCCAACGAAGTGAGTTTGTTTATAGTTGCTTGGCTAGAGTTTGCTTGAACATGTGAGTCTGTGATTGTATTAGTTAGAGCCATTTGATTATGTAGATAGTTTCACACCATGACTCTAGGATCACCATTTACAGCCCATCAATACTGTTACCTTGTGTTATAGTTGGATTAGCTGAACTCGACGTATGTAATGCGTGACTAGGTGACAATAGAGCTACATTTACATGAATCACATTCATAGACTTATGTATCGCATGTGTATCAAAGTAGCATCATAGGAGCATTTAGGGTCATGTCATCCTATATGTGGGCACTCACGTCTATTATGCGCAAACACTAATGCACTATAGGACTTAGGTCATAACCAGTTATGCGATTGTGAATAAGTTGTACTACTTGGTGTTTGCTTGACTTAAGTTGGTTAGTGTACGACTTGGTCATCTAGATAATATAAGCTTGTAATTCATAGCACGACATGACCACTGACTCATTCATTCTATGACTCCATGTTTTAGCTAAGTAATTGCATGCGCCAGTATGTGAAGCATGATGAGATGACCTTAGGAGCATGACCATTTATGAACTTCAAAATGTGTGTTTAAAACTCAATGCATATGAATGTTTAGCTGGTCCATGACCATTCACTCGTATGAATTTATGACTTAAGAGACGATCAGCCCCAAGCAAGAACCTTAGGGGAAGCCTTTCCACCGTCAAAGTCGTCAACTTGCATTTCTACACTCGCACCTTTTCTCAAGTTATTCTTACCGACATGATACGCTAGTTTGTGTTAATTCGTGGTCTTTGAATTCAGTGCTTCGCTGTTAACCCCTACGTGATGTCAACGTGAATTCAAGTGTTACCCCGAGTTCTTTCGTTGTCCATGTGATGTAATTTGATGTCTTTGTTGTCCTATGGTGACGTGGTAACCTCTCGTAAATGATTTAACCTTAGATTGACCCAATGTCTTCATGTTTTAGAATGAATCTGATTATGTAACCTCTACATACGAACCTGGCATGTCCTGTCTAAGTTATCACGCATGTAAGGCTCATAAGTTAGCTCGAACTAATGTAAACACATAGGATTGTCAAGCATCCATGTTTCCATTTGGTGAGTTGCTTGCTATATGTATATTAACCGGTTTCATGTTGCCTTCAACTCCTAAACTGGAGAATGCTGAATTTACTGATGTTATGCAATACTATGTCATGCTATTATGCTTAAATGATACTATGTGGTGCTATGTGACATTTTGTTATTCTAAATGAGTTATAAGAGTCTCCATGTTAATCATTGTGATTTCAAGTGACCTGACTTCATGTCTTAGTATGATACTACTAGTGTATGACCTTACTATGTCATTGCCCTGTTTGTCATGCCTTTAGATGCGTACTTATAGATGCCTATGTCTAGCATTATTGCTTGTCATGCAAATTGCGCTTAGACCATCGAAAATCTAGGTTTTATGTTCCAATATGGTTGTCCATGCCAACTCATTTGCCCCTCTTCAACGCGATTTGCCCTCGGCGCCTAAATAGAGTGAGTAGACGCTTGAAGAGGATTGGCGAGGAGGAGACTGGAAACCATAAGCGATTTTCTTTCAATTTAAAATAGTGTTTCCAAAATGAAACTTTTGTTTGAAAACCCGTCACGTAGATCCTACTTGTGTACATGCTTTCTAGGAAAGACCGAACTTAGGTTTAGAATTTCGAGGACGAAATTCTTCTAAGGGGGGAAGAGTGTAAGACCCCACCTTATCGTTTTCTATTAAGTTGCCTGTCTTACCTTTTTACGTTATAAAATCGAATTTTAGTAACTATATGAGTTAAATGATTATCGATTTGGTTTTGGAAGCTGTAATTTTATTAAAAGGATTTTTATAGCTATTATTGATTTTAAAGTTAATTCGTGCTATTTGCGCCTTTAAATTGCATCGATAGTTTAATTTAGTCGTTATTCGATTCATTTAGTCGGTTCCCGAGTACGATTAGGTTTTCAACCTTAGATTTAGTTTAGGGTATGTTAATCAAACCTAGATGTATTTGGGAACGAAAGATCGATGAGCGATTGTTTAGAATAAGAGGTTCGAGATTGGACTGACGGTTTTAGTTGACTGAGCTTTTAAAGCCAAAAAAAAAATAAAAAAAAAAATAGGGACATAAGGGGCCGAAGCCCCTTTCCTTTCTGAGGAAAGCCAAGAAGGGGGAGGGGGTTCTCAAACCCTCAGCCCCGACCCCCACGCGAACCACACAGGAGAGAGAGAGAGGGGCTATGCGATGGAGGGAGGGAGAGGCAGCACCGGCCGGCGCTGGCGCCAGTGCCGCGGTGCGCAGCCGGCCATGGCCGTGGGCCGGCAAAGAGAGAGAGAGAGGGGGATCAAGTGAGAGTTAGAACGAGGGGCTCGGTCCGAAGGTTAGGGTTTCGAAGCCCTCAACCCCACGCGACCACCGCCACCGTCGACGGGCAAGCCAGACGCCGGCGACCACCTCTGCGCAGTGGTTGACTGGAAATCGGTCACGGTTTGGCCGAATTCAACGCGGGTATAAGCGTGAAATGGGGTCTGTTCGTGTGGGTTTGGGCAAGGCAGCAGAGGAGGGTCGAATCCCTAGTTTGAAGCATTCAAATCGAGTCCCAAAGCCCCAAATCGGGTCCTCTAGCATGGAATCGAGGTGGGTGTTCCTCGCCTCCTAAATTAGTATTATTTTCGAAAACATTTTAAGCTTTAAGTTGCGATGCATGCTAAGTTTAGTTAGTTTATGCCTGAAAACGACTTCGAATTGTTAAATGTTAGTTTAGTTGATTAATACTCGAAAAGGACTGGAATCGAGACATGTTAATCTAGTTAGACGATCCCTGAGATGTTGATTCGAAGATAATTTAACATGTTTAGCATCGATTCAAATTAATTAGTTGATGCATGAAAAAGAATTAAAAACGAAGTTAGTTTAATATGTTTAGCCTTGATTCGAGTACTAAGTTAATGGCTAAAAAGGGATTAATTTGAAGTTATAAAGGCTTAGTTAGCTTGAGTTTGATTAAAGTAAGCTAAGGTTTGAAAAGAATCGAAAACGAAGTTGATTTGATATATTTAGCGTTGATTCGAGTAATTAGCGATTCCTGAAAATGGACTACTTCTGAAGTTATAAAGGCATAGTTGGTTTAAATATGACTAAAGTGTGCTAAGGCCTGAAAAGAATCGAAAACGAAGTTGTTTTGGTATGTTTAGCCTTGATTCGAATAATTAGCGATTCATGAAACAACCTAAGAATGTTTTAAATCGATACATGTTTAGTTGGTTAGCTATGTTTTGAAGATGACATGAGTATGACATGCTTATTTCCTGAATGTGAGTTATGAATGCAATAAGGTTCATGCCTTGATTAGTTTAACTTAGTTCGTTAAGCATTATTTCAAGTTAAGGCAATATAGATGTATGCGTATATGTGGCTGAAAGGTGCCGTTTGCACAGGTAAGAGCCTAATCCTCCTCCTTTTTAATAAGTCCTTGTGATAACATGTTATGGAAAATAAATTGATGAAATGAGCTAGTAGTTGGTTGGTTCGAGGATAACATCATGAGCGTTTGAGGTCTTGTGTGTATGGTGAAAGTGAGGAGGGAGACTGGGTTGTGAATTACCGCAATCGTGTGGATTGCGAGGCCATATGTGGCTTATTGTGTTGAATTGATGTGATTGATATGAAGTGCTTAAATACGATATATGTGATGTATGTGCTTAAATGCTTAAATTGCTTTATGTGCATAAGAGTGGGTTTTTCAAAGAAAGATTTCATGTTTTGAAATGATAGTAGCCATAACTATTAATGCATGATGGCCTATTTTAATTAAATGAAAACAGTTTTGGGAGTGAGCTCGCTTGAACGGGGGAATCCCTAAAGAGTTTTTATAAAGGTGTGAGTTATACGTTAAATGATTTTACGATTTGAAACGCAAAGTTATAGCCGTTATGGCCGATACGCTTTAAGTGGCTAAGATAATGTGCTGCGGACAATATGAAATGATATGAATAATGTTACCTAGGGGATAAGTCCGGATAAACCCTAGAGGCCCTGACGAGGTTGATGTAAAGGTCTGATATGTTATATGTAGCCATCCCGGGAACAAGAGCTTAAGCGTGAGCGTTAGGTCTCACTATGAGGTCGAGAATAGTTCTCACCTAATCAGCACCCTGTAATGATCTTATGCCAGAAGTACTTTGTATAAAGATAAGAAAAGCAATTGGCTTTTGCCATTCATTATGTTTTAAGGTTTTAAGGAAAAGAATGTTTTACGGGCCCAAAGAGGCCAGTTGAATGAAATGTGAAAAGTTTATAAGGGTCAATATGCGACCGACATGAAAGAATATGAGCCGCAAGGGGCTAAGAGAAGGGTTTTCATGGGCCTCAAGAAGCTAAATGAAATGTTTTCAAAGAAAGGAAAGAAAGTTTTCTTTGTATGTTCCATGCTTTTCTTATAAATGATAATGGAATGCTAAGTAAGATGCGATTACGAAAAAGAAGGCCTTATGAGCATGTTTTATGCATAACCTATGAATGACACTTGGCATCTATGTATGACTTAAGCATATCATATGAATACGAAATAAAATCTCTTTTAAAAAGGGCAATAACCTCAGGAGGTTCAGGAAATGTTTCAAATAAAAGAAAGAACGTACTGAATGAATGCTTTATGAAGTGATTCCTAAGCATGTTGAAAGTGAAGCTAGGTTTAGCAATGTCTTCATAAGAACTTCATAAGTGCCTATTATGATATTATAGTATGAATACGTGTTATGTGATTAGTAAGATATTATTGCCTGCAACGGTTTTGGTTTTAAGGGGGTTGGGGGACACTCACTGAGCGTGTGGTTGCTCATCCCACTACTTTTCCCCTTTCCCCCAGGTTTTCTTTATGACAGGAAGAAGTGGAGTCAGCTGGAATTGATTATTGCTTGCAAGATGTCATTTGTGCCAACTTATGTGTTTAATGAAGTCATGTAAAGTATTTTTAGTTTGTAAACGCTTGTAAACAGTATTCAAGGTTCATGTAATGCATTTTGGTTATGAGTCGCTCTGTATGGCTATATGAGCCAACCATCCAGTCAGTTAGATGTCTTTTGATTGAAGTTGGTTATGTTTGGGATGTAAACCCCATACTCCGGTTGTGTGAACCGTTGAGTTGTATTTCTTACTGTTTCTGTATTAATGAACTATTCTGTTTGGTATACTCCGAGCGGGTGGCTCGTCGAGTTATGAACTCCGGCGTGTGGCCGTTGAGTCAGGTTTTAAATGTTTACGCTTCCGTTGATTTACAGGGTATTTTGTAAGGCGTTTAGCCTGGGAACGTTCAGTTTTCAGGGGAAATGCTGTCCGTTTCGTCCCAAAATTTAAGTAAGAAGTTAGGAAAACGTAACGCTTTCGGCCCCAGGGGCTGGGGGTGTTACACTCGTGCCCTACGATTTCACTCCAACCTTCCACTTGACTTTTGTGCAGAATGTGTGCTTACCGCAGAATACCTTATAAATAGAACAACCTCATCTATCCTACATGGGAACACTCCACATGAAATCCTATTCAATGAAAAGCCATCTTATGATCACTTTTGAGTCTTTGGTAGCTTATGTTATGCTTATAAAATCCCAAAACAAAGAGATACATTTTGGGGAAATGAGTCGAAAGTGTCTCCTTGATGGTTATCTATTCGGGAAGAAAGGATGGAAAGTTTATAATTTAGAAACTGGTGCTATGTTTGTTAGTAGAGACGTGATTTTTCATGAGGAAAATTTTCCCTTTGTTGAAAATAAGAACAAAGGAGGAACTCATCCCTTAGTTAATCATAAAGAGCAATTTTATGGGAATTGTGATGATGACTGGTCGGTACTAGCCTCTAGGACTTCACAACAAGCTCCGAAATCTCACAATAATGGCCTAACTTCTGTTAAAGCTAGTGGGGCAGAACCCACCCAGCAATCCCTATGGATTAGCAAACAAGTGTAACCTGGGAAGAAAGCCTACAGAAAGCAGCTGGGCCTAGACCAGCACATGTGCCGGGTTTGGTGGATAGTGGGAGGCCACCCCATGATGGGCCTGGACCATTCACAATGACTGAACGGGCAGCATCATGCAATCCACTGGAAACTGAGCTTGGGCCAGGGACTGATTCCTCAGCAAGGGGGAGCGACTCGAATCACATTATTGTGCAACCCGAGAAAGAGAAACGGGCCAGATGAGCACCTACCCATCTACACGACTACGTATGTTATACAACATCATCAAGTAACCCCTCTTTTAATGCAGCTCTTCCAACTCCACTCAAAAAGGTATCCTCAGGTAGTTCTTGTCCCTTAGTTAATTACGTTGCTTGAGATAAATTCTCTAATACACATAGACATTATGCTGCTGTTATCACTAAAATTGTGGAGCCTAGATTCTATCATGAAGCAGTGAAAGAGCCCAATTGGCGTGAAGCCATGGCTGAAGAAATTCAAGCCTAGAATTGAATAAGACATGGACTATTGAGAAGCTTCCTCCAGGAGAGAAACCCATCCATTGTAAATGGCTCTACAAAGTTAAATACAATTTCGGTGGCAGTATTGAATGATACAAGATAAGATTGCCCATTTGAGGGGAGAAGTAAGTTAAAGGATTTGACTACCAAGAGACCTTTGCTCCCATCGATAAGGTGACCATTGTGAGATGTTTTCTTTCTATTGTTGCAGCAAAAGGATGGAAATTACATCAAATGGATGCCAATAATGCCTTCTTACACAGATATTTAGAGGATGAAATATACATGAAATTACCTCCAGGTTTCAAAACAACTCATCCCAATAAGGTACGTCGACTAAAAAAATAACTTTATGGGCTTCGTCAGCTCCATGCCAGTGGTTTACAAAATTGTCATCCAAACTGGTTGATTACGGTTTTGCTAGGTCATATGCAGATTATCCATTGTTCACCTATAAGAAAGGTGACACCTTTTTGGCTATATTGATATATGTAGATGATCTAGTATTACAACAACAACAACAACAAACTCCCAAAGTGGGTCCCGCTTTCGCGGGGTCTGGGGAGATCCAGCTGTAGGCAACCTTACCTCTACCGGTATTCCTACCCATAGAGAGGTTGTTTCCATAAGACCCACAAAAACAGTTTTGAGAAAAGGTTTGGAGGGAAACGAGTGCAAAAACCATCTACCGAGGAAAGAGAAGTAAGGGAAGTAAGAAAAAAGGGGGGGAGAAAAGGTTCCGGATAAGCGAATAAAGAGGGGGTGGAGACGTACCTGGGCAAATCTTGATCGCTTGGTGTCGTGACCATCCAGAAAAGTTTGACCTGCAAACAGCAAACCAAAACCCGCCCCACCCCACCCCACCCCAAACCGCCTAGGCGGCTGCCCCCTACGGAGCCGGTCCCCTACAATCAGGGACCTTAATCCTGTCCCGCCACACCCTCCTATCCTGAGCCATGTCCTCCGTGAGACCGACAACTCTCAGGTCCTCTCTAACCACCTCTTCTAGGTTCTTCTTCGGCCTACCTCTCCCTCTCTTATCACCGGGTGGGCTGATAGTCTCGCAACTTCTCACCGGGGCGGTCACACTTCTCCTCTTCACGTGGCCGAACCATCTAAGCCTCGATTCCCTCATCTTCTCCTCTATGGGGGCCACTCCAGCTAGGCCCCTAATAACCCCATTCGGAATCCTGTCCAATCTCGTAAAACCACACAACCACCTGACCATCCTCATCTCAGTTACCATCAACCTCTGGACCTGCGCCTTTTTTAGAGGCCAACACTCCGATGTAGATGATCTAGTATTGACCGGTAATAATTCTGATGCTTGTGCTCAATTTAAGCAAGACCTAAATCGAAGCTTTTGTATCAAGGACTTAGGACCGTTTAAATATTTTTTGGGAATTGAGGTTGCACGGAATTCCCAAGGGCTATTTCTATGCCAAAGAAAATATGCATTGGAAATAGTAGAAGAATGTGGACTATTGGGGTCCAAACCAGCATATTTTCCTATGGAGACAAATCACAAGTTGGCATTATCAGCAGGGAAGGCACTGAAGGATGCAAAACAATATTGGCGATTAGTGGGAAGACTTATTTATCTCATTATTATAAGGCATGAGTTGTGTTATGTAGTTCATATTTTATCTCAGTTCATGCCGAAGCCTATGGAAGATCACATGAATACAACATGGCGTGTTCTACGGTATTTGAAAGGTAACCCTGGTCAAGGAGTTTTCTTAAAAAGGAATTCTGATCTACAAATGGATGCCTATTGTGACTCAGATTGGGGAGTGTGCCCAATCACTCGGCACTCCCTATCTGGCTATTACGTGACACTTGGAGGGTCTCCTATTTCTTGGAAGACAAGGAAGCATAGTATAGTATCGAGATCCTTAGCAGAAGCAGAATATAAGGCTATTACTATAGTTACCAATGAGTTACTTTGGGTTAAGTCATTACTTGCTTCCTTAGACGTCTTTCCATGACTATGAAGGTATACTGTGACAACGAGACAACCATTCACATAGATAAGAAATCGGTATTCCACGAATGAGCGAAACATATTGCAATCAATGTCACTTTGTTCAAGAAAGGATCATCTCTGGAGATTTACTTCCAAGCTATGTACTGTCCAAGCTCCAATTGGTAGATATATTTACTAAGCCCCTAGGAAAGCAACAATTTTCATTTTTATAAAGCAACTTGGGCATGATTAATCCAAAAGCTCCAACCTGAGGTGGGGGGGGGGGGATAAGAGTAGGATTTGTAATCAAATAGGAATAGGTTATATTTAGTTGCCTACATAGGTTTGGTTACTTGGTTAACAAGATAAGGGTAGAAGTCTAAGTATCATGCAAGTGCTTGTGTATAAATACGATTGCTATGCCATAACTCACATACAGAGAATACATACAACAATTTTTTTCTTCCTCTTCTTTCTCTTGTTTTTCTAGCAAACTTGTTATGTATATGTGTACACACACACACACACACACACACACACACACACACACACACACAAATGTGTGTGTGTGTGCGAGCGCACATGTATACATACAAACATACATACATACATACATATATATATGTATATATACATATATAGATACATACATATATAGATCCATATATATATATATATGTATATGTATATGTGCGTATATATATATATATATATATATATATATAAATGTATGTATGTGTGTGTGTGTGTTTGTGATCGTGTATATATACATATATATATATATATATATATATATATACATACAT
>JACYFF010031957.1:45509907-45522574 GCA_017589665.1 Selenicereus undatus
CACACATATATATATATATATATATGTGTGTGTGTGTGTGTGTGTGTGTGTGTGTGTATACATATATATTTGTATATATATATGTGTGCGTGTGTGTGTGTGTGTGTGTGTGCCAAGCCAGGTAGGATGAGCCACTGTGCGAGATGAGCAGGATGAGCGCTTGGAGATGTTATCTACCTTTCACACATAATTGATCTCCAAACAGTATACTAATGATCACCAAAATTAAAATTATTGATCATTGATATAAGATGATGCGTAAAAAACATATACTATGATTTTTAATGAAAGTGAAGCTCAAATACATCAAAAAATAATACTCTCTTAACTATAATTGAGGATATGTTTTGTGATCAATGAAAATATTTTTAATGATTGCGATAGATAGATCAATTGATCACCAAACATAATTCTGATGATCACTAAAATTGAATCTACTTTACTGCCAGGTACCCTACTTTATGTGAAAATCATAATTAAGGGACCATGTTATTAGAATATATTTGAAAGGGTCAATTTTCTGTAGCAATTATTTTAAGGAGACTGTTCACTATTTTCATTTGCATTCTAGCCCTTAAACGTTTCATATTTGCATTTTAACTCCAATCCTTAAAAGCTTACTTTTGAAAATTTTAATTTTGTGCATGTGTAATTTTTCTTATAAGTACTACTCGAGGTCCTCTTTCAACTAGTATCAGAGCCATGTGACAAAAAGTAATTAAGATAGTTAAACTAATTAATGATTAATTAAGCCAATAACCATGATTAATGCTTGAATCATCACCTACTTGCCCTGATCCGAATTGTTCACACATTGTTCACTCATAGGAAGGAATTTCATTAGTAGCGCCTCAATTAAACAATATCACCAACATAGTTTTAGAATTAAGAATAGAATTAGCTAAAATTATGATTGAAATCAAGGAGCTCAAAAAGCAATTATCTGTAATTCACCTTTATCTAACTAACGAAGTAAGACATAGCAGAAGATCTACTTCCAGTATTAGTACTCCATTAATCATAAATATAATTTCCAAAACCCAAAAAACAAAAATCCATTTCATGTGCATGATATAAAAATCCAAAAAGAAGTAGGAGAAAAATCAGATCAAAAATCAGCAGAAAAAACAGAAAAAGAAGAAGGTGATGGAGTATGAGTAGTATAGTCTTGAAAAACTACAGAATATGTTCGAGAAAGAACAAAATTCAGAAGAATTAAACAAGATTATGGGTGCAATTACTGATAAACATGACATGTTATCTGATGATAATAAAGAGAGTAATAATGTCCAATTAGAAGAAGAAATATATAAGCATATGAGCCCTTATGAAGCTAGAAGATCTTAATGTGTTACCTTTAGAAGAAATCAGAAGAAAACTGGATAAAAAATATGGTAAACTGATTGTTGAAGATGAGATTAATGAAATTGGAGAAGAACTCGACTTACGTGAAATAGAGACCAATCTAGTTAACAATGTTATTATTAAACCTGAAGAATTTGGTGAACCTTCTAGTAAGAAATATTCATTTTATAAGACCTAGGTACATTCCAGAAGGTTGTATAACCAATTTTTCCTTCGACTTAATCCCAATGAAAACTACAACCTTTGAAGAAGTTAGCCTTACTCTAATTAGTCAAACTGGATGCATCTTAAACATAGATGGAGCTCGTAATAGAGAAGAAATATTTAAACATTGGAAAAGAGCCATTAATAGTGTCTTAAACCTAAATACTACATGGACTAGTACAAATTTCCTAAACTGCATTGAACATAGTTTTTTTAGCACTATAGCTGACTGGTAAGATTCATTAAATGAAGAAAGTAAAACACATTAATAATGATGGAAACACCAGCTACTATGTTTAAAAATTTATGCAAGGAGATCGAAATTGAGTTTGTCGGAGCTAAATTTGATTCTAAAGAAAAAGCAAGAGAGTGGTAAAGAAAGATTAATAATATAGAATTATGGGATATGAGATATTTGAAAAATTATATTGCTAAATTTAGTCAATATTATCACAAAATTGGGCATAATGAAACTAATCTTGGTATCTTCTATGACAAATTGTCATATCCAATAAATTTCATAATTAATGAAAAATACGTTGCATGGCTTGAATGAGTAGATGTCATTAATAAGATGTCATTAATACCCTTGGTTCAAGAATCTCTTATTTGAGAGAGTGAGTCAATGATCACTGCCTTGATCTCCAAAAGCAAAAGGAAATTAAGAAGCAATTTCTAACTTGTTGGGATTCACCTCACCAATGGGGAAAGGAACCTGAAAGGAGAAGAAAAAGAAAATTTTATACGAAAAAGAGCTTGAATAGGCAAAGGGGAGAGAAATATAGAAGAAAATACTATAACAAAGCAATCCCTAAAAAACAAAGATTTTTGAGGAAAGTAGCTTATTGTCCTATAGAAAAAAACAACTATAAATGTTGGGTGTGTTGAGAAGTAGGATATTATGCTAATGAATGAAAAAATAGAAAGAATAACAAGCTTATTGAAACCTTGGATAGCCTAGATTATGTTGAGCTTAGTGAAGATGAGGCACTAGACCTAGCCCTAAATAATAACAAAGGGATTATTGAAATTATATTGAACAATGAATGTGAAGAAAGTGATTATGAAGAGACAAGTCATATGATGGAAAGTGGCTCGATTATTCTTGGTGATCTTCAAGGAGAAGAGTTTGTTGTAGACAACGACCACGAGAAAGTCAAAGGAGATTGGATCATTCCCATAATTCAGAAAGATACGATTTATAAAAAATCTATCTTTCAATTGAAGAGTAAGTATGTATGCGAGATGAAGGAAGGAGATCTAGAAATCAAAGATAGTGAGTATGATGCAGGAGAAGTTAATCTCATTGATTGGAAAAACATCCTTAAGCATAATAAAGATAGAAAATATAGGTATATCCATGTTGGATGTGTCCAAGTTCAAATCACTCCATTATAATATTGTGGCAAAGATATTAATCTTTATGCTTTGCTTTGTGATATTAGGCATACCAAATTTAATAATCGAATTATCATAGTAATTAAGACCAACTTATGCAATGGATCGGTAGGATTCAATTGATGACCCGGATATTATGTAAGTCTAAAAGATGAATTTGCTAAAATTTTTCTATCCCTTAAGATAAAAACAGTCAGAATGGACATGAAAAGAGGAGGATATTCATTAAGGATATTTTGAAAAATTATCTACAAATTAGGCAATACTATAGATCCAAAGACTAAGGTCACAATGATAGAAGCAGAAAAATTTAAAAGTCCTACCCCAATGCAAAAGATTCTAACCATAAAGTCCAATCCACAAGGATAAAGATTGATCGTTTATGGATGTCTAGCTTTGCCAACAGTATAAAAATCAATAAGAAAAATGTGATAAAAATTGATGAGAATGGTAAACTTACCATATAACCCCAACTATTAAGAAGTATGAGTGCAAGATCAGAATGGTGAGAAGGATCTTCATTGGCTAAGAAAGATTTTAAAGAAGATGATACAATTAGTATGACCAGTGAAATGAGTAGAATGAGTTTTGAATTTGAAAGACACAGTATGGACAGAAGTATGAGTCTAGAAAGGAAAGTCATTGGATACAAAACAAGAACTGTAGTGAGCCAATTTATGAGGATGAATTAGTAAAAAATATGACTATAGAAATATGCTATGAAGTCACCAATACAAATCCTACTAGCATCTATATCCTAATAAACTTATACTTGGAGGGATATAATAAATATGAGTTGTGTGCCTACATAGATAGTGGTTGTTTTGTATGCTTTGGAAAAAGAGCATTATTTTCATAATTTATGTGGAAAAGAGGCAAAAATCCTTTACAAGTAAGGATAGCTGATAATAGCATTATGAATCACAATAAATCTATAGAATTTACATGCGTATAGACTATAAATCAAATAATATTCATAATTAATGGCCACTCAGTTCCTATTGAAAAATTAAGTAAGGCTTACACTCATCAGAAAATTGAGTTTACACGCAGCTAGCGTGGTGCGAAGGTAATGCCTGCACAAGGTGAAATAACACTGACAATCTCACAATTTGAGTTATCTATTAAAGAACAAATTGTTGAGCAACAAAAGCGATTATGCTAAGAACTCTACGTTGATAATCCACTAAAATTTTGGGATAAAGACAAGACATTTGCAAAGATTACTTTGTTAAATCCCAATACTATTATTTGAGTCAAACAAATGGTGTATACACCAGGATATCCAGGACTTTGATAAATAAATCAAAGAACTTCTATATAAAGGATTAATCAAGAATAGCAAGAGTCCTCCCACCAGTCCCGCTTTCATGGTAGGAAATCATGCTAAAGAAAAGAGAAGAAAAGTAAGAATGACAATCAATTACAAAAAGTGTAATGATAATACTATCTTTAATGGTTATTACATTCCTAACAAAATAGTCATTTTCAACAGAATTCAAGGCGCCTCTTGGCTCTCAGAAATGGATTGCAAAAGTGGTTACTGGCAGATAAAAATGGATGAGTAAAGTATTCCTTTAATTGCTTTCAGTGCCCCTCAAGGACATTATGAATGGATAGTAATGCCAGTTGGCCTTAAAAATGCACCTCAAATATTCCAAAGAAGAATGAATAACATCTTTAAAGATAGTAGTCGCTATTGCCTATTTTACATTGATGATATCCTTATCTTTTCCAAAACCATAGAACAACAGAAAGATGATGTCTTAGCAGTCACCCAAAGATGCATTGATCATGGTGTTTTAATTGGTAAAAACAAGTGCACTTGTGCTGAATAAGAAATTAAGTTCTTTTAGGCTTAGAGATTAAAGCTGGACAAATCATCTTACAAAAGCATGTTCTAGGAAAAATAGAGAATTTTCCTTGAAAGATTGCAGATAGGAAGCAATTAGAAAGGTTTCTTCGTTGCCTTACCTATGCTTATGATTTCATTAAAGATTTAGCTAAACTAAGAAGGCCATTGCAGCAGAAACTCAAGAAAGAAGTAAGTTGGACATGGACTCCTATTGATTCTAAGATTGTTCAAAACCTCAAAAATAGGTGTTAAAATCTTCCTGTTCTTAATTTGCCTAATGAAGGAGATGATTTAGTTATTGATACAGATGCCAGCAAGAAGCACTGGAGCGTAGTACTCAAAATCAAAGAAGGCGAAACTCTACAAATGTTGCAGTGAAAGTTTTAATAAGGCAGAATGTAACTATCCCACGATGAAAATGAAATCGTTGCTGTCATAAGGGGAATTAAAAAGTTCTTAATCTTTCTAGCCCCAAAACCTTTTTTTTTAATTTGAACAGATTGTAAAGGAATAATTAGTTTTATGAAAAAGAATTTAACAAATATGCAAGGGCAAGGGCAACTCCTGGGTTGACAATTATGATTAACCAATTTTTCTTCTCTATTAAACATATACAGGGATCGAAGAACTCTCTGGCAGATAGTTTAACTCGAGAATCCGCCAATGGTGATCATCAGAGCAGAACTCTTGCTAAAAAAGGAGGAAATCCATAATGAAATGCCTTTGTTACTAGAACAGCTTTTTTCTTCGAGTAAAGTCCTTATTGATAATTTAGAATTCTTGACAAAAAGTAGATCACGTTTTGGTTTGCTATCTTCTGCCTACCTAATAACCCAAAGATTTTTCCTTCTAGAGTTACAAGTTAATTGCCTAAGGTGTTCTTATGATATCCAAGAAAAAAATAAGTTCTCACGTTCAAGAAAAATGGTTCAACGAGTGGTATGAAACCTGCACTGACTATTATCATAATTATTCCTATGATATTTGGGAATCATGGAGTTCTACGATCTACTTTCTCGATAAATCTGGAGTTAGTGGTGTTAGTTTCCCAGCAAATTCAATCTCTCTAAATGACTCTGTCATTAAAGCCTAGGAATACGAGATGGTAGCTTACTTTATGAAAATTTCAGATCCAAAATTCCCAATTTTCTTAAGACTAACTAAATTTTAGCAATACATGTTCAGAAGGATCCATTGGATTCTTACATCTCCTGATGGTCCAACAAAAATTCCATATAATAGAGGCCTATATGTGGAAGTACATTGTGCACTAATCGAGTATGAAAATAAAGAAGCTAAACCAGCTCATTATCTGGCTCAGATTGTTGATTTCGATGATTCCTATGATCAACGACAAGAATGGTTTTAAGAACAATGAGAATTAGTTACTGATCCCGCTTTAGCAAGAGCCATCGATTTTAACAATATTTATCATCAAAGTTGGGCATTAATTACAAGAAGAAAAACATTAATGCATTATAGAAACACTACTTTCGCCTATGACAATGAGTTAAACGAATGCATGAAGGTGGAGGGAGCAGTTTTAGAAGATCTCTTTTATTATCTTTTTGATGTTGGAGTTAGAAATTCTTATCAGAAAAATGAAAGAAATATCATCTTGAATTATTTGAGAAATAAGATCCAGAGCATCTTCAATTTGATTAAGATTTTGATGATAATCTAGATAATGATGGCCTAGAAGATATTATTGTAGATGAAGGCATGGAGAACTTCAATAATGATGACTAGTCTTATCATCACTAAAAGACTCAGAAAAGTGGTTGCTCTATTATTGTACTATTTTGACAAGTGTTAGGTCTGTAAAACAAAGCAGTCCACTGTAACGATGTGAACGTAACTATAGCCATGTGTAAAATTAGGGTATACTGTAGCCAATAAAGCATCCTATGTACCCCCATCCCTCTATAAAAGGAGAGGTCGAGTGCTGAGAAGGGACACAGTCATTTGAGCATTCTTGAGTAAAAGAGAAGTTGGAATTCTCCATTTCTCTGTGAGCAAGCATCTCTAATGATCTTAGCTTAAGTCCCCCTTCAAGCTTTCCATTGTAATATTTCCACTTTCAAGCTTTCAATAAAAGAAGTTTCCCAGTAGGGAACGTTATTCAATTAAATCTTATGTTGTAATTATTATAATTTCTTGATTAAAGTCTCACTATCCTTTAGAAATATATAAAACTTGATTAGTGACTACGGGCCGAGGTAAGAAACGAAACTGATCTGTGCTGTGCCTGATCTTAGGAAGGTGGGGTTGAGATTAATAATCTCTATAAACCGGAAGGTAGAGGAACGCCAGAGCCCAGCGTTGTCTAAGTTCAGGTAATGCTCTAAACTCTCTAATTAAGCTTTAATTATTTTGCTAAGCATGGTGGGTCGTTACTCAAAGAAAATATAATATTTATGATATAAGTAGTACATTGTGATAACTAGTACCAGTAAAGTCATTATAAGACGTCCAAACAAAAATATAAGCTTAGTTTAATTAAAAAGGCCCAAAAACCTGAGTAGTTGCACTTTAGACCACATTTGAGCCAAGAACAGAAAATTCAGAAGGCTCACTGACTAAGTTGCAAAGAAAACCTTTGAAGTAATTATTTTGTATAATATGGACGCCTGCTAATAGTTTACCCAAAATAGTAGGTATTTGGGAATAAATTCGAAAAAAACTGTCCTTTAAAAATTATTTCCATAAAATCTAGGGTACCCCAAAGTTGCAAATTGTAACTAACATCATAAAACAAGATATATATGATTTTTATGAAAACAAAGCTGAAATTGTAACAAATAAAGCTCACCTAACTAGAATTAAGTTTATAGTTTATGATTAACAAACATATTTATAATGATCACCAATCATAATTTCACAAACTATATAAATAAAACATTCTGCTCACATATTGATGATGGACACAATCACCATACATATTCAACTCTCATGATTGCTACAGGAAAACCTGTTGATCATGAACTAATATCATACCTAAAAATATGTATTATGAAAATTCACTATAAAAACGTATGCCCATTGTGACGGGTTTTCCAACGAAATTTCAGTGGTTTTCTGATGGAAAATCCAACAAAATTAGGTCCTTTGTGAAGACATTTGTCGAAACTGTTTTCCCGATGGAATCAGGCTTGACATAAGTTTCGTCAGCAAAAATTCGATGAGCTTTGCTACGATAGTATACGATGAATTCCACAGACGTAATATTTCACGACAAAGGTGGAAACCCGGGATGTTCAATTCTAATAGAAATTTCCGTCGCATGTTTTTAAAAAATTTATAAAATAATTTTGAGTAAAAAAAATCTTCTAAATTTATTTCAAACTGATAATAAATCTAAAAGATATTGGTAAAATGTTTTTTTTATGAGCTGATAATACACACACACACACACACACACACACACACATATATATATATATATATATATATATATGAATTTATATATATATATATATATATATATATATATATATATATGTACGTGTATGTATATATATATATATATAAACTGATAATATATAAAAAAGAAGTACCACAAATAAGATATATAATAACAATTGGCAAATATAAATCTCTATGTCTGAAAGCCTAAAGTGCTAAATTTGAAATTGTTCATAATAGCTACAATTGTTTTGATCTATAGCCAGATCATCTAAACTAATTAAAATAAGAGAGGTTCATGTCATCCTCATTATCGCGTTGGGAGTCATGCTCGTCATTAGAGTCCAGGTTGGCTGGCTGAAAGAACCTGCTCCTCGTCCCTTAAGAAATCGCTAAACCTTTTTCACCATATGCTTTGTCTTTCCTTGGTTCTCCACAATTTGGGTTATGGCCTTTGCATGCTGGATAATACTCTGGTTGAGAAGTTTTGCTTGCTCTTTATGGTCTAAGTGCTCGGTTGATGGGTGGCGTGCTGCCGCTATTCAAGTTGATTTCTTTAACTTGATCCCCTCAGTGCCAAAACTGTATACATGAGCCTTTTGGTTAAGATTTTCTTGAATTCAGAATTGTTCTGGAGTGATAGGTGGCAGTTGAACCCCCCTCCCCTTGTGTTGCAGCATAATTGTAATCCTCTAACTTCTTATGATGCTCCTCCAGCAAGTTTTCCAATTGTGAAATTATTGTATACTAGAGCTAAAACTATAACATATGAACAACATCTAAGCTTCAATTTGAAACTTACAATTTTTTTTTTTTGGAGATTTCTTATCAATGAATACTTTATCTTTGACCTTAAAGTGAGTGTCCCTAAATAACTCTTCAAATGTGAGTTCCCTACCCAATATTTTTACGTCCAAAATGAAAAAAGTGTAATTATATACATTGATTATCGCAAATACACATATTAATATGCTCTTTGCTTGCCACATGCCTTTTCCTTTCACTAATTGGGATTGAGCCAGATATATGTAACAAAGGACAAAGATGTTCTTCATCACCCAATCTATTCTTTTTGTTTTGTTCACTCAACTTCTTGAACTTGTCATCCTCATGCCAATACTTAAGCATCTCTTTCCGAATACTCGATGGTACCCACTTTGGCTTTTTGTTGAACTTCCTAGGATACCCAAAAATGTCCTCAAGGCAGGTTTCGCTTTCGATGTCAGAGTTACGCCATATGTGCGTTTCATTGTTAGGATGCCAATAGCAGTATTTCTGCAAACAAAGTTGAAGTATATTTGTGAGAAGTACATAGGATTGAACAATTTTATGACAAAGTTCAAACTATTTTGCTTAAAACTTGAACTCAATTAACCATAAGCCTTGCTGAAACTGTCGAACTTCTCCCCATGTGGTACACGGACGTGAGTATTTACCTTGTAAGCTTTCCACAACTTGATAAACTACGCCGTTGTATGGAACAAAGCTAAGTACAAAAATATGCTCATTAAAATTAATTAATGTAGTTACGAAAAAAGTTTCAATAGCGATGAAGAAAATTCATAATTAACTTATGTATCACCATTAGGTTGCAAATAAATCTTATTGTTTGTGCTTACAACTTCACTATCAGGTGTAAAACTTTGCCTATCTCTTCCTGCCCCTTCATTTTGGACCCCTTTATTTTGGGCTGAGTGGCTTGGCAACCTATACTAACCGAGAAACTAATTACTATTGTACTGTGAGCTAATAGTGCCAAATTGTTGATAGACAAAGGGAGTAGTGAAAGTGCCACTGAAGTGGGGATTATTAGGTTAGATGGGTGTGTTCCCATCAGTAATTTCCATAAAATGCATCGCGTGTGGCTGGTCAATACCCATACCATACAATGGTGGTTGGGTATATGGCTAGTCAGTCTTGCCACCAAAATACTTTTCAAACGGTTGGCAAAAGTCAATGAAACATCCAAGTAAGCCAGTGTTTACTTCAGTGTTTTCTACTGCATCATTCTGTGTGGTTGATTGTGATGCTCCTCAAATAGCACCATTCCTAATGTTTCGATCACGCCCACCATTTTCTTAAGACATCTAACAAATAAGAATGACAAAGAAACAAAATACACCAACACAAAAGTGGATAGTATTGACAAAAAAAAACTGAAAAAATAAAATAAACATTTAACAACTAATGAATTGGAATTTAAAAGTTTTCAAAGATAACTAGCATTAAAAATGTTTCAAATATATATAATTGTTTAAGAGATTGACATAGAAATAAAGTACACATACATAAACATCCATACAACTAAGAAATTAAATCAACCCTCTTCATGAACATCATCATCATCATTGTCATTATCACTTCGCAATGTCGTATGTCCTTCATCAACATCAGTGTCTTCGCCTTCATCCTCCCATTCACCTTCTTCATCCTCTTCATGCTCATCATCATTGTGTTCACCATCGCCATCATGTTTATCGCCCCAATCATGTCCATCAACCTCATCAGGTGGTGCAGTTTTAAGGATTAATGTTGTGTGGTTGTCATTCCTTTCTCTTGATAGGCAACCTCTAAATCATCTTTACCTTTGTGGTTACCAAAAGATTTGTTCGATATAGCTACCCACAAATGCTCTTTTCCTGGTATCCCCATATGGTTTATAAGGTATCCGAATTAGGTTCTAGTATTAGCAAATATGAATGGGCCATACTTTCTGTAACATTTGCTCTAATTAACCTTGGGATAAGGAGTCAATTTAGGACAATGTAGCCCTCAAGGGACATCTGGGTCAAGCTACTCACAATTAAAAAGCACACCTTCGGAATTTGTTCACCTATGAATTCAAGGAGAACAATTTCATGAAGTATGTCATAATAATTCCCCCAACTTCATCACCTTCACCTATTCCTTTAACACATGTGCCATAGTTATATGTGTCTTTACCTTCATTCCTAGTATTGGTACAAAACTAAAACCATTCACTTTATACTTAGATAAACATTCCACTACTATAATTGGCCCTTGTGATGGATATGCTTTGTAATCAACAATTTTAGTTTTAGTAATCATCAATACTGTATTTGGTGATCAGTTCTGAGGGAGAGGCAGACAATGGTTCTATGTGTTCATCCTACTCATCCTATACAAAACTTGTCCTACCTGAGTAGTCCCTGCACACACACACACACACACACACACACACATACGTACACCTACATGTTTGTATATATGTGTTTGTATGTACACACACAAGCACACACTAGGGTTGATCCCTTGCTTCACACGATTATGAGTTAATATACATTTTGAGAATTTATTAAAGGAATATAAATAAGCAAAAAAACTTTGTTTAATTGGGGCCAATTAGTCATATTTAAAAAAATTGAGAAAATGTATGTAAAAGATTAGAACATGACTTAAAACCAAAAAGAAGAGGCAAAAAATTAGGTTCTGTTACTTAATTAGAAAAATATTATCATCAAAAATTTTATGAAAGAGGTACATAGATATAAGTTCCATTTTTAAAATATAAGAAAAACCTTTTTTTTTAATTTAGAAAAAATCAAATATGATTTGAATTTTACATTTAAATTCAACCTTGTTAATGACCTTTCAATGGGCTATAATACATTAAATTAACAGTCATTATACTAATTAATAAAGCTTCAATTATTAATTTACTTAATTATATAAAAGACAACCAATGAGAATACGACACTTGCAATCCACACAACAAATTATTCATTTTTCCAATAGTAGCATTTTACGTTATTCTTAATTGTATAATAAAAACTTGCGCTTATAAATCTATCATTTCTATTATGTGTTTAGAACAACATAAGACCAATCAAATTTAAATAAATGTGACGATACTTTCTACAACTAATTAAATGAATTTCTCGACATAGTGATATGTGTCATTTATTTT
Source organism: Selenicereus undatus (assembly GCA_017589665.1). Classification (NCBI taxonomy): domain Eukaryota; kingdom Viridiplantae; phylum Streptophyta; class Magnoliopsida; order Caryophyllales; family Cactaceae; genus Selenicereus; species Selenicereus undatus. Next base: position 45,522,063 of record JACYFF010031957.1, read on the forward strand.
TTTTACAATGGTTTGTCAAGTTTGCTAAAAAAAGTGTTTGTAACTTCTTACAATGTATGGTAGAATATTTCCCCACTCTTTGATCCCATGTTCATTGCAATTTCCTAACCTTAAACATAATCACAATTATTTGGAAATAATAAAGGGTAACATAATGAATTGCAAAGTAAAATCGTGTAACTTATTCAAATAAATTGACTTAATTGAATTGTTAAATAATACATTCTAGCAAAGCATTTCAAATTCGAGTCCCAACACTAATTTGAACTATAAAGGTCCCACGATTTAATACACTGCAAACATGGATAAATGTTAAATTTAATAATACGGCTAAGATCATTTATTAGTTGTCATGAAATTATAATGTTGATTTAAAATTTAAGCGACTAATAAAAACATGACAAATGGCATAACCAGGTTAACTCATATATATATATATATGTATATATATATATATATATATAAATACAAATTTGTATATATATATATATATATATATATATATATATATA
>JACYFF010031957.1:45542623-45553659 GCA_017589665.1 Selenicereus undatus
CACTCGCATCTCTGAGTGTGAATCAGCCCAAGCTATCTGGAACGCCCTGCAAGTTGCTCATGAAGGTACGAGTCAAGTTAAACAATCTAGAATTGAGCTATTTATGCGACAGTATGAGTTGTTTGATATGGGTGATCGTGAGACTGTGATGGATATGTATACACGGTTTACCCACATTACGAACGAGTTAAAATCTCTGGGAAAGTCTTTCACCACTGAAGAGTTGGTGAGGAAAATCCTCAGAATTCTACCTCGTACGTGGGAGGCCAAAGTAACAGCCATCCAAGAGGCTAAAGATATGAACAAGATCACCCTCGACGAGTTGATTGGTAATCTCCAAACCTATGAACTCCGAAAAAACTCACAACAAAAAGAGGAGCAAAAGAAGGATCGTGGGCTTGCCTTGAAAACACATGAGGACACTGACTCTGACCTTGAAAATGAAGATATGGCCCTAATGACCAGGAAATTCAAGAAATTCTTCAAAAAGGTTAAGGAAAACAACAAAAGAAAAGATTTTAGTAAGTCCAGAAACACCCCCAAAGAACAGCTCACAGGGTGTTTCAAGTGCGGCAAACCAGATCACTTAGTCAAAAATTGCCCTCTGCTTCGAGAAGATCAGATGCCTGAACATCCTCGAAAACAGGGTCGAAAACACCCTGTAAACAATCTGGGCAAGCGATTCTCGAAAGCTATGCTGGCTGCTTGGGGAAATTCCTCTAAGGATGAAGGAGAATCTGAAGCTGAAGAAGAGGTCGTAGCACTGATGGCACAAAGTGATTCAGAATCAGATGATGAATCAACAATCAGCCTCTCAGATCTCAAGAACAAGGTACATGGTCTTAACAAAGCTACTTTAGAAGAACTTCTATATAATTTGATAGACACCTGTGCTGATCTAAAAAGAGAAGTTCGTGACCTAGAGCTTGAAAATGAAATTCTTAAAAATGAAAAACTTGGTTTACATGAGAGTATTAACGTGCTTAGAGAAGATCTCTTTCTAAAAGAAGGCGATTACACTCAAGTAGAGGAAAAACTCTTTAAAGTGGAAGAAACAGTTGAATCCCTACTAAATGAAAGGCAGAGCTTGAATGCTACCATAGAAAAATTGGAAACTGATCTTTCCCCAAACAACCGCTGGAACAAATCCTCACAAGCCCTTGATTGGTTAAACACTCACCATAATCGAAACAAAAAGGGACTTGGATATAAGCCTAACCGGACCGTTTACCCAATACATAGGAAGTATGTGGGATTACCTGAAAACATCGTTTGCTTTCATTGTGGTAAAACGGGTCATTATAGATACACTTGCCCTTTAAGAAAACATGCCAATGAAAAGAATGAAAGGTATGTGAAACAAATCTGGATTAGAAAAGATGAGCTTTACATGTCTAAAAGACTGGGACCCAAGTGGATCTGGGTTCCCAAAACTAACCCGTGATTTGTTTTGCAGGCTGAAGTGAGTGAGAACAACCTTACGAACAACCCCTCCAACACCCTTGAAAACAGGCAATTGTGGTTTGTTGATAGTGGGTGTTCACGGCACAAGACTGGTGAAAGATCAAATTTTCTCTCACTTACAGCTTTGAATGGTGGGAGTGTAGCATTTGGAAACGGCAAGTCTGGGACAATTGTCGGTATAGGTAATATTGGTAAAACTCTCTCCCACTCAATTGATAATGTGCACTTAGTTGATGGGTTAAAGCACAATTTGCTAAGTGTGTCCCAACTATGTGACAAGAACAACCTAGTACTGTTTTCAAAAACACGTTGCTTGGTTGTGAGCGACGACACAGGAAATGTTGTGTTAAGGGGGAAGCGATGTCAAAATGTTTATAAAGTTTGTATTTCAACTCTTCCCCAAAACAATCTGACTTGTTTAAATGCATTAAATGATGATATAATGCTATGGCACAAGAGACTAGGTCATGCAAGCCTGTCCTTGTTAAACAAACTTGTTTACAAAGATTTGGTTGTTGGACTACCTTCCATCAAGTATAATGATGACAAGGTATGTGAAGCTTGTGCAAAAGGAAAACAAGTCAGATCTTCTTTAAAATCTAAAAAGTGTGTAAGCACTACCCGACCTCTTGAGTTATTGCATATTGATCTATGTGGTCCTATGAGGATATCAAGTACAGGAGGGAAAAGGTATGTGGTTGTAATAGTGGATGATTACTCTTGATTTACTTGGACCCTGTTCTTGGCCTCCAAGGATGAAACTTTTGAGAATTTTATTGCCCTTCTCCAAAAGATTGAAAAGAGAGTAGGACACTCATTGGTTAGCTTGAGGTCTGATCATGGTACTGAATTTGAAAATGCAAGCTTTACAAAATTTTCTAATGAACATGGTGTTGATAAAAACTTCTCAGCCCCGAGAACACCCCAGCAGAATGGGGTGGTTGAACGAAAAAATCGTACCTTAGAAGACATGACTAGAACAATGCTTATTGCTAGTGGTCTTCCTAAGAACTTTTGGGCAGAAGCTTTGAACACATCATGTTACATTATAAATAGATGCATGATTATACCCATTTTGAACAAAACTCCTTATGAACTTCTCAAAGGCAGAAAACCCAACATTATGCATCTAAGAACATTTGGTTGTAGATGTTTCGTGCATAACAACGGGAAGGATGCTTTAGGAAAGTTTGATTCAAGGAGTGATGAGGCAATATTTCTTGGTTATTCCTCTCACAGTAAGGCATACAAAGTCTTTAACAAAAGAACCTTGTGTGTTGAGGAAAGTGTGCATGTGTTTTTTGATGAATCTAACTCTTTGAATGAGAGTAATGCACAGGATGAAGAGTTTGAATTAGGTCTTGTCCAAAAGGAGCAGTTGAATCAAGAAAAACAAGATGAGAACACCCTGAAGAAAACAGGTACAGAAGCTGCTCCTCAAAGCGACAGGCAAGGTGAACTCCGAACAGGGGGAAGCACCGTTGAACCCTGTTCAGAATCATGTTCTTCAGGAACGAGCTTGCAAACAGGTGCAGAAACAGGATCAGGAGGTGTTCTTGAGCCTGATCCTACACACACTTCAGTTAGAACAGAACATGTGTCTGTGGATCCAATTAATCCAAGACCATGGAAGCACCATAGTTCGCACCCTCTTGATCAAATCTTGTCAGATATTAATACTGGAGTGCAAACTAGATCTAAACTTAAGAATTTATGTGCTTTCTATGCTTTTCTTTCTAACATTGAGCCAAAAAGTGTGAATGAAGCTCTTGCAGATTCAGATTGCATCGCGGCTATGCAAGAAGAACTTCATCAATTTGAAAGAAACAAAGTGTGGCACCTTGTACCTAAACCTGCAGAGAGAACAATCATTGGAACCAAGTGGGTGTTCCGAAATAAGCTAGATGAGTCAGGAACAGTCACTAGGAACAAGGCAAGGCTGGTGGTTCAAGGGTACAATCAAGAAGAAGGGATTGATTATGAAGAAACCTTTGCACCAGTTGCTAGAATTGAGGCTATTCGAATCTTAATAGCCTTTGCAGCTCATATGGAAATCAAACTATATCAAATGGATGTGAGAAGTGCATTCCTAAACGGATACCTTAAAGAAGAGGTGTATGTCAAACAACCCCCTGGTTTTGAAAATGGTGATTTTCCAAATCATGTTTTTAAACTTGACAAAACACTTTATGGTTTAAAACAAGCTCCAAGAGCTTGGTATGAACGGTTGTCAAGCTTTTTACTTGAAAATGGTTTTAGAAGAGGCAAGGTAGTGTTAGATCTTAGAGTATCCTACCACAAGAGGGGGGGTGAATTGTGGTGTCTGATTTTCGCGTTATATATGACAAACACCTCTGTGACTTGTTTGCAGAGGGTGTTTTCAGATGTAGCAAGAGCGAAAATTATCAAGATAGATGCGGAAATTAAAGCACACACAATTTTTCACGTGGAAAACACCTTTAGCCCAACTGAGGTGTGAAAAACCACGACCTACCTTGTGTAGGATTTAACCACTTCACTAAACCGGGCTTAACACGTTACAATTGCAACACACCTTGTTACAACCTTGCAACCACGTAATCTCCTTCTCAAGGCAGATTACACCACGTCCAAATCTCACCAGATTGGACACGTCCAAAGTCCACACGACTAGGACACACTCACTCACTTTTGACTGATCTGAGATCAAGGTCAAGAACACCTTACTGGGGTGCTTCTCACTAAGCAGATGTAAGGTACAAATGAAGATCCTATTATGCCAATATATTGAAAACTTGCTTTAAACACAACTTGAACTGGTTTTTCTTTTCTCAAGTGAAGCTCAGAAATTCTTTTCACTAGAAAAACCTCTTTTCAAATTTTGCCTTTTGGGAATGTTGCGTTTCAAGATTTCTTTTTGCTTTCTTCTCTCTATTGCTCAGTATGTCTCTCTATCTCTGTGAAAACGAAGCTATTTTAACCAGAAATTCCAACGGTCAAGAACCAAGGAGAGGAAAGGAAATCACCTAAGTTTGGAAGGTGATTTTTCAAGAAAAAAAACTCCCAACGGCTAGTGATAAAACATTTCCCAAAATCTAAGGGATTTGTTATCTTAAGAGATAACCTTTATCTCCTTATAGCCGTGGGTTAGCTTTAAGTAAGGCAACCAGAAATCTTTAGCATTTTAAAAACTTTATCACATCCGAAGATATGGGCAAAAAAAAAAACTCTTCCAATTTTGGCAAATCTCCCAAAATCTATTTTCCCAAATCTCCTATAAAATATTCAAGAAATATTTTTTCCAGAAGAATAACATTTGAAAATATTCTGGAGATTTTGGCCAACCGAAATAATTTTTTCAAAGATAATCGGGTATGGCCACTTCAGGTCAGAAACACCCTAGGCACCCTGTTTGCAGGGTTGTTCGCAGTCTGGTGTTCTGAAGCACTTTAGCACGAATATCGATTCAAGAGATGTTTAAAAAGCTTTTTCAATATTGGCATATTAACAAGAGTCTAAATAAATAAAGCCCATGTACCCAAGACTTCTTGTTTTGAAGTAGTCATCTTGTCCAAGATCTGTATAGATGCCGTGAGCACCAAGGTCGCCTTGTTTGCTGGGATTGTTCTTTGTCTTGCTAGACTTTATGAATTGCTTCTCGTACAATCAACTCAATCATCTCATGGAGGTGGTGATCTTGAGAGTGAACCATTAGGTATGAGACCTGTTCTCAAGGCGTGTTCTCAACATTCAACAAACAGGTTAATGCGCATTGTTGAAAACATGTTCTCAGGACATTGTTGAAAACATGTTCTCAGGACTTGTTCTCAACAATCAACAAGTTAAAGCACATTGTTTGAAAACATCTTGTTTGGAGCAACATTGCTTTAGGTTTGTTATCATCAAAACATAATAATGGTTTTAACAGGTAGACAATACCTTGTTTCTAAAATCTAAGGGGGAACATTTATTAATTGTCCAAATATATGTAGATGACATTATATTTGGTGCAACTTATCATGATTTATGCGATGAATTTTCAAATATGATGAGAAGTGAGTTTGAGATGAGCATGATGGGTGAGCTTAACTTTTTCTTAGGCTTACAAATCAAGCAAACTCCAAACGGCACCATGATCCATCAACAAAAGTATATCAAGGAGCTACTTAAGCGTTTTGGGATGGAGTCGGCCAAACCCATAGACACTCCTATTTCTCCTTCAACCAAGTTGGTTATGGATGATGGGAGTCCCTCAGTTGAGGAAAAACTCTATAGGGGCATGATTGGGTCACTTCTATACCTAACCGCTAGTAGGCCGGATATTGTTTTTAGTGTTGGTTTATGTGCCCATTTTCAGTCTAGTCCTAAAGAGACTCATCTTAAGGCTGTTAAACGGATACTAAGATATTTAAAGCATACACCTGATTTAGCTCTATGGTATCCTAGAGGTTGCAATCTTGATCTTGTTGGATATGCTGACGCTGACTATGCAGGTTTCCTAGTTGATAGAAAGAGTACCTCAGGTATGGCTCATTTTCTTGGACCTTGTTTGGTATCTTGGGCTACCAAGAAGCAACATTCAGTTGCCATGTCCACAGCAGAAGCTGAATATGTTGCAGCAGCTTCATGTTGTGCTCAACTGTTGTGGATAAGACAACAGCTTAAGGATTTTTGTGTTGACACTGGATGCATTCCTATTTTTGGTGATAATACTAGTGCTATTAACATTGCCAAAAACCCTTGTCAACACAAAAGGACAAAACATATTGACATTCGACATCATTTCTTGAGAGATAATGTTGAAAAGGGTTTAATTTCTATGAATTTTTGCTCAACGGAAAATCAAATTGCTGATATATTCACTAACGCACTAGCTAGAGATCAGTTTGAGAGAAACAGACTCCAATTGGGGTTGGTGAAAACACGCTGAGAACACCTGTTCTCAGAGGTAGATCAAGCTGATAAAAACACCCTATAATACCTGTTCTATTCTTGTTTGCAATTCTATGCTTAACAAATTTGTGTAGTCTGTGTGCCATTATGATTATGTACTGCTGTCTTGGGAGATGGAGAAAGAGTAATCATGACAGACCTTGGAATAAGAGGAGCATGTTCAAGAACAGGCGGCTCGAACAGGTAGGCCTTAATTGCTTTTATTGTATGATGCCTGCTTAAATTCTAGGTGTTCCCTAGGTGGCACTTCATAACTGTTGGGGAGTTTAAAAACCGCCTTGCGTGTGTCTATCTTCTTCGTCTTGCTCTCTCTCTCTCTCTCTCCTCTGTTCTTGCTTTCAAAACCCTAGCAAAACCCTCAAGTCCTCCTTGCAATAATGGCTTCCAAAACCGTTGTTTCATCAATCTCTGAGAGTAACAACATGATTACACTCTCAATTCCTGCTCCTCCTCGCCCAATTATCCACAAAACCTTCGGGTATCTCACTCGGCTAAACCTCAAAAGTGTTGGGCTTGAGTTGAATGATATTCCCTACCCCTTTGGTTGGGAATTAATGGTGTATGTGGGAACAATCCCGTGTCCCATTTCTTCTGCAGCAGGTGCTGGTTCTTTGGGCTTTCAAGAACAATTCTTGGAAAACTCAGAAACCATTGTTGGGTAATTTGAACCCTGTTCTTCTGCACCTCCCCCGGAAACAACTCAAAGAACAGGGGATGTGTTCTTCGATCTGAAGGAGGATTCTGGTGAGAAACCAGGAGAAAGTCCTGTTCAAGGGGATGACTCTGTTCCTCTAGTCTCTCAATCTGGAGAGAAGAGGAAAAGGGTAAAGATGGTGGCCAGTCACACCCGAACGCCAAGAACACGACCACAACTAAGGTCTCGCCCCTCTCTAACTCCCTCTTCTCCTCCTCAATCGTCTCGCAAGTCTGCGAGAATTGTCTTCAGATCAACCCCCAGTTCCTCTAAACCCTCTGCACCTATCATCGAGAAGATTTTCTCTTCTTCTGAAGGGTTCTCGAGTTCTGACTCTGAGGACACCACCTTCAAACAAGGGACACCGGTGTTTTCTGAGTCCTCTAAAGATCAAGCCCCTCCAAAATCAACCACTAAACCTGCTGTGAAACCCTCTCCTGTAAAAACACCCCTCAAACGAAAACCTAGAACAACCCCCCTACCAAAAGCTACCACCTCTGTTCCTGCCCCCAAACGCCCAAAGCAGTTCACTCCCTCTCGTATGACTGACAACCATGCGCAGTTACTTAAGCGCAATGTCGTCAGGGGGAAGGTAGTGTCTGTAAGTTTTTTTTAGGAACAGGGTCTCGGGGTGTTCTTGACTAAGCTTCGAGCCCAAGGCTGGCTTGAGTTGTTTGCAAACACCCAGTTGGGGTGTTCTGTGCCTGAGTTGGCTGAATTTTATGCCAACTGCGAGGTCACCGAAGGGGTGGTGACAAGTTTTGTGAATGGGCAAGGCATCATGGTTAATGTGCCCAAACTTGGGAAAATTCTGGGAGTGCCCTCACAAGGCTTTGCTGTGTATGTGAGGGAATACAAAGCAGCCCTGTAACCAGCCAGGCTCCTGGAGGTATCCAAACGCCTCAGTCAGAAACAGGGTCTGAGAACACCCTGCTCTGTCAAAAAGGGTGATCTGATTCCTCCCCACCAACTCCTTTTCATGTTCGTCATTAAGAACGTGATTCCAAGGGGTCAAGGGAGAAACTCCGCAGACCTTTTTGATCAGTGCCTGGTCGACTTATTGGATAGGGAGGAACCCATCAATCTTCCAGCTATCATGATTCGCCACCTTGGGCGAATTGCGAACACCACCCGGGCTCATGATCTCGGGTATGGGTTTCTGCTGACGAAGGTGTTTGAGCACTTTGGCATAGTGCTCACACGGCGAGTGGAGGCCCAAGTCATTGATGCAATTGGGATTGATACTCTGCTAGGGTGTGGTTATGAGATTGGCGAAGGGTCCGCTACCAAACAGGGTCGTCGACCACCTTGACCACCTGTTTTTGATCAACCGTCCACCAAGGTTGAGGCTGTTCTTGAGGACAATGCTCGCCTCAAGGATGAGCTATCAGCTGTCAAGGCTGCTCTTGCTGAGGAACAAGCCCTCTCTGCCAAACGCCATGCAGACCTGCTTGCTCTTATCTCCACTCTTGCCCCTAGCATTCCTCCTCTGCAGACGAAACCACCTCCTGCTCCCTGATCGTCTAGGCTGTTTTTGTTTCTGTTTTTTCTGTTTTTTGCTGCTTGTTATTTTGCAATTGTACTGCCTTGCTTATTAATGAAATATCTAATTGTAGTCTCTCTTGCTTGTTGTTCCTTCTCCTCTCTACTTGTTTGTTATTGCTTTTCCATGATGCCAAAAGGGGGAAGAATAACCTACCTATTGACAATACATGAATCTCAACCTGACCTTGACTTACGTGGATCCCTATTAGCATTCATCCCTTGTTTTGTCAATATGGTCACTTGGTTTGTCATCATCAAAAAGGGGGAATTTGTTGAGTTATTATATTTAAGTTTTGATGATAACAAATCCAAGTGTAAAAATTTGTCCAAGTAATGTTGCTTCAAACACGATCTCCAAACAGGCCTAACTGGTGTTTGTAATCCTTACTGTATTAACTGGTTTGCAACATGTGAGAACAAGTCCTTAAAACAGGTTTCACGTGGTGATTCTTTATTAAGTTAAGAATGCCATCTCGACAGTTGATTGTAAGGCATGTTCCTGAACTCTAGCAATGCAAAGAACAACCCCAACAAACAAGATGGCCTTGGTGTTCACAGTAGCTCTACAAATCTTGGACAAGATGACTGATTCAAAACAAGAAGTCTTGGGTATATAGGTTTTATTTATTTAGACTCTTGTTAATATGCCAATATTGAAAATGCTTTTTAAACACCTCTTGAATCGGTATTTGTACTAAGTACTTCAGAACACCAGTTGCAAACAACACTGCAAACAGGGTGCCTAGGGTGTTTCTGAACTGAAGTGGCCATACCCGGTTATCTTGAAAATTCATTTCGGTTGGCCAAGATCTCCAGAATACTTTCTTTAAACTCTAAAGTTGCTATTTTTCTGGAAAAGATATTTCTTGAAAATATTGTGGGAGAATTGCTAAAATAGGTTTTTGGGAATTTGCCAAAACTAAAAGATTTTCTTTGCCCATATTTTCGGATATGATAAAAATTCCAAAGCTGAAGATTTCTGGTTGCTTTTTGAAATCCTCTTCACGGCTATGGCCAGATAAGGGTTATCTGTTAAGATAACAAATCCCTTATACTTTGGGAAAAACTTGTCACTAGCTGTTGGGGATTATTTTTTCTTGGGAAAAATCTTTTTCCCATACTTAGCTGATTCTCTTGGTTTTGATCGTTGGAATTCTTGTTTAAATAACAGCATTTTACTCCCATTGAATGACACACATACACACGAGAGAATAGCAAGAAAAGAAAGCAAGAGAATATCTAGAAACACAACACACACAAAAAGCAATATTTCAAAAAGTGGTTTTTCTAGTGAAAAGAATTTTCGAGCTACACTTGAGAAAAGAAAAACCGATACAAGTTGTGTTTAAACCAAGCTTTCAATATATTGGCATACTAGGACTTCATTGTACCTTACATCTGCTTAAGTCAGAAGCACCCAGTAAGGTGTTTTGTAACCCTGATCTTAAATCAGAAAAGTGAGTGAGTGGTCCTCAGTCGTGTAGACTTTGGACGTGTCCAATCTGGTGAGATTTGGACGTGGTGTAATCTGCCTTAGAGAAGGAGGTTACGTGGTTGCAAGGTGTAACAAGGTGTGTTACAATTGTAACGAGTTAAGCCCGGTTTAGTGAAGTGGTTAAATCCTACACGAGGTAGGTAGTGGTTTTTCACACCTCAGTTGGGCTAGAGGTGTTTTCCACGTAAAAATTGTGTGTGCTTTATTTTCCGCATTTATCTTGGTGATTTTCGCATTTGCAATATTTGAGAACACCCTCTGCAAACAAGTCACAAGGGTGTTTGTTATTTACAACGCGAAAATCAGACACCAAAATTCACCCCCCCTCTTGTGGTAGAATACTCATGATCCTAACAAGAACGAAACACGAAATAGAGAGAAAGAGAAGAAGAAGACTTATGAATTGAGGCGAAGAACTTGAAATCCAAGTGCATGAATCCAAAATTAATTCGATACAATCCTAATCTAATCTCCAAAACGGAGTTTTTATTGGCTAAAACCTAAACTAAACTACCCTAAAAATCGCCTGGAAGAACCCCCGAGCGACCCCCTCGCAAAATCGCCCGAAAAGGGATTTAAATAGAAGATCGCGAGACCGGACAACAGGCCCGGGGACATGACTGTGCCAGGGTGGCACGACCCCATCGTGCCATTCCTCAGGCACGGTGGTTTTGCCTTCAGTTTGTCCTTTTTTGCCGATTTTTGCTGTTTTTCTTCGCTTTGTCCCGTCTTCTCTCCTTTTCGCGGAGTTTGTTTGATTTGACAATATTTCCTACAAAACATATATAAAACAAGCAAAAATCCTTAAGATTAAGTTATTATACGAGCTTAAAGTTGGTGAAAAAAGTACGTAAAATACGACAATTTATCGCCGATCAAATACCCCCACACCTATCTTTCGCTCGT